>CM073597.1:24173602-24773602 GCA_037074985.1 Solanum bulbocastanum | reverse complement strand
CAACAAACCTAGGGCTCTGATACCAACTTTGTCACAACCCAGATCGTTGTGATTAACACCCACACTAACCCTCTGGTGGGAGAACCATTATACAACCCAACTAAGAAACTTAACGAAAAACTAAACATTTAAAGATACGAAAGCAGGTTTAAATGTCTAAAGAAATATAGAGTTCCCATAAACTCCAAAGTTTAGCAAAAGCAAATACCAAAATATTTGTGGAAAACAACTCGTAAAACCTGAAAGTCATTGTACCAAAACTCTAATTTCAACAAGTCTAAGGGAAAATGGGTACAACCCCTACTAAACATAAGAAATATCTAAAACACTAGTTTGAGTCTAAAGAAAATGGACTAAACAAAAGAGAACTCATGGTATCTTGAAAGAACTGGCTCACCCTTGAATTCAGTCTAGATCAGTTATCTCCTAGCTGAGGTAAATCAATAACTACTTGAAGATGCCCTGTGCTCAACAAAGAACGCGCAAGTACAATATCAGTACACAAACACAGTGTACCAGTAGGATCACGCGGCTACTCTAATAAGTGAAACATACGTAAGCAATCACAACACAATAAGCATACATATACAGAATACAGTTCAATAATCATTTTAGAAGCAACATACAATTTCCCAACTTCAATAAAAATTAGATATAGCACAATTATCACAAATTGTTGTCTCATAGAACCCATACCCAAACTATTAGTGTGTCAGAATGTGACACCTTATCTAATGTATGTGTCGTAACGTGACACCCGTTCGAATATATATGTTGAAACGTGATACTCGATCCAATGCATGTGTCAGAACGTGACACTCGATCCAATCAGCACAATCACAATCACATCATTATGAACAATACTCAAATCATACAATCAAGTAGCAGGTTCATGGCATGTATTCTTCACACATAATCATTTCATTATATTGGTTCACATTTCCCTATTCACATACACACATGCAATACAATATAGCAATCAACCGGCATATAACACACAAATAGAAAATTAAACCATCACCTACCTCGAAACCAAGCTTGAATCCTCCTAAGACACTTGAGTCTTCCCTTTCTGGATTCTTTCCACTTGTTCTTAGTCTATAAATTAGTAATTTAACACAAGGATCAATAATTAAGGTCTAATTTACCCGGATTATAACAAACCCAATAACCCAAGACAAAACTCATGATCCTAATGTGCAGCTAGGGCTTTTTTCCACCATCAACTTCAGTCCAAAACCCTCCCCCAATGATAATTACCTAAGAATCTAAGTTCTACGGATCGAAAAATGGATTAGGGGAGTAAAATCCTTACCTTTAGCACCAAAAGTCGTGGAAAACTATCAAGAAATCACCCTGGGTCGTCTCCTAGCTCTTAAGAACGAAGTTTTGTAAAAAATAACTATTTTGGGGTTTTTCCCCGACTTAAGTCACGACTGGCCCGCCATAGTGGGCCCCAACCTGCCGCAGCGGCCCCACTTTCAATCCTTGACATTTAGAAATTACCCTTTCACGCCAAGATTAGTTTCAGGAGTTCTACTCACCATAATTTAATTTCGTAAAGCTATACGGGCTCCTTAACATCTTGGATATCCACTCATGTGATCAAATTCACAATTAGATCCCTAATTCATTACCATATTTCCCTAGACCTCAGTTGACTCATATTTTATCCAAATTTGGACTAGGCTACAATTTTCCAAGTCACTACTCAAAAGTTTCTAGCCTAAATTCTTTTCCCATTGGCTTTTCTATAACGAAGGGAACAGGTCGTTACATATGGCGACAACAAGAGTGAGGGATTTCACTTGAATGAATCCTCCGAAATTATATGGTTATAAGTTTGAGTAAGATTCTCAAGAGCTCATCCTGCGGATGTTTCCTATGGTTTACAGGCGAGAGAAAAGAGCATCACATCAAGTCAATATCAACAGAAAGAGGTGCTTGTAACTAATTCTATCTGAGCGTTGAATGAACTACATTCTCTTCGATCCCTTTCCGGAACCAGCCCTAGACCTCTTCTTTTGAATGTTTTTTGGGGCTACTTTTTCAGTCACAGGTGCTGCTACAACTAATTGGTTCTTCAGTTGATTGGTGAACAAAGGTCGATGAAGTGTATAAGGTTTTCATAATCATGGTAGTGACGTTGGTGGAAAAGGTGGAATTGACCTTTTATCAACTTTAGGGTATTGCTCAAGTTTTTAAACCAATGGAAGGAAGAGATGGCAGTTTATACTAGTCCTCTTGATTGGGAAAAGTTTAAGGGTGTGTTTCTTGATATGTTCTTTTCCCTTGAGATGAGGGAGGCAAAGCTACTAAAATTCATTAGCCTTCTTCAAAGGAATATTAGTACGGAGGACTATGCCTTGAAATTCAGTCAATTATTAGAATATGCTCTTTCTATGGTTGTCGATTCTAGGGCAATGATGAGTAAGTTTTGTTGGGATGTGTCCGAAATGGTGGTTAAGGAATGTTGTACTGACATGCTTAATAAGGAAATGGACATCTCACATTTGATGACTCATTCTCAAAAAATATAATAGGAGAAGCTTAAGGAAAGATCAAGGGATGCAAAGAGCGCATATGTCAGTGATTGTGACTTTTTTCACATTCGAGGTCTGATGTACATGGTCGTTCTAGAAGCGGGCAAAGGTTTCTCAGTCAAGGTTCCTCTAATGTTCCAGCTCTGAAGTTCAACAAAGATAGGGTGTCTAACCCTAAGTCTCAAGGAAGAAATGGTGGTGGATCTTCTTTGTCTACTTGTGCTAGGTGTGGAAGGAAGCACAACCATAAATGCTTAGCCGATACGAATGGTTTCTTTGGTTTGGTAAGAGTGGTCACAAGGGATGAGGGATTACATGTCACTTGCTACTAAGGGGTGAGTTGGTAGGCAAGCTCCGCCTAATAGTGTAGAACACATATTTTTTTACCAGACTTGATGTTTTACACAATTTTTAATACTTAGATAGTTTTTAAAATTTAAACTAAATATGTTTGAATGTATCTTATTTTAGTGAGTTTATTTTAAAATATTATAAACTACAAAAAATAGAGTCACGCTTTAAGGTACTTTTTGTTTTTTAATTTTTTCAAAACAAAAATATGAAAAATTACAAAAATACACATGTTTCTTTTAATTTAGAGTTTTATAAATAAGCTAGTGCTTCTTAAGTATATTTTAACTAGCTATTTGACTTTTCTTATATTTATTCAAAATAGTTAACTAATATTTTTATTATTGTAATTTTCTTATATATATTTAATTTATTAATTTTTCTTTTTTAAAAAATAATTTCCTAAATACACTACCCCACTACACTAAACCACCCATTAACCCGTTTTCCATCCCATGCTCTTCATTCACCCTAATCTCACTACCCTCACATCCAAATACCCCAACATATATCATATTCCCAAATACAAACAACACACACGCAAAAAAAAAAAAGAGAGAGAAAAACCACCCACTGACACCAACATATACAAGTCACGCACATCAAGACCACACACAAAAAAACCATCTACACCTTGCAACCCAAAATACTTCCTCCGTCCCATTTTATATGTCATTTCTTTCTATAAATAGTTGGACCACAATACTTGTCATTTTATAAAATTTATGCATAAATTACCATATTTTGCCTATTATACCCTTGGTAGAATAGTTAATTAATCTTATCATTTATTAATAAAGTTGACTTAAGAAAACATTAAATAAGGATAAAAGAGTAAGTCATAGCATTTTCTTAATGCAAGTGCAAAGTAAAAATGTAACATATAAAATGGGAGAGAGTGTACTACATACTCACTATTCGAGGTTCGGTCGTAGCTTTAATCAATACTTGATTCTTTATGTTTTTAGGAAATTGCAAGCAAATTGAAAATTGTTATGATTTATTTTCTTCTTCTATTTCAATATACTAGTATTCATGCCTGTGCTTTGCGCGGATAGTTTTAAATGCCACAATTTTTAAATTAAATATGATTTAACTTATTCAAGATTTAAAATATATAATTTCTGGTACTGAAATTAACATTATTAAAATTTGTTGTTTTTCACTATTTTTTTTATAGTTATATATCTATTCAAAAAGAGTACCCCATCCCCCGACCCCCTACACAAAAGATTCATAATTTGTTTTTATTTTATTGCTTATTTTACAATCAATATTTTATTTTTTTTAATTTAATATCAAGCAATTTTATGCTTGATATTAAAATTTGTTCTTCTTTCTTTTGCATAAAAAAATATTAAATCTTTGAATATATGTATGTCTTATTACGAAGATCTTACTCTTATCTTATTAGATAAATAAATTAATAAATAGAAATAAAAAATCAACATGTAAGACTCCAAGGGTAACTAAGAAATATTATGAAAAGAAATACAAAACACTTTTTAAACATACATGATCTAATCTAGTAATGAAAATAAAAAATTATTGAAAATCAAAGACTACTTTATATATTTTTCAAGCATGTATCATCTCATAACATGACTTCAACATCGTTATAGGTAAAATGATTCGATATAGATATTTTCCTTCGGATGATCTAATTAAATATAAATTAAAAACTTTTAAAGTTAATAGAATTTCATATATGACCTTCTTAATGTACTTTGATTGCCGATGACATAATTGAGTATAAATGGAGAAATATTTTTCATAATGATTCTTGTAAAAGTTACAAAAATAAATGCAATTCTTTTTTTCATCATATAAAAAAATGGTAGTGAAAAATATTGATCACCTTCAAAAATGATTTGACTTTATCGATGCTGATAATTTAACATTGCGTTAGATTTTTTAAAAAAAAATATTTAGAAGGAAAATTACTGAGGAATCACAAAAGAAGCCGTAAAATAACAGGAGATATTAAGGCAAACAACTTTATTAAATTGTATTAATTGTGTACCAAACACTTCCTCACAACACCCACTTGACCGTTCTTCTTATTTTGATAATCAACTTGATTTCTCCTTCAACAGAAGGGTCCATTCCATCCCATTTCTGAAAAATAAATAATCAAACATAAATATAAACACCGATTATTGTGCTACTTTTGTAGTAGAAAGAATAATATTTATAAACAGTCAAAAAAGCGTTACTTACAAAAAAGGAGGTTCTTTACTAAAATAATATTATTTCTTTCGATATGCATTGATAGAATTTTCGTACTCAACATTGTAGAACTTGTTGATTTTATAAACAAATAGGGTAGAAAAGATGAAAGAAAACGGTAGAAGTTGTAATCGTTCTTTTTTAAAAAAAAATGAAAAATATAACTAAAATTTATCTATAATTCAAAAAGTTAATATAAAAATAAAAATAGATGTAATATTTACAAACATTCAATGTGCAGTTTTTTTTTACATGTATAATTTTACTTATTGATTAACGATTTTTGGTCATAAACTGTTTTACTGTTGTTTACTTTTTGGTCAATTACAAATTTTTATCTGTTTTAAAAAAATTATTGAATTTTTTTTGTAGAAAAGATGGGGAAAAAAAAAACTGTAGAGGTTGTAACCGTTCTTTTAAAAAAAATTAAATGAAAAATATAACTAAATTTATCTATAATCTATCTATATATAATATCTAGCTATATCTATCTATATATAATAGGCGAAGAAAAAATGACACATGTCAACACCATAAAAATTTGGAATAATTTTTGAATTAAAAAGACAAAAGAAAAATGAAAACAAGATTAAAATTTTTAAAAGTAAAAAATTACGGAAAACTGTAAATAAGGAAAACATGTGCAATTCATATTTATGTGAAACTTAAACCGCCATCAAGCAGTTCAACTTTAAAATAAATAAAGACAAAATTAAAATATTGAAAAATGATTGTTTTGAACATAATAATGATTAATGAGAATAGCCTGTTTCGACAACTTAAAATATTATTATTTTTTTCCTCTTTCTTCTACTAATTATATTATTTTTTATTTTATCTTTTTGAAAAAAATAAAATAAAACTCCACAAAATTCTCAAAAAAAAAAAAA
This sequence comes from Solanum bulbocastanum, assembly GCA_037074985.1. NCBI lineage: Eukaryota > Viridiplantae > Streptophyta > Magnoliopsida > Solanales > Solanaceae > Solanum > Solanum bulbocastanum. The sequence continues at coordinate 24,767,589 of CM073597.1, read as the reverse complement.
AGAAGAAAATAACTGCACACTAATAACTGCACAAATATGTTGGCAGTAGAGAAGTATTTTAGTATTATTTTTTCTTTTTTTTTTCCTACTAATTGATAGCAATTGTTATTATATTTTTTAAAAATAAATAAGTAAGATAACACCCCACAAAAATTAACTGACCATAAAATTCTCAACTATATCTGTGTAACTTTCTCATTCCTCATTTTCCTCATCAAATAATCACAAGAATTATCCATCTTCTTTAAAAATTTCATTCTTTTCATAATTTATTTACTTTGTGTCTTTTTATTTGTGTTGCAGATAATATGAAAACAATTATATTGCAGATAATATGAAAACAAGTATGTTGCAGATCAAAAATAAAAATTATCCAGAACTGAGAAGGAAGGAAAGCATGCACAAGGTAACTGTATTGAAAGTTTTTGGGCAATAGAGAATAAAACTTTTACATGCAAATAGATTTGTTCATGTCATCAGCATTAATTATGTAATATATTTTAAAACTTTTTTTTAAACTATAGTGTTGGTGAATTGATTTGTTGTTGAGATGATGTAACTTAAAAGTTTTTGGATATCAATGTGAAAATTGTATATTTCCTTTAATGAACTTTCTGACTACATAGTGTCGTATCAAATTTTTAAAACAAACAAATCTTATTCAAACTTTTGAATTGGAAAAATAAAACTTCTACTAACTTTTAAAAGTGAAAAACAAAATTTCAATTATATTCTACTGAGAGATGGGAGGAAAAACGTTGAGTGTGTCAGCTTGGAGATTTATTTAGATGTATTTAATCAATATAGTATTTTTTCTTCTGTGTTTTTGATCATAGTATTTTTTGCTTTATTTATTTTCTTCATGCTATTTTCAAAATTTATGTTAATTATTTTCATATTTCAGAATATTGAACAATTATTGAAAAGTGGATTGATCAAAATAATCACCCTTTTACAACTACTTTTAATGAAATGGTAAAATATAAGGCACTTTATATTATTTCATTTCATATCATGGGCTTTTGTGAAAAAGGAATTATTCATTTTCAAATGGAAAATTACTTCTCATCTTTTTATAGGTGTAAGTTGAATGAACGAGAAATTGATGATGTAGTTCTCTAGATACTCGACTTGCTTTGCTCTTCATTTCTTTTATTTTCTAATTAAGTATATGATAAAATAATCAATAGGGATCCTGACATTTGTTGATACATATAATTAACATAAATGAAATAGAATGTTTTAATTGATTACTTTTGGAATAGAGTTTGGGCTTTTAAAAGTTGAAAGCAATGGGCCTTTACCTTTACCCGTAGGAGGCTGGCCCAACTTCAGATTTGAATTTATTGAAATTTTACGTGTTTGCAGTGACAACACGTGGTTCAGAATTGCCATCTGCAGGTTTTCTCCATTACCCATCGTGTAAAGACTCGAAGGCTGACAGTTTTGACTTTTGTCATCTTCGACGTCTTGTCTGTGACTATGTCCAGAGTTGTATAAAGAAGATAATTCTGACACTTAAAATGGCTACCTCCTTAGGTATTTTAGACTCATCCCGTCGGAATCTGATTTTTTCCCATTCGAGGTGGTTACGGAGTTTTATCTCCTCCTCTGTCTCGACCCATCCTCTAATAGAGTCTCCATTGACCTGGTTCGATTTGCAAATTCGAACAAAAATCTTTCATCTCCCATCTCATAAATGTTTAGCCCATATGTTATCTTCCAAATCTTGTTCGACCATCTCCTAACATTAGATAGCATGGAAATTTTGTTAGTCGTATTCTCGAATTTCCCCACCAGACTTTCTTTAGGACTTCACCAAAGGTGTTAGATTCCCCCCCCCCCCCCCCCCGCCTCCTTCATTAAAGATGCCACAACATTAACTTCAGCATCTTTATTTCTAGCCCATTTACTTCTTCTGAGAGCCTCTACATATGGAATGTTGTTATCAATCAATCTATGCAAATTTCTGTTTTCCTCAACCCTCCTTACAGCAATGCATCTTCCCACTTTATCTACAATAGCCTCCCAACCTGAGTTGAACATTAGCTCTGGTATAATAATGACAGGCCTTCTTCTTCCTCTCACAAAATAATACCTACCAAATTTGTTGTAATTTCTGGCATAATAAAATTTTGTCCTATCCTTTGATTTCCTCCATCTCTTAACCACATTCCCTTTTGTTTTCAAAGCTTCCCGCAAAACTCGATAGATCCAAATCATAGATTGTCTACTAAAAGAAGTTCTGATGATGGCTTTTCTGCTTCTTTAAGTCCATTCAAACCATTCTCCTGTTGTCCCCTTTAGTCGTTCGATGTCAAAAGATTTAAAACCTAACACGAAATAAATACAATCTTCCATTGATGAAGAAGTTTTGTGTTATTTTTAAAAAAAGATGAAGAAAAGAGTTTTCAACAATCGGAAGGATCACTGGAGGGATGAGTCAGGGTGGACCCCCCTCTTAGAAAGTAGGAGAGAGAAGAAACTCAATAATTATGCCAGGGAGCATTAGAGGGGAAGATTAGCAAAGCGGGAAAAGAAAAAGGGAAGGGGACCAACATCTTATTCTCCTCGCGAGAACTTTCGGATCGTAGAAGCATTACTTACTACTTACTCATTAAATACCAGCTTGAACAAGGAAAGTGGTCCCTTACCTTCTCTATTTCCTTCCCTGTGATTGTCTGCTTTTTCTTCCTTTTTCCATACTTTAGGAGGAAGAGGAGAAAGAAAGGGAAATTTTTTCTCTCTTTCAATCCAAATAAGAGAACAAAGAAAGCACTCAAAAAGAAAATTACTATTTTGCTTTTTGCAACTACATACTTTCTTGGAATAAGAAAGCCTGAAGGTGACTTAACGCAACTACATACTTTCCTGGAATAAGAAAGCCTGAAGGTGACTTAACTACTTTTTTTGAATTTTTTCTAGTCTTCCAGGCAACCGAGTGCTCCATGAACAATGAGCATTGGAGCATTCTATTATAATAGGAATGCAACAAAAGTCAATATTGTAATTGTCTTAATACTTGTGGGAATGACATCCACTTGTACTTGTTCAGTTCAAAAATTTAAGAGATAATTTATCACTTTCCTAGTTTATTCTTACTATTAACTATAGTTATTTTTCAAAACATTGAATTTATTACATTCGAATGATGATATAGTAAAATTGTCATTTGACTTATTGTTCATTAAGGGCTATGCGATCAATATTGGACATATAAAAATAGACAAAGGAAGTATTTATTTAAAAGCTTAACTTTTCATGTTATTAGAGAACTAATACTCCTTTTATTTTGATTTATTTGTCTAATTTTAACTTAACAAATAATTTTAAGAAAATAAAAAAAAAAAATTGAAATTTATGATCTTAAACTAAAAATATATAGAATATATTAAGAAATGAATGGAGTAGGCCCACATTAAAAAAGAAGAAGATAAACTACAGATAGTCTCTTTTGGTCCACAGGGAAAAAGGCACTCAAATTGTAACATTTAGTACAACACCATCAAAGCATGAAACTATAAAATGGAAAGCCTTAACTGACATAAATATGCTCTAATTCAATGACAATTAGAATAAGCACACATGTTGACCATGTGGTCTGTGTTTATTGCCACTTATATATTAGTAGTAGATGTAAAATCAAAATTCTAAAAAAATAAAATTATTATGTTATTTTTTAATGAAAATTTTAATATAAATAAAAATTAATTAAATCTCCTAAATTGTTTATAAGTGATAATATATACGGTAATTTATTTTTTCTTCAAGTTTCTCGCTTTTAATGAATTAAATTTCAATACAATAATAATTAAAACTTAATTTAATCTTCTAAAACTTAATAATTGGTACAGATGCTTATATTTGGACGCATAGCGAAAATGGTTGCATTTTAAGTAGGTTTATTATAAAAAAAAAAAAAAATTATATCTTATAAATATTTAATGCTAACTTCATCCTTATCAATTTTATACACATTTGTATTTAACTCATCTTTTAAGCTAATAATTTTATTCATTTTTTTATCTCTCTCTCTTTTTTTTTTTTTTTTTTTTTTAATTTTCTCTATTTTGCAACTTTTTTATTGATATTATATTATAAATTAAAAAAGTATCAGCATTCACTATTGGTAAGAAAGAATCTCTATGATGTCCAGTAAACTTTTCTAACATTTGTGGAGGTCATTAAGAAATCTGTAAAGAGTCAAATATACCCCTTACAATAAGAAATAGTTTAAATATATCCTTTGTTATATTTTAGGTTCAAATATACTCTTTTCGTTATATTTTGGGTTCAAATATATCATCTGATTTTATTTTGACACAAATTTATCCTTAATTTTAACGAAAAACGCTTGACAAGCTCAAAATCAAATAATGCACCCTAAATTTCAAATACTTAATTCTTTTGGAAACTCCGCTCTGAATCTTTTCTTTGCATTTCTTCTTAAAAGAAGCTAATAATTTTTCATATGCGAAATGCGATGATTTCTCTTTCTTTCGAATTGAGGTTGTTTTTTTAAAAAATATTTTTATATTGCTAACCAATTTATCCTTTATAATATAAACAATGATATTCAAATCAAAAGCTTGATTAAATAGATAGAAATTGACTAACAACTTGTCACCATGGTTGTAAAAATATCACTCCAATTCATTATTAAGTTATATTTACTCCACAAGAACACATAACACCATCTAATTAAATTCAATAAAAAATTATAATTTTTGCGTTATCTTTTCGCTAAATTTATTTGAGCAAATAATTTGAAATATTCATTGTTTGCTAATATTTTAAATATATTAGCTAGAACTTTATGTCAAAGACTATTTTATGCATTATTGAGTCAAAATAGAGCGGTATTATTCATTGTTTGCTAATATTTTTAAATATATTAGCTAGAACTTTATGTCAAAGACTATTTTATGCATTATTGAGTCAAAATAGAGCAGTATTCAAAATTTCTCTAACAAATATTCTACCTTTTAGTTAGTTCATAAAAAATTCTATTCATGAATTATACGATTGATTTATCACATAATGACAATGGATATACAAGGAAGTCTTTCACATATAAGATAAGAAATTATTCAACCAACAATAGACCTTTTCCCCAACCAATACCTTGCTAAAATGTTTATAAATTAAAAAAATAAAGTTAAACTTCACATTAGAATTTTTTGAAAATTTAATCGATCACAATATAAATTTATATGTTGATTAAAGAGTATAAGTTAAAAGCATTGTTATTACAATACAAAATAACATAGATAAATGTAATATTGTAAACTACAAGAATGGTGAATTTTATGAAGTTAACTCTGAGGAGAAAATTATCATATAATCAAATAAAAAAAATATCGAGAGATTTAATCTCACCTACAATTCTTTTTAGAGATGAAGTGGTTTTAATTATCTTTATTAATCACAACATTTAATGTTTTATTTTTTTTTTGAAAACTATATATATTGATAAATAAATACGTGCGTGCACCGAGAGATTTAATCTTAACTGCATTTTTCATAGAGAGAGCAGTTTGTAACTATTCTTATTAATCTTAACATTAAATAATTTTTAAAAAAATTATATAGATAAATAATTTGAAATAAACAAAATTATATTGAAAACGTAACATTGTGGACAAAATTCTAATAATTTAGAACACAACTAATTTTGTGCATCGTTATATGCTTTTAAAACATTGTTCCAAATCAATATATAGTAAAACCTCTGTAAATTAATATAGGTGAGACCATAAAATTTTATATAGAGATATTATTTAATCGATAAATTAATATTTATTAATTTAAAGAATGGTTGGAGATTTGGTAAAGAATTTTGATTATATCAAAATCTTTGTATCTTACTAATTTATGTATCACATTTATTGATTTCACATAACAAATATTATACATCAAGTACAATGAATACATCAAAATCATTGTATCTTACTAATTTCAAAGATGTGATGCTGGGATAATAAGAGCTTTCAAAATGTATTATCAAACAGATTTTATCGTAAGATGTTAGAAGGTTATGAAGTGGAACAAATTGATCCAACAAAGATTAATGTTTTGGGATGCTATCAATTTTGCAATCCCTGTTTGGACAACAATTGTTTAGCAAGAAACAATAGCAAATTGTTTTCGACACTATAAAATTTGTTCGGGGGATGCAATCTCAGAGAATTTGAATGAACCTATTTGTGAAAACGTTATTCATGAACTTGAGATCATGATTAATAATCTCGGTTACAACAATAAAATTGATGTCAATAGCCTGTTGGATTATGCAGGTGAAAGTGGAACATGTTCAGAGGTCCAGAGCTTAGAAGAAATTGTGGATACCATTGGAAAAAACAATGTTGATGATGAAGTTGAAGATGATACTATATCTTTGGAACCAGCTATACGTAATGAAACACTTATTGCATCTAGAAATCTTTACAATTTTATGGGGTAGTTCGAAAAGACAACACCGAAGCTCTTGGATATATGCAATAATAAAAGTTAGAGATGAGCTTCAACTAGATTTTAATTTTAAGAAAATTAGAACACAATAGAATCATATTTCACTAAATTGTCTTAGATATATTTGTACTTTTAAAGAATTATTAATTTATGATATTAATGGGACCATATATTTATATAGGGATCTTCTGGAAATATATTATTTTATTATCTTATTGAAATTGGTGATATTTTCTATTGGCCAAGTCGGGACCGAAGGAAAATATTACTTTAAAGAGATTATTAATTTATCGAATATTAATTTATAGAGGTTTTACTGTATAGAATTTTAATGTGATAAATAAGTATGTAAAATTTAGTTTAAAAAACTATCCAGATTTTCACAAAAAATTAAATTTATTAATTAAAAATAATACTAACAAGTTATTAAAAACAAAAACCTACACATGACCTTTACTTTTATTTCTCTCTCACTTTAGGTATCTTTACTTATTAGTTAATTTATAAATTTTTTAAACCTTTTATATTTATTGATGAAAAAATAAATAAGATTTAACTACATTCTTTCTAAAGGTAAAGATGATTTGCAACTATCCTTATTCATCTTTATATTATTATTTTTTTTAATAAATAAACTATATAAATGAATTATTTTGAAATTAGCAAAAATATATTGAACAAAAAGTAACATTTTCAAAAGAATTCTAATAATTAAGAGCACAATTAATTTTGTGCATTCTTATTTTATGAAATTATATTTGATTAAATGAAAATCATTTTATTTTGCATTATTGAAGTAGAGAAGAATGTTCTAAAGAGTATGCAATATGCTTTACAAATTATATTTAGATTTTAGCTAAAAGTTTGAGTCATTATTTTTAATACAAGGTTCAAAGTTGATGTATAAATTTTAAATTTAATTAATTAACTTATATATCAATTCAACACACACCACATATGCTATTATTGATCTTCATTATATATACTAATAGAAAGAGAAGTTGTTAGAGAAATGTTTGGTATCTTTGAAGAACTTATCCTCACCACACATAAGATTAAATTTTATCATCATTAAGTGTTTATGTAACAAAAACATTATATAAGATTGCATCTGCACTTCTAATACGCAATGATAATTCATATTATTTATTTTTAAATTAAAAAAATCATTCATCTTAAATATTCATGCAACACGCGGGTGTGTACTTGTATCTATAATTCAAAAAAGTTAATAGAAATATCTGTAATATTTACAAATATTCAATGTGTAGTTTTTCTAGACATGTATAATTTTACTAATTAATTAACGTTTTTTCTCATAAAATTCAATTAATGTGTATTACTTTTTGGTCCATTACTAATTTTTATCTGTTTTAAAATTTTTATTTAATATTTTTTACTAATTAATTAACGCTTTTTTTTTCTCATAAACTGTTTTACTGTTTTTTTACCTTTTTGTCCACTACTAATTTTTATCTGTTTTAATTTTATTTTTTTAAAATTTTGGTCAATTGTCGTTGTTATTTTAAATTGTAAATTTTAATTTTGTTCTATATCTTAAAGAGACTTAAATTTAAAACTATCATAAATTAAAATAATTTGAACTATGAAGTTTTAATAAGGAAGAAAAAAATTCTTAATCAAAATTAGTTTTTTTTTTTTTGTATAATCATGCAAGAGGGAAATGCGGAATGAAAAAGTTACTCGTCAAAATTAACCTAAATAAAATAACGTGATGCATTTTTTTTTTTGAATTTTAAAATTAATAACTACTTGATTTAAAAGTTAAAATGTAAGGTAGTTATGTGTAAGGTAGTATGCTGTGTTTTTTTAATTTACTGTTTTAAATTAATTTTGCTAATTCATTAATGTGCTTTTCTCATAAACTGTTTATATATATATATATATATATATATATATATATATATATATATATATATATATATATATATATATATATATATATATATATATATATATATATATTAGGAATTCACAACTTCCCTTTTTGTAACTCAACATTAAAAAGATAACAACATTTAAATAAATTTGAAACTCATCCCTTTAATTTATTCAAAACCGATCCCACTAATTTTAAAATAATAAACTGCAATTAGGTGTGTCTTTTTTATTTCTTGCAAAATACAATTTTGTAATATTTTATTTTTTTATAAATATTTTTTTTGAATAAAGATTTTTTAAGACTACTTTTATTTTTAATAATAAATACTATTTTTATGGAGAGTTATGGTGCATACAGTTACATTAGTATTTTTTTTTAATAGTGATAGCATTTTTTATTTTTATAGATTTTAAAATAATTTTAAAATATTTTAATAATTCATAAATTCTTTTTTTGTGGCGCTGACACATGACACTTTCTCGTCTCCTATTATACATAGATAGATTATATATAGATAGATTGGAGAAGGCTTTGACTTCATATCATAGGTCAATTTCTTAACGTTCATTTAACTCATTTCATGTTTGTTAGTATAGTGTGATAGACTTTTTACTTTCTTATAGTGTATGATTTTATTTTGGTTTTCTTTGTTACTTTGTTAATTTTCTTGATGCAATACTAACAGTCGGTATATATTTTATATAAATTAATCTTTCATATTTTCATAATCTCTTTGTGAAAGAAAATATAATTAAAAAAATGCAACATATTTTGACAAGAAGTGCAAAGAAATAAACTTTTTATTTGAATGCAAAATGGACAAGACTCACAAATAATAACAGTAATATAAATATATTGGCAATGAAGATATATTACTGTTCAACTTGTTTCATGTGTGTATATATGGTGGATATCACTAATTACATTTTTTTAACTTGTTTTTTTTTAAAAAAAAAAAACAAAATAATTGGTTGCTTAATTGGTATTCCTCTTTTAGTTAGTTTAATTATTGGACTTAGAGTAATGGATAACTTATTTTTTTTAAAAAAAGTTTAAAGGGATTTAAGTTCACTTTTTGTAATTAATTTTAGTCACTATTATAACATATTTGGTTGATGAATTATATCTATACCGAGTCACAATGATTGACTTTTAACAAAAAATAATTTAGAGCCTTTAGACTTGTATAAGATGATTTCGAATTTGACATGATTTTGATGATTATATTTCTTTAAATTAAATTGTATAAATAAATAAATAATTTGTGGCAAGATTTGGAAGCGCTGCTACCAACACACCACACTAATAAAATATGAGAGTTATCATGCAATTTATAACAAATTAAAGATGGCGGGACATACACATTTTTATTTAAGCTCATAAACATAATATATCCAAAAAGAAGATAACTAAAACTAGATATAAGTCAAAAAAGCGATCATGCTAGAATCATGGGACTCGAGGGATGCCTGATACCTACTCCTTAGCCAGTCGAATTTCTTATACAGATTTCTAGTTCGCACACCAATGAGAAATAGAGTCATTTCCTTTTGATTAGGGATCGAAATTAGTTGACTTGGAACACCAAAAATTCATTGCAAGTGGTGACACTGAAATAAAATAATCCCTTTTCAAAATAATCACTTTAATTGAAAAAACTCTTTTTTCAAAACATTGTTTGGAAAAAATAGGGTTGTGACATATGGTGGGGATAACTAGAATTCAAGCTTGTAAATATTCACTTGTTTATCACTTTTTTTTTTTTTTTTTGGATATTGTATTTATTGACCCAATGTGTCATTTACTCGCTTATTTACTTCTTTGATACGATATGAACTGTCATATAAGTTGTCTTCTCTCGCGCAACAATCTGAGTCTTCTGAGTTACTTTATTCAGAGATGCAATTATGCTCCCGAGCCATGATATACAAGAGATATGGCAACACTCCTAGGAAGGATTATATAGTAACACATGTCTTTGGATGAGAAGGACCCACAACCAAACTTGAAAGCCTGCTACAGGTAAGCTTTCCCTTTTCGACTCGAGTCCGCTCGTTTTACTACCAATCTAGACATCTATTCAACTATATTGTATAACTTAGTAAAACAAGCCACAAACATTTATTATCCCTAATATGTTCCGTTTTATTTGCATCATATGAATTTATTATTTAATGCGACTCAACACATGGTTCAAGTCCATCAATGACAAATACTTTTTGTCGAGATCTACATGTTCATAACTATATGTTACTTTGTATGTTATTTAGAATACTTTATTTGAATATTTTTCATTTAATATCTATTATTATTCGGCCAATAAAAAATCATTTAGTCCTTGCATATTTGTATCAAGATACTTGAAATAAAATATTATTTTTTTTCAAAGAGTAAAACATATAAAAAAAACACCATGAACTACGAACACTTGATTCTATGTCACGACCCAAAACGAGTCATGAGTGACTTTTCATGTGTAGAAAATGGCCAAAAATTGCCCCAATTCATCTGAATCTGAGGTCTGAAGTTTCAAGTTTCAAATTTCTTGTTAGAATTACTTTCAAATTTCTTGTTGGAATATAATAATGAAAATGGGACTTTAATCCCAGCGAATTTCACAATAGCGGACATTTATTCGCTTAAAAGAACATCACTTAAGCGGCCAAATATTCATTTAAGCAAACCCTGCCTAAAGAGGAGCCCTTCTCTTAAGCGACCACCTGGTCACTTAAGCGACCTTCGCAGAAGCCAAGGGTGGGTCGCTTAAGCGACCCTTGCCTCCTTGGTGTCCTTCGCTTAGGTGGTCCCTTGGTCGCTTAAGCGGATTTCACTTAAGAGACCAAGAGTTCGTTAAAGTCGCCACACTAGACACCAACAAATTTAAGAAAAGGCCTAAGTGTCCAATTCATTGAACAAGGCCTCAAAATTTTTTCGGAGTCCAAACAGCACATACAAAAAGTGAAAATCACTTGGAAACAACATTCCACACTCAATGGATATGATGAAACAACAATCCGAGGTCGTCTTGTCCAATTGTTGACCAAAGTCAACACTTTAATAAAGAAACACCAAACCACATCGAATGCTAAAAACTCAACTCGACACCCTTGAGAATCAAACCAAAGGTCGTTATAGACCAAACTCGGCATTCCAGACCTAACCGTACCGACAGAATTCAATTCCTAGCATGTCTAGCAAGAAATCTTCCCCATGTTCCATTTTGAACTAAAAATGCAAAATGCTTAATCACACCTACTCTAAACGACAGTCCTAAAACCAAAACCAACCATCACTCTAGACCAAAATGACCCTTCAGGAGCTAATAGAGCTGATGGATTTCCGATCCAACATCAAAATCTCTTTATGTTGACTAAAGTCAACTCTTTCAAACATTAAGCTTCCAAAACTAAAAACTTGCACCAAATACCTCGGGTAATGTGCCACCTAACCCAGCACCACACAAAAGTTGTAGGGGAGGTACGAGAAGGAGAAAAATAGGAAAAAGCATGCAAAACACACAGAAATGACCACAAGGGTCATTACAGATCCATGATGCCAAGTGGTCACCCTCATCTCCGGTATCCCAAAGCTGAAAAAAATGGCATTAATGATCACTATTCGTAGCTGGTACTAGGACCTGCATCACGAAAAAGATGCAAACTGTAGCTTGAATACTAAAAGGGTACTCAGTAGGAATCATAGGGAGACAGAGTAAGAAAGGTAAAGACAATCTGAAAAGAGAGAATCTAGACACACAACAGTCAAAGCGGGAAAAGGAGGAAAGCACACGAGCATATAGAAATTAAATCTAAGAATAACTAATTAAACCTAACTAGACCTCTCATAAACCTAGAAGGTACACTCGTGTGCAATTTTAAATAAAAATATGAACAGACCCCATAAGCTGACAAGTATGTAGAATAGCTAAAGCGTAACCCAAATCTGAATCTAAGAACATCATCTATATCCCAGCCCAAGTAAGCAGCAACCAAGAAACTAGTCAACAAATATGCCATCTAGCAAAAGTGACAATCAATCTTGGCCACCTAGCCAAACAATCCACTCCCTGGGGCATAAGCCGCCACACTAACAATAGTGACCCAGGGGCATGCCGAATCTATAGAGTATCTCAAATATCAATGCTACCCATCCAGCCAGTCCACTCCTAAGGGCGCAAGTTACCCAACTAGCAAGAGTGACCCAGGGGTGTGCCTATTCTGAAGGATCTAAACTAAGATCCAAGCCATTGTGGATCGAGGTCCATTCCCAAAGAATCATTAAAGGCTCCAAGCCTAAAACACCTCAACCTCGAAAGCTTACAACCTCTAGTAACACATCAAAGACACAAAAATAGGGAGGAAAGAGAGATGGTCTAACAAGCTACATAAATGCCTAAACTAATGCTCAAATTACCAGACGCAAGTCTTCCATTCCAATCTTGAAGGAGCTAGCTCGTTCGAAGCGACGTTGGAAACATAATAAAGTTACAAGGCTCGTGGGTCTAAGGTATCACTAGTTTATCCTAGACTAAGGCTTAACATGGTTTAGAAAACACATAATAATACAAGTAAATCACAAAGCATGCTACAACACACATACAACCCCCACTAGTAATGTACTACCCTCAAAATAGTATCAATAAATCCTAAAAGAGTTTTTCGATGAAGAAAAGAAAGAATGAGTACTTTTTCGCCCCCAATTCACACTATTCATCATGAATTCACACATTCATGCTCAATCTAAAAGAAAAGAAGCCTTAACCTACCAGTAGGCGAAATGTGCATGCTCCAAATCACAGGGACAGAGCTTTTCCTTTCTATTCAACCTCAAAACACAACAACACTATAAAAAATAAGATAACAACAATAGTACAGTCATTTAGACACTTAAACACATAAAATGGGAAAAGACTAATTTTATAGTAAAATGGGAATTGTAGGACCCATGCCTGAATTTCCATAATTGACTATGTCAAGAGGTCCTAAACTACACCTCAAACTTGTGTTCCAATATTGAACAAAATCTGAGGCTCACAAGCAGCCACAACAAAAACATCCAATATCAATAAAAAACTAAGCCAAAGCAACCAAAAGACACACAATTCACTTCAAACATAGGTTCTTCAACAACTTCTAATCATACATTCAAGTAGCCACACTTCCAACGATCACACAGGATTTAGAATTATTGAAATCGAAGCTTGGATGAGGGAGAAATCATCTTTTGAAAACAGGAAATGAAGCAGCAAATTTGCTAGACAAATACCCGAGATCTAGTAGATAAAAGTCAATTTCTCGTTGCTAAGAGTCTGATTTCTGGTCACTAAAAACGTGATCCACATATCAGCACTTCAACTGGTTTGCTTTAACTCCACGGGATGATCAAGATTCATTCGGAATCTCGTGCATGCAAATGAGATATACAACCCTACAAAATTCTATATTTTAGACTCAATGGAGCAGCTGAAATTCCCATACTAGATTATCTTTGAAAATGTGGGTGCCACCCCTAACTCTATTTTAAACCAAACTTGGAATTAACCTAGAAGCCTCGAGATCCAAATGAATGGTTGTTATAGACAAAATTCAACATTATGGAGCTAACCGCGCTAATGAAATTCTCATTCGGGCTCATTTATTCAGAATGTTGAGTAAAGTCAAACTTAGTCCTTAACTTGAAAGTTTAAACGCCTAATCGCATAAACTCACACTAAAAGCCTTTGGTCATGCCGACCATTCTTCTATCCTAAAATGATCCTTCCAGAGTTGATACAATCATTTTCAAAGGTCATCTTCTTGAAATATTGATCAAAACTAACTGTTCAAGGTTCAGAAGCTATAAAACAGTAAAGCTCACATAAAAACTAAACGAATGACTAGGTGATCGAAATGCTAATCTTAGGAAGTCCTACATGACTTGGGTTCGCTGTAGGAAAACTCTAAATGATTAATATGAGGAAAAATACAGAAATGACCGGGATATTATTACAACATCCACTACTAAAAAGGACTTCAATCTGCAAAAGTGAGAGTCAAGATGTACTTGAAGGCTCCAAAATGCCTGGAAACTGCTCCCGCATATCATGCCTCGCTTACTAGGTAGCCTCCTTAACTAGACGAGCCACAAAAAGACCTTAACCACATAATGAATCTCTAACGCAACCGCCACACATCTTTGGCTAGAATGGCAAATTGCTTCTCCACAAAAGTCAAGCAGACATCCAACTCTATTGTATCATACTGAAGTATAAGAGACTAATTAGGAATATACCGTTGATACACTTAAATTACACCTCCCTAAAGAAGCATAAGCAATCGTTATCAAGTAAAGAACCTAACTTGTAGGTTGGGGTCGATCCCATTAGGAATATGGTTTAGACTTAACTTTAACCAACGATTATATTCGTTTAGTCAATGTATTTCCGAAAACAAGTAATTAACGGGGGGGGGGGGGGGGGGGGGGGCATTTCTGAAACAAATTCAAGAAATTATGTAAGTAATAAATGAGCAAGATTCAAACTTTAGTTGTTATCAAGATGAGAGAGTAACTAGGGTGTACGTGTTCCCTATAAGCTCATAACGCGGTAATCCTAGTAAGAGCAATCCTTTCCTAGTGTATTGCATGCAAAGTGATAAGTTAGGTAACTCTAAATCCTTGGTCCGGCATCTAGAGAATTTCACCCCGCACCTTGGTTTGGCTACGTATGTATAATTTACTAACCATTACCTTTACCTCATATTAGACATCACAGGGATGTATGACTTAGTTTTCACCCTCGCATCAATCAACATCAGACTATTAGATAGTATCACACTAAATCTATGTTGATAATTCTTTTCTTGTTAATTACCTCCTTGGTCCGGCAAGTAGTAATGAGACAAGTTCTAATGTTGGCCACCGTTAAAAAGATTTCTAAGCGAAAAAATTATCAATGCATGCAATAACACTATTCAAGAATTGCTTAGTTACTATTCATACGTTGTTAATCGCTCATGGTTCCCACAACCCTAGTTGTGGATTTAGTTACCCATAATGGCAAGAACACAATTCATATTTTTAGATGAAGAAATCATGAAGTTACGTAATAAGTAGAAGAAACTCAGAATCTCAACTTGAATTGCAAAGTCAAAATCTGCAAAACGAACTTAGGAAATTAAGAATTGCTAAAGTTGCAAGTTAATCTCCCAAGTCAAGAACTAGAATAAAAGTAATAAAGTCTAACCCAAAAAGAAGAAGAAAAGAACCCTCAAAAATATCTCTTATGAATAATCTCCTAAAATAATTATTTCTCTTAACTATTTATAAATATAGTAAATCTTAAATAAAATAATTGAATCCAAATTAAATTAGAAATCCAAAACCAAAAGGAATTGGATTCCTTTTTTTTTCTGTGAAAAAGTACTGCTACTTCAAGCTTTTGCTGCGTTAATTTCCTGCCACGTTTCAGCTGCAATTCACATTCTCTTAATGGCTGCCACGTGGCAATAATTGAAATTTTGATATTTGATCAGCCGCTTTTTCAATACATAGAAATATATTATTTGATTCACTTTAATCCACCAATTTAATCCTACAAATAAAATATAATATTTAGCACAATTCATAAAATTTATGTTTAAAAAAGATAAATATAAATAATAAATGTAGGGCAAATAATGATAAAAATATATATTTTTAGCCACACATCAATACCCCATACTTAAACTTTTGTTCCTCCTCGAGCAAACATTAAAGCTCATCCCAAAAAATCAAAATAGAAATGACATCACTTTGGTTAATAGAAATAATTAGGCCATATACAATTTGAAAACATCAAGTAGACTTCTCACTCATTATGCAAGGTTTCAGAAGAAAAAAAACTTCTAACCTCCTAACCTCAAGAAAGGACTTTAAACTCATCAAATTTTAAGCTTGCTCACCTACTCTCATCAAAGAAAGCTAATAAAATCACTTATCTATCATGAAACAAGTTCCCTCACAAAAAGAAATAGTTCACACACTCAATTCAAAATATTGAATATAAATTAAGGACTTCATATCAAGAACAACTCTCACACTCACAAATACAATTCACATGTATGCACAAAGAACCATAGGCTTGCCCATTATGTACATCTCCACTAATTAAGCACGCTTGAATAGAATCAAATAGGACTTTAACAGGTTGTAATGTAGGCTAGGAGACGGGCAGGAAAACCATATAATAGTGCCTTACACTTCCTTAAGCACTTTGAAATTTTAAACTTCATCACCCATTATTTTTCTTCTCTTTATTTTCAATCATCTCTTCAACAATTATTTCACAAGTAATTCTCATCATCTCAAGAATGCTTCAATAATTTTTTTAGTTTTCCTTCATAATAGCCACCCTCAACTTACGTATTTTACATGCATTAAGGTGCACGATGTCCTTGGAAGGACTAGGGCCATCATCAAGGTAACTTCTGAAGTAGCCACCCTCAACTTAAGTTTTTATGCTTGGTTGAGGTGCACAATATCCACATGGGACCAGGGCCAAAACAGAGTTTTCACACTTTTCTTCATTCATTCAATGTTTTCAACTTCCCTTCTCAACATAGTGCATCAAGGATTTCTTTTTGGATCAAATAGAATTATGGTATCAATAAAAAGGGATTCAGTTCGATCACGTGGTTTACAAGAAAAATATAGGCTAAAAGGCTCAAAAGGGTTAACTAGTGATATAATATTTGAAAAAGCTAAAATTTACCAGACAAATCAAAGTTTTCATCTCCTAAACAAGACAACACTTTTTATTTCACTTCAATAACATGCAGGGCAAGTTCTAGACTAAGATGCAAAACATGGAACAAACAAAATCTCACCACACATGGCACAAGTATCAATCAAGATGGATCAATTCCACTTCTAAGAGAGACAAGATCATAACAAACTACAAAATAAAATAAGTTATATACAAAGTCACAACCATGAGCTTAGATGTCAAAGAGTCGCATTTTTTTTTAATCAAGAAAGAACTACTCAAACATTAGGCCCAAATAATAAGTATCACATAACTCAAAAGGGTCTTTTCTTTTCTGTCCAAAAAAATAAAAAATAAAATAAAAATAAAGTTTATTCCTAAAAAAATAAATAAATACTAGACATTCGGTTCAAAGGAACTATCCAAAAGCAAGGAACCCATCCTAAAAAAACAAAAAGACTCAATAAAACGGTAAAAACTAGGAATTCATTCCTCCACCCCACACTTAAAAAAATGCTATGTCCCCAAAGCATTAAATAAAATTTAAAACAAGTGTTAGGAAAACTTCCTGAGGCCTTTAGGCCTAGCTAGTAGCATGCTCTCATAATTTTCATCAAGGATTGTCACCCCACACTTAAGCTCAAACATGCTTCTTTGCTTTAATTTTTTTTTTGGGTACTCAAACTTCCCCTAATCTGCAAAAACAATAAAAGAAAAAAAAGTGATACTAATAAAATAAAAATAAAATAAAATAAGAGTTTACACTACTAATTGGGTTGCCTCCCAATAAGCGCTTAATTTAACGTCACGGCATGATACCATCAATTTTACTATTTTTCCTTCCACTTTGAAGATGTGAATTGCACCCCTAATTTTACATCAATTTTTCTATTACGCTCAAGGGGTGGTGGTATAAAAATAAAGGTCCCAAGCAATAGATATCGCATTATGCACTTCTTGAATCCCAAGTGAGGAATGTAATTCTCCGATGTTGGAACAATAAATTCAAGAATATAGACACATTGTTCCTCCTCCATACACTCTTCGATAGCTTAAATGGCTCGATTAATATCTCATCATCTAAACATATGTGGAAAAATGATTGGAATGAGGTCTAGTGCGCCCAACTTATGAATTGTATTATTATTTACACCCTCATTTTTACACATACTAGAATTTTTAAAGATAATATTATACTTCATTACATAACTCTAGTGTACTCTTCGCAACAACGACAACATCAATAAAAGTTTGATCAAACAATTGGCCCTCAACTTTTAGCTCTTCAAGTTGAATTATAAGTATTTTTTCTTCCTCACACATATTATTACTAACTTGTTGGGTGTCATATGATTTTATCTTTGCACTCAACTCACAATCTAAATAGTAGAGATCAAATTCAAAGTCATATTCACTAATGCGCTTACATATTGATTTATAGCAAAGTATTAACAAATCTTCCATGTCCCCATACAACTTATCTTGTTGAGAATTAACCTATAAGAACCCATAAAATCAGAAGGGCAAGAAT
This sequence comes from Solanum bulbocastanum, assembly GCA_037074985.1. Taxonomy (NCBI): domain Eukaryota; kingdom Viridiplantae; phylum Streptophyta; class Magnoliopsida; order Solanales; family Solanaceae; genus Solanum; species Solanum bulbocastanum. The sequence continues at coordinate 24,748,962 of CM073597.1, read as the reverse complement.
TGCAAGAACACTTATCGCTGCATACTTTTTTAGATGACATCTCAAGAAGAGTGCAAGAAATATGATAATAATAATAATAATAATAATTTAAAACTAATCCTAAGAAACAAAAAAGGACTACAAGTCAAAATAAATACTAAAGACAATTTCTAAGCCACATTCCTTGGCAGCGGTGCCATTCTTGATAATGTTCAAATATACTTCTTGAAAAGAAATATAAACGATCGTATGCAATACATTTACCCAACTATGAGTCGGGGTCGATCCCACAGAGAATATGAAAGAATATTGTCAATAGCAAATATTTAACTTGATAGTCGTTATCTAAAAATGGGGGGATTTAAATTGAAATAAAATAAAAACAATAAAAATAGCTTTTAACTAAGTATTTATTTATATTTAGATTATTAGAAATAACTAGGAATGTGTTCCCCATAAGCTCATAACACGGTAATCCTAACAATAGTAATCCTTTTCTAGTGTATCATACGCAAAGTGGTAAGTTATGTATCTCTAAGTCCTTGGTCCGGCAAATAGAGAATTTCACCCCGCACCTTAGTCTGGCAATGTGTGTATAATTTACTAACCCTTGCCTTTACCTCATATAAGACATCACATCAATGTATGACTTAGTTTTCACCTTCGCACCATTGACATTAGACTATTAGATATTATCACACTAAATCTATGTTGATAATTCTTTTCTTATTAACTACCTCCTTGGTCCGGCAAGTAGCAACAAGACGAGTTCTAACGTTGGCCACCGTTAAAAAGACTTCTAAACGAAAGAATTATCAATGCATGCAACAACACTATTCAAGAATTGCTTAGTTACTATTCATACTTTGTTAATCGCTTATGGTTCCCACAACCCTAGTTATGAAATTTAACTACTCATTATCTCAAAAACACAATCAAAATTTATTAAAATAAATATGCTTGTGTTAATCATAAAAATTTAAGAACAATAGCTAAACTATCTTTAATTATTCACGAATACAAATAAATAATAAAGGAGAAGAAAGAATAAACCACAATTCTCCTGCCTCCACAATAGCACTTCCAAAGTTCTTAAGCTAGAAGAAAATTTATATTGTGTATTGTTTCTTGGTTCTTGGCTCCCTAAAGAATAATTTTGCATGCCCTATTTATAGATATAGAAACCCTATATAAAATAATTGAGTTCAAGATAAATTAGGAAACCAAAACCCGGAAGGAATTGATTTCGTAAATTATTTGCTGTTTCTGGAATATTTTGTTGCCGCCGCCCTCTAAATAATTAGATGGCCTTAGCTGCTGACACGTGGCAGGCATAAGCCTAATTCAAATTGAATTAGTGTTTATCTTTGCACCATATATAGAAATATATTATTTTAATAAATTTAATCCATTAAGCTGCCTGCTTGATTTTCTTCTTCAACCTTCCATCTTTAATTCATTTTAGCTCCAAACTTTTTCATTTTTCGACCAATTTAATCCTACAAATAAAATGTACTATTTAGCACAATTCATAAAATTAATGCTCAAAAAGGACAAATATAAATAATAAATGTGAGACATATAATAATTAAAAATATGTATTTTGGCCTCACATCAACCGCTGCAGCATCAAAACATGAAAAACTGGGTGGATAGCTGAGAAAAGTTGAGGCGAGACAACTCAAATGCAACCTCGCCAACTGTTTGGAGGATCTCAAAAGGATGAATATACCAAGGGCTACATTTTCTACGTGTCCCAAATCTCATCACAACCTTCATGGGTAATAGACAGAGAAAGACTTTATAACCTACTTAAAACCTCAAAGGCCGCAACCTACGATCAGCATAACGTTAGCATAACTTATGTGCCTACTTTGAGCTGTCCAAAATCTATCCTGAATCACCCTTACTTGGTCCTAAGCCTCTTGAATCAAGTTGGTCCCACACAGTCTAGGCTTGGTGAACTCAAACCAACCAACCAGAGAGTGAGAATGCCTACCATATAAGGCCCCGAACGAGGCTATCTGAATGCTAGAATGGTAGTTGTTGTTATACACTAACTCCGCCAAATGTAATAACTAGTAACATTGACCTCCAAACTCTAAAACACAAGCCCACAACATATATTCAAGAACCTGAATAGTACACTACAAATGACCATAATTCTATGGGTAGAAAATTGTGTCAAGGTCAAAGCAAGTGCACAACTCATCCTGAAAAGTTCTCCTAAAGCTAGAAGTAGATATGATATAAAAAGACCAACACACCGTATAGACAAACCACCTCTAGAAGTCTGAGGCAATCTGACCAGAAAATCAATGGTGATGCGATGCCACTTCTACTTCGGATTGGGTAATTTATGAAACTCACCACCATGCCTCAAATGATCTACCTTCACCTGCTGGCAACTAAAACAACGGGACACATAGTCTGTAATATCTCTTCTCATGCTGTCTAACCGATAATGATGCTGCAATTCATGATACATCTTCGCAGTTCTTGATAACACTCAACTACACTTCATCCGATGTAGGCAGTCGCTAACAAGTATAAATCCAACTAAGAGTTTGGTTGACCCAACATGGAGTGATACGGTAGAGAATTTGATTATGAAGTAAAATGGTGTTCTAATCTTTTGTAGATGTACACATTTTTGCAACAATTAAGTAAATGACAAGGGTTTGAAAATTAATGTCAAATGGGGGGGGGGGGGGGGAGGGATTTGGGTGAACAATTAGCGACTACAAATTTCCGGGAGTAAACAAGTAGAGAGGGTTTCTTGGGAGTGTTATAAATTGTGCCAATTTTGCTAAATGGTCGATTATTATTTACTAAAAATCGTTGAACTTCAATGGGTAGGCTAGGCCTTAGGTGCAATAGCTATTTCTCAATCAACTATCACGAATCAAGCGAGTTCTTTTGAACCTCGACCAACACAACACATAAAAGCAACCCAATACCTTAATCAATCTACTTTTTCAAGCTAGATTAGTAGAATTACATTTAGACCCACTTTCTCAAGCTAAATCTACAATAACACAATCACTACAATCATCAACTAATAGTTTTAACTCTAAAACTCCTTTCTCAAGCAAGCTTAGGGAAATGAACTAGAATGGTATTTGCAGTTATAATTCATCAATTAAAACTCAAACTATTAATTAAACCCACTTCAAATCAACATAAAATTAGTAAATACTAACACCCATAAACTAATTAAAATATTCAACTACATAATCCAACCCCAAGAATGGGGGTTTTAGCCAAACATAATAACTAACAAGAAATCGTTACCAACTATCTTTTCCATCAGGTTGGGCAGCAATCCACAAGCCTCCAAAAGCTCAAATTGAAGCTAAAAATCAAATAAACCCTAAATCTCTACTCAAAAGAGTGTAAAAACAATGTTTAGAAAGTTGAGGATCAAAAACCCAGAACTAGACAATATGGGAACTCCTTCTCTTCTTTTTTAAAATTGCATTTATACGTTCCCAAAATTTGAACTTTGGAGTTACTCGGTGAAGTAAGTCGAGCTTCGCCAACCTGATCAGCAATGCACTGAGTGTCCCTTCAATCGCCTTCTTGGCTTGGCTTTCTACCCTTTATTTGTTATAATTTTAGGTGTTCAAGGTTAGGCTTGCCGACCTAGTTGGCTACACACCAAGTACTCCTCTTCTTGTCTTTTGGCTTGCCTTTTTACCAATTACTTTGTAACTTTTGGCGGGCTAAATTGGCGACGCCGAAACACCCATTCGATTGCCAATTTGGTTTTGTCCATGGGCCGGCATGCTGGAAATTTTGGTGAGCTAAAGGTCCACTCAGCGACTCGCCGAGTGGCTTTGGAGAGTATTAACCTTGCTTTCCTTCAACTTCTTCAACTTTTTTCGCCCCTCTTTTCCTGGTAATGCCCTTGACTAGCTCTTTTGCCTTCATTGCTGCATATTAATATTTTAACATAAGTTATGAGCATAAAATAGATATTGAGGACACTAAATCCTTAAATATTAAGCCCTAAATGAGTCAAAGTGGTCTACTCATCAACACCCCCCAACTTAAACTTTTGCTTGTCCTCAAGTAAAAAACAGATTAATCAGTTTAACAGAGATGTCTACAAATTGTGCTACTCGAGACTCAACATGAATGCACACGAGGTTCAATTTACCCTTGTAATGTTCAATTGTGCACTACAAATTATAAGCTGTGACTAGTCATCATCAAATAGAAATCAAGCTCACAATGCTTGCCTCAAATGTAAATTTAAGCTCAACAAAAGTATTCGAATGCCCTCACATAAAGAATGATTCCATATCCACAAAAAAACTCATCAAAATTGAAGAATTAAGGAGTCAAAATCAGTTCTCACACTTTCAAAGATAAACACATGCATGATTCTGCCCATAGGCTTGCCCGTATTTTCCAATCAACATGACATTCAGCTCAATTAAGATCACTAAGGTCTTTCAAGGCTTGTAATGGGCTGAGGGTAAATGTATGCTCATTTTGGCTTAGTGATTTCTAGCTTCATGAAGAATGATTTGCATTTAACTTCTTCTCATTTTCTTTCTCTCATTTTGATTTTCACAATCCATCCTAAGTTCTTTCAAGATTGTGCACCCCTTTTCTTTTATCTATGCATATGTTTTATTGCACATTCTTTTCTTATTTTGTTTTTCTCTTATCCTTTTCTTTTTTTTTTATATGGAGGGGTTTCATCTTTTTCAACCATCTTTCAAGGGTGAATTTTTCACATACTTCTTTACTTTCCTCATTTTTCACCACACCCCCAACTTAGGTTTTTGGTCTAAGTTTGCTATTCAAATGGAACAATGCTTCATGAATGTTTTAGGTGGGGAGGAAAGAGGTCAAATCTGTTCACGTTTCTTCCAAAGAAAAGGTTAGGCTCAAATGGTGTTAATCTAGGTTCCCACTCTCACAAGGTGGTCATAGAGAGGCATAATAACAATTTGGTTCACACTCCAAAATTTGTGCCTAAGATCACTTCTTTCATTTACCAATGTTAATAAATTGGACTAACAAGCAAGTTCTAGGTATCACCAAGAACATATTTCAAGGAAATCTCACCACACACGACATTCAACACAGTTATCAATCAAGATTCTACAAATTTATCTTACGTGCGACGATCATCACAAGACTCATTTCAACAATAGGCTAGTCATAGTGAGATGCTAAGAGTTCACACATGGCCTATGCAATTCAAATTTTGCCTCATTGGAATTGCACAAACATATTGTTCAATCAAGAGAACTATTCAATTCATCGATATTGATCGCAACCGATACTCAAATATGCAAGAGAACAACCATATTTACAAACACAAAAATCGAGAGGTAAATTTTAATTTAGATATATTTGGATAAAATACCAACACTCACAAAAATAAGCATTAAAAACAAACTAAATGCAACCCAAAGGGGTAGGTATGAAGATACCTCACCCCACCAAACAAAAGCTAACATTGTCCTCAATGCCAAATAAAATAAATGTAGCTAACAAGACAAGCAAGTAACGATTGCTGAATGAAAGTATTAGAGAAACTATTCAATTCATGCCTAGTCGAAGAGCAGATGCTAGGCACGTCGAACCATTCGGCGAATCACCGAGCTGGAGTGGGCTCGCTTAACTTTTTGGAAAGATTGTCTTCCAGTGTGAGCAAAAAGGCGAGCTCCGTCGGGCTCGCCGACTGGTTCCGCGGTGTGGTGAAAATTTATGCATCTCGACGAAGTTTCTAGAACAAGTTCTAATGTTGGTCTAAAAATGGGCGATGTACTTAGGCGATCAGCAGTGCTGATTGGAGGTTCGCTGAACATACCTACTACCACCCAGTTGCTATTATGTCAAAATTGCGGATTTCAACCTACACATTCAACAAACGTTATCTGAAAACAACTAAAACTCGAGTTGCTTCCAAAGAAATGCCTTATTTAACATCGTGGCACGATGTGGAAATGCTCTCAAGCATCTTCTAAATACACCTCTTTAATTACCAAGACATCAAGACATTCTCCAAAATAGAGCTTCCAGTGTTGCCCATTTAATTTGAATGTCGATCCTTCTTTGCTTTCAATCTCAATTTCCCCATTTGTGAACACTCGAGTGACCTTGAACGGACCTGACCATTTTGATTTGAGTTTACCCGGGAATGTTCTCAAATGATATTTATGAAGTAAAATAAGATTTCCAACTTTAAACTCTTGTCGAAGGATTTTGGCAACATGCCATTTCTTCATTTTCTCCATAAAAACAGCTGGACTATTATACGCCCTCAACAGAAACTCTTCCAATTCATAGAGTTGATTGACTCTACCCTTCGAAGCATCCCCCAATTCAAGTTTAACACATTCAGTGCCTATAATGCCTTGTGTTTTAGCTCGATTGATAGGTGACAAGACTTTCCAAATACAAATTGGTATGGTGACATGCCAATTGGAGTCTTGAAAGTTGTGTGGTATGCCAGAGAGCATCATCCAACTTACGAGACCGGTCAGTCCGATTTGCGTTGATTGTTTTTGCTAGAATTCCTTGATTTCTTGAATTTGATACTTCAACTTGGCCACTTGTCTGTGGATGATAGGGGGTTGCAACTTTATACTTATCTTCATATTGCTCAACAATGAAGTAACAACCTATCACAAAAATGAGATCCTCCATCATTGATGATAGCACACGGGGTACCAAACCTTGTGAAAATTAATCACTTCAAGAATTGCACAACACTTTTGCCTTCATTTTTAGGAAAAGCTACAACTTCTACCCATTTTGAAACGTAATCAACCGCTACCAAGATATACTTATTTCCAAAAGAGCTGACAAACGATCCCATGATATTGATTCCCCAAACATCCAACAAATCTACTTCTAGAATTAGATTAAAAGGTAACTCATGCTCTCTATACTCCCCATTGGCTTTGACATTGGATACATTGCTTAATGAGAGAATGAGCATCTTGGTATAATAGTGGCTAGTAGTAGCAACTTTGAAGCACTTTGGCGGCTGTGCGGACCCTGCTCTGATGTCCCTTAACTGGTGATGCATGGCAAGCATCAAGAATTGTATTTACTTTCACTCCGGTATGCACCTTCTAATTATATGATCTGTGCATTCTCTAAATAGATACGGTTCATCCTAGAATTACCTATTTACATTGAACAAGAACTTCTTTTTTTGATAAAAATTCAAGACCTCGGGCACAATCCCACACACTACATAGTTAGCAAAGTCAGTGTACTAGGTTGAGTTGCCAGGGGTTATCCTTATCACTGTTTCGTCGGGAAATTTTTCCTCAATTTCCCTCTCACCGGGATCAACAATATTGGTTTCTAGCCTAAATAAGTGATCCTCTACTTGGTTCTCACACCCCTTTCGATCTTTGGTCTCAAAATCAAACTCTTGCTACAACAACACCCACCAAATCAGTCTTGGATTTGCATCTTTTCAGCCATCAAATATCGAATTGCAACATGATCCATGTGCACTACCAACTTAGTTCCCAACAAATATGCTCTAAATTTCTTAAAAGCATACACCACCGCTAGGAATTCTTGATCCATGATGGTATAATTCTTTTGAGCTACATTCTAGGTCTTACTTGCATAATAAACCAGTTGAAATAACTGTCTTTTCGTTGACCAAGAATAGCTCCCAAAGCAACACCACTAGCATCACACATGAGTTCAAATGAAATATTCCAATCAGGGGCAATAATGATCGGAGCTAACACTAGTTTTTCTTTCAAGCTCAAAAATGATTTTAGGAAAGCTTCATCAAAGTTGATGGTGGATTCCTTCTCTAGTAACTTACAAAGAGGGTGAGCTACTTTTGAAAAATCCTTTATAAATCGTCTATAGAAACCAACATGGCTTAGAAACTTCGGACATCTTTTACCGAAATAATAGGAGGTAGTTTAGCAATGACTTCGAATTTAGCTTGATCTACTTCCATTCCATCTCTTGAAATTTTATGCCCCAAAACAATACCTCTTTCACCATGAAATGACATTTCTCCCAATTTAGAACAAGATTAGTTTCCATGAAAATTTGTAATACATGCCCAAGGTGTTCAAGACATGTTTCAAATGAATCACCAACAATAAAAAAATCATCTATAAAGACCTCCATTGAGTCTTCAACCATATCTGCGAAAATAGAAAGCATACATCGTTGGAATGTTGCTGGCGCATTGCACAACTTAAAACACCTTCTTTTGAAAGCAAATGTTCCATAGGCACATGTTAAAATAGTTTTCTATTGATCTTCCAGTGTGATAGTTCCACAAATCTCACTGCACTGACCATAGTAAACTTCTTCTCGTTGTACCGAAATAGAGGTCTGATTTAAACGACCCGGTACAGCATCACATTTGACACCTAAGGAAGGTACAACCCAACTATGAGGTACATCAGCAGATGTTACAATAAAACGTATATGGCTCTTTGCTGGTAGAACCACTCTATTGTCGACTTCTAATAAACGTGATTGACCCAATTCTAGATCATCTTCTGGAATCGTATAACTGTCAAAAGTGAGTGACTATTCATCGAAACTGTTATAGTCCGAATACTCATAAGGTAGGGTCGACGCCCGCCTCCCCCCAAACTGTACTTGCAAGTTTCCCCGCAAAAAGCTCTCCATGCCTACTCTTAGAAAGAACACTATTTTTCTTTAGTTAGGTAGTTCTCCCAATCGTAAGACCCTTTTTGTAACAGCTCCCTATTTGAAAGAGCTAAAAATAGAAAGAACTAAATCGAATATAGCAAAATCTGATATTTTGCAAGTTATGCATAAGTTATGAGTTTATGGTCAACTTCAAATGACCATAACTTTTAGTACATGATGAGTTAGGTGACCCATAGGATATGAAATGAAAGGTCTTGGAATCCTCTTTCCAACGCCATTGAGTTTTCTAATTTTTGAGCTCGTATGAGGGAGATATGTCAATTTGAAGTTGGGCTGTCCAGTTAAGGAAAGTTACCCAAAAATAAGAGGGGTATTTTGGTCTTTTCCATGCCTTATCAGATTAAATTCTTTTTTTTTTGTAAATAAATAGGGGTCTAAAATGATATGGTTCAGTTTACACAAATCCTAATTTACGCTAGGGTTCTGAGAGGAGTTTAAGAAGAGGAGAAAAGTCAAGACGTTCTTCAATTTTTCTTGCGAATCGAAGGTTGTTTCACCAAGGGTTTAATCCCTAAGAGGTATGTGAGTTTCTCATAGTGTTGAGTTTGTTCACCCACACGCAAATCATGTTATTTTCAGCGAAGTTTCGTTCTTGAAGTGGAAGAATTTGAGTTCTTGAAAATATTGTTTTCGTTCTTGAATTCGGATGGGTTTGATGAGTTGTTGAGATAAAAGTTAGTGAATTGAGGGTGGGTTGGAGTATATCATTGTGTGCATAAGTTGAGTAGTTGAATCTAAGTAATTGGGAAAGAAACCATTCAATTCTAGGTGAATTAGGGTTGAAAACGAGTAAGAAACGATGGGGAAGAAGATAAGGTACCAGGTCCGCATCGCAGAACTGTTCCTTAGAAGTAAAATTTCCCACTCGACTTTGTGGAGAGAACACGAACTCCAGTATTTAAAAATTATTTTGCGACCAAATATTATAATTCATCTTTGCACTGTGGACTTGCTCTCAAGACAGTGTTTTTCAACTATTTCTCATGATTAACTATCTGAAACTCATTTAATCATCACGATATCCTTCCTATCATAAATCATAACCTTGAATTCATAATTCAAATTCAAGGTAGAGTTAAGAGTCAAGTTTTGAGAGTTCTTCGAGTCGTTTTAAGAATTCTTTCTACAATCTTTTGAACTTAACTGTTCTAAGACTTGAGCATTGAGTTTGAGGAAGAAGTAAAGTGAAGTCATTTTTTTAATAATGATATATATATGAAAACTAAGTATTCCCAAGAGAAATGCCGTTATATTTAAGCAGAGAGGAAAAACGAATTTCCAAAAGAGTTTTCATGAGCAGTTTTGAGTATCATCTCTTTTAAGAGAAATATTTTTAAGTAATAATCTGAAACCACGGAAAGAGTTATGTTTTTTAGAAAACATATGATCTAGTATATTTTGGGCGTAGTATCGAGCATCGATATGGGGCAGTGTTTATACAGCTCACAACCCCTATAAACCATTTAGCCAACGTGGGTAGAAAGTGTCATACTTTTTAGATGATTCTTTATTGCATTTTAGCATAGACTAGTGGATCCACTTAGTAGTAGGTTTTATACCCCAACAAAGTATAGAATAGTTCTGGCAGCATGGGCCAGACGTTGTATCATCACGTAGCTCATGGTGATGGTAGTCGGTTAGAGAATCTCCCACATAATACTTGTATTTTTATATACAAAACTGAGTTATTGAAATTTTCAATACATTGAGTTGTTATCTATTGTTTTAAAAGCATTTCTTTATATTGCATCTTTATCACTGCTTTACATTGAAATGAGTTTTAAATTTTTCCTCACATGCTCGTACATTCAATGTATTGATGACATTTGGCCTGCATCGTTTTATGATACAGATACAGGTAATCAGGATCAGCATCCAGCGCTTCGTTGATCTGTTCGAGTTCCAAAGTTCTTTGGTGAGCCTCCTTTTTCCCAAAGGATCCCTCTATTATGTTTTATCATTTCAATTTTGTTAGGATGATCAGGGGTCTTGTCCCATCATCTCTTATAGTATTAGAGGCTTCATAGATAGATAGTTAGACAATATTAGCTCATGTATTTTGTTCATTTTAGTTATGATGTTTGAGACTAGAGTTGCCACTTTGGCTAGTGAATATTTCTTTAAATATTCTAAGTTAGTTATTTGAGTTAAAGCTTTCATATGAGTTGATTCTATGTTGAGTAAGTCTTCCGATAAGAGTTAAGCTAGGCCAAGGGTTCTCTTAGGTCCAACAATGGTTCTCGAGTGTCGGTCGTGCCCAGGGTTTAGGTTCGGGGCATGACAAATAGATATTTGGTTGTACACGAAATAACTATCTAAAAAGCAGTATCATTCATGCCCTGCAAGCCTATCAAGCATTTGATCAATAAATGGCATAGGAAAATGGTCTTTCTCAGTTCATGCATTCAATTTTCGGTAGTCCATGCATACACGCCGCCTGGTAACCAATCTCTTAGGCATAAGCTCTCCTTTTTCAGTTGGGACTACCGTGATTCCTCCTTTCTTTGGTACACATTGCATGGACTTACCCATTCACTATCTGCAATAGGGCACACCACACCTGTATTGAGCCATTTGATAATTTCTTTCTACACCACTTCTTGCATTTGTGGGTTTAACCTCCTTTGATGCTCAATGCTTTGTTTGCAATCACTATCGAATTGGATCTTGTGAGTGCAAATTCCTAGGGGAATACCCACAATATAAGCAATTGTCCATTCGATGGCTTTAGTGTATCATTTCAACACATCGACAAGTAATTTCACTTGCCATTCAAGAAGGTCTGTAACAATAATGATGGGAAAGGTGTTATTTTCTCCCAAAAATAAATACCGAAAGTGTGATGGGAGCACTTTCAACTCACGCTTCGGTGGCTCTTCGATGAATGGTTTAGCTGGGGGACTTTCTCAATTTTTAAGATCAATGTAGAGATTCAATGGGTTCTTAGAGTAAGAACCTAAATCCGATAGAGCAGCCACAACTTTATCATTACCTTGAACTTCCTTCTCATCATAATATGAAAGGACGACAGCCAGCGGTTCCCCCGCACAAAACATCTCACTGACACTAGACACTGCCTCATCAATCACATCAATGGTTAAATCTACATGAATGTCACTCGGTTGCTCCATCGATTTGCACACATTGAATGTAACCTCCTCATCATTTACCAAAAATTTCAATTCACCACTTTCAACATCCACAAGGGCTCTTCTGGTAGCCAAAAACGGCCTACCTGATATAATAGGTACCTCAGCATCAATTTCACAATCCAAAATAACACAGTCGTTCAAAAAAAATGAACATATCCACCTTCGCCAAAATGTAATAAAGTATGCCAATAGGATGCTTAATAGATTGATCAACCACGAGAAGACACATTGTTGATTTGGTCAAATATGGTTTGGGTAAAATAGTTGTAACGCACTTTAATCTCTTGAAGCAAAAAAATATTAAATCAAAGCTGAGTTGTTAATACCTCAACCCCTACCATCCCACCCTACCCCTACCACCCCACCCTATACCCCCACTAGCCACCACCACCTCCCCCACCTCCCCCACCCACCAAAAAAAATTTAAAAAGACATTTTGTTTTGACAAAAAATAAAATAAAATTGGCAACCCCTACCCCAACCCCGCCACCCCCATCTTACCCTACCCTAATTTTTTTTAAAAGCTTTTTTATTTTGGAAAAATAAATTGTTAATATATTTTTTGCCAACCCTACCCACCACCCCCACCCTACCCCTACCCCCACCCCCACCTTCCACCCAACCTACCCCTATTTCTTTTTTGTCTTTTAAAAAAATTGTGTTTTTCCAAGAAAAAAAAAGAATTAGCCCTCCGCCACCCCTTCCCACCCACCCTCCACCCAACCTACCCCTAATTTTTTTTGTTTATAAAAATAATTATGTTTTTCAAAAAAAATTCCCCCTATGCTCCCCTCTCCCTCGTAGCCCCCACCCACTCTCCAATATTTTCGACAAATAAATTAATATTTTTGAAAATTAAAAATTAATATTAGAATATTTATTTTTTGCACAATTTAGAATTTTGAGTAGAAGTTAGAAGTGAGTGATCTATTACTGGTCCATATGGATACCCATATTTTACCCATTTTGACCATATTTGTAGGAGCTCTTAAAATAACTTGAAGTCCATATTTACCCAATTATAATATGAGTGATCCAATTCATTAAATATGGGTTAAATGGGCTCATTTCATTAATATGGTACAAATACGGGATTCTAACTTTTAAATGAGAGCAATGAAGTGTGGCTAAGTCATTAGATTAACAAGATAATTAAGACGTGTATCCGAGATCGTATGTAGTTAGACGAGGTTCCAATTAAGTTAATGATTTTTTTCATGTATGGCTAGATAGTATAATTGAGTTATTAATGTGTAATAGGCTGAGGTAAGCATTAATTTTCTTCCCTTAAGATATAGATGAAGCAGCCTTATAAGCCATTGAGAAGAGGTTAAGAGAAGCATCTTAGAAAGAGGTCTTAAAAGGAGTCTTAGATACCTGCTTAGAGAGAGTTCAATATCCATGAGATAGGCCTTTCTCAAGTATTAGAGTAAATGGAATGTAGACCAGTTTAGAGATAATGAGAATAGATCCATGGCTTTAGAGTGTCAACTCCAAACCTAAGGGGGAGATTATAAGATGATAAATCAAGTCAAGTGTTGAGGATGAGATAGTGATGTCTTAAGAAAGAGTTTTAGAGATATATCAATTGGGTCATAACCTTGCATATTCCTCAAGTGAAGTTATTACAACATCTTGTGGATATTCCTAATATCAGAATTGTGTTTATGGCCTATGCTCACACACTTTGCAGAGAATCACATCTATGCTCAGTTTCCAGAATGAGGGGAAAAGACTTTAGCCCATTAACCTTAAGCTTAATCCATAAAGTTGTGGATATCTACCTCATGATATGAACGTATTCGTATAAGTATTCATGTCTCATAGTATGTTCAGTCTCACAAGTTCATGATTTACTCTCAATGGCTAGCAACATAGTGTTAAGCCATGCATATTCTTATATCAGAATTCTCGAATTAATCATGCTTATGATTTTTTGCGCTAAAGTCATTTCAGTAATCCTTTTTAGTTTTGGAGAGGGGTGTTGCTAATAATAGTTTTGTGATGATGGAGGAGAGGAGTGCTATTTATTATTGTGATAGTGATGATGTGTTTATTCCATCTAAGGTTATACATGTGACGGAAAAAGGAGACAAGGTTTTTTCAATGAATACTAAATCAGCTTCCTGGTGGCAATGCATGAAAGTTTAATTGGTAGATATGATGAGAGGATGAGAAGTTCTTAGAATGTGGGTTAGTAGGAGTCTATGGAGTGGTTAAGGTTCTAAGCTTGAATGTGGTATTGTTAACATGTGGACAATGTGTGATACATTAGGTGTTTCATGATATAAGCCCAAGGTTAGCTGAATTTACCGATAAGGAGTACTGTTCTTGGGATGAGATTACCTACAGAGGTATAGAACCTGAATCTTTTTATTTAGATCAGAATAATCACCCTATGTTAAGTACTTTGTGATTATGAGTTACACTTGAATATAGTAAGAGTAACCCTTTTCCATTCTCATACCAGCCATCATTCGAGGACGAATGATCCTAAGGGGGAGATATTGTAACACCCCAAAAATTTTTAAGCTAAGGCAAGAACTATTCTTTATTTGCACATAAGGTCTTATCGGGTTATTCTTAAATTGCTCATATTTGTAATGGTAAATTTTTTTGTATGAGAATAATTTTGGATATCAATTAAGGTCACTAAAAAATCCTAGCACAAAGTTGAGTTGAAAGTTTACTTGGGTCAACTTCAAACGACCATATTTCCTAGAATATAAAGAGTTACATGACCCATAACCTATCAATTCAACAATATTTGAATCTACTTTCCAACACCACCAATTTCTCAACAATTCGAGTTTTGAGTAAAAAGTTATGACCATTAGTAAACTCGAATTTATTGACATTAAATAGGGTCGTTTTTGTCTTTTTACCTCTAAGAAAACCCTAAACGAATTTATTGACTAATTAAAGACCCAAAACAATAAGATTTTCATGTCTTAATACATCATTCTCTTCTCTCTCAAACCCTAAGGAAAAATAAAAGTAGAAGACTCCATTCAATATTCTTTCAATCTTTTTCAAGATTCTTTCAATCTTTTTTCATGATTCTTTCGATCTTTTCAAGATTCTTCTTCAAGGTAAGTATTTCTGCAAGAATTTCGTTCTTTCCAACTCTAATTCCTCCATACAATTATGAATCAGTAATGAAAGTCATAATTCTTGTCCATAGAGTTTCAAGAAACTAATTCAAGAATCTCAAGAAAGTTTTTCTTGATCGTTTATATTCAAGCTAGGATTTCAAGGATTCTATTCAAGTTCTTTTTAAAGATTATTCAAGAACCTTGTTCTTTCAAGTATGTAAGACTATCATAGTGTTGGGACCAGTTCATCCTCACACGCTACATCTACTTTCAAATTAGTAGAGGAGCAATCTAGGATTCTATCCCTAGATTTGAGTATTCTTGAGATAAGTTGATTTGAGTTCTTGAGTTCCTGTTTCTTTTTGAAATTCTATTTCTAATTATTGAATGCTATATGTTATATATTAAAATTCTTGAGTTTATTTGTTCATGTCTATATTTCAGCATGGACCCTATGAATTAAGTATTTTTGAGAGGAAAAATATCGTTGAGTTATGAGTTTCGAGTTTTTGAGTCCTTGAGTTCTTGAGTCTTGAGTTCTGAGTACTAAGTTTCCTTAATGATATTAAGATCCCTGAGTTGAGTCGTTCATGTCCATAATTCTAGATGAACCCTATGATTTGAGTTATAAATTTTGAAAAGCTTTATAAAGCCAACACTTGAGTTCTTAAACTGAGTTTTGAGAAAGTAATGATGAGTTTTGAGAAAAAAGTTTCTAAAACATGATTAGTATGGCAATCGAATATGCCATCAATGTATGAGCAGTATTGTAGCTAGATATACCATCAATGTTTATGCAGTATGACTTCTCGAGTCATTAATGATCATATTAAATATGATTTTGATATGTTCTTGAGAAAGAGTTTTCAAGTATGAATTGAGTAAGAGTATAAGGGCACTATGTATTCCCAGTGTATCAATTTTTATATTGATAAAAGAGAAATTGATATTTCTAAATGAGTTGTGAGTTCAAAATATATTTCAAGAGCAACTACCTCTTTCAAGAGGGTAGCTTGAGCAATTATCTAAAACCAGAGGAAGAGTTATGTTTTTAAACATATGAATATGAGTATAAATTATTGGGAGTAGTATTGATCACTGATATGGGGATGAGTTCAGATAATTCAAAGTCCTCATTAACCATGTATGACAACATGGGTAAATGGTCATAATTTTTAGATGATTTCTTACTGATTTTAAGCATAGCTTAGTGGATCCACTTAGTTGAGGTGCCCTATATCCCCGAAAGGTATATGAGAATTCTAGCAGCATGGGTGAGACGATGTATCATCATGTAACTCATGGTGATTATAGAATCTCTCAATAGAGCTAAAGTGTATTTTTATATATCATTTATTATGTTGAGTTAAGAGATGAGAAGATATTTTGTAAAGCTTTAAATTATTTAAATCCTTTATTTCTTTACATTCAACTTAAGTATATTGTTATCTATTGCAGTCATTTCTTTCAATTATTTGTTATTCAACTCTATTACATACTCGTATATTCAATGTACTGATGTCATTCGACTTGTATCTTTTAATGATGCAGATACAAGTTCATAGGGTCCTCAACAAGAGTCCGTTGAGATTACTTCGTCTGCTCACCAACTTTTGAGTAAGACCTCCTTACTTTCAAAGGACTCTAGTTTTATGCATTGTTAGCATATTAGTAACATTTGAGTAGTCGTGGGTCTTGTCCTGACACTCATATTTATACAATAAAGGCTTCATATATAGACAATTTTGGAGAGTCTTTAAGTTTCAGATGTTTTATTTAACACTTATGTTTCATACTTAATATATTCAGTTCCATTTTGAGATTCAGCAAACTATTTTTAAACGTTTCTTTCAATTTGATGCTTATGTATGCTTGAGTTAGTCCTCTGCTTGTAGTCAGCCAGGATGAGGGTTTGCTTGGGGACCAACAATGGTTCTCAAGTGTTGGACACTTCCAGGGTGTAGGCTCGGGTCATGACATTACAGTTTTGAGAATTCAAAGCTTTCAATTATTGATTTTCAGACAGAAAAAAAAGTTTTCTTTAGTTAGGTTAGTATTGGTAAATAGAGATATGTCTTATTGTTATTGTGAAGAATGTTTTTGAGATACATGTATGCTTGTACATTTTGATTGGTAACAAAAATTGTTTATTTTAACTTAGGTGCATAAGATGGATTCAGGGGATGACTATATTTCAAAGAGAAGGACTAAATAACAATCATTGAAGGATATGGTCGAGATAATAGAAAAGAGGAATAGGTTGAGTCAAAGTTGTAATTCTACGAAGGTTAGCTGTGGAAGGAAAATTAAAAACTTGGAGCCTTCTAGAGGTGATGAAAGAAATGTATAAAAATAATTGAAAATAGGAATTTGCGACTCCTTTAGGAATTAGACTTTCATCGAGGAAGTATTTGATGATGATCGCGATGTTGTTATCATTGCGAAGGAAGCTGATCCAATGTTGAATGCAATAGATAAGGTTGTTTCATCTACCTCAAGCATGTGTGGGATAGAGGACAAATCCAAAGAGTTTACTAATACAACTTCATATTCTGAGTCGAAATTAAATATTCAAAAGAATCAAATGAAGTGTCTGAGTTTCTGAAGTTCATTTTTGATTCTATAAAAAAATATTGATAATGATGATAAACTCACTCCTAAAGATAAGGAACATGTTTTTGTCAAACAACCACTTCCTTTAATATTTCGATTTGAAGACAAGGAACCTCTTCCATCGGAGAAAGAAGAATGGGAAAAGAAAATTGAGGATCTTTTTGTTGAAATGGACATGCATGTCTTGGAATCACATATTGATTTTACGAATCCATCAATTTTACTAATGCAGAGTCAATTTCACAAATTTGAATCATTTGTTTATTTACTGTTCATATATCCTATGAAGAACTTTTCTTTTCAAATATTTTGTTAACTCTACTCTCCAATATATTTTTGGTTCATCTTAAATTCTTGAACTTATGTGTGATCTGAATGCCTAGTGAACTCGAGGGAGGTACGAAAGAAAATATTTTGGAGAGTCTCCATTAGTCTTGGATGTTGACGGATTTAGACTTTCTGATTCTTCTGCAGCCTGGGATTCTCCTATTTATGGAGAAGGAACCGTATGAGATTTAGTCCCCAAAGTGCCAAACCGACAATGTATTCTCATTAACGTGGAGGCTTTCAGTTCATGTGGAAAAAAAAATACTAGAGATATAACTCTTAAGAGGTTTAGAGAGCCCATATCTAATAGTAAGGGAAGAGGCATTATCTCACACACACCTGGCACCAGAAAAACCTGACTCATAATAATGTTTCTTCAGTAATTTCTGAAGTTGTTCCCTCACTTTCGGCCTATAATGAAAGAACCTTCAAATTTTATTCAAAACTAGGAAGCCGAGTTTACGAAATGGGAGGTGGACATCATTCTTGTATGTAGAAGGGAATTTTCAACTCCCATTTCTGGAACAAAACTTCACAGTTAAGAAGAAAATTGGATGGAAAACTGATTACAGGCCGACACTTCAGAAACATCTTCAAAAATAACTAAAGAAATACTATGATGAGTTGGGTTTTTTCCGGTGCTAGGTCGGTGTGATATTATGCATCCTCCCTTACTAATAGATAGGGGATCTCTCAGTCTCTCAAGAGTTATATATCCAGTAGTTCTTTTCCACATGAACTCCAATCCTCCACGTTGATGAGGATACATAGTCGCTTTGACATTTGGGGAAATTAAATCCCACACATATCTTTCTCCATAAATTGGAGAATCCTTGTCTGCAGAAGAATTCGAAGCTCTGAAGCTGTCAATATCTAAGAGCGATGGCAACTATCTGAATATTTTCATCCATGATTTCTTCGAGATCTGATATCCTGCAAATGCCACATAAGTTCAAGATTTTAAGAGTGAACAAAATATAAATGGAAGAGCAGGTTCGTCTAATTGGCACGGAAAAGCTATAGACAAAACTTTCATAAACTTAGATTTACTAGAACATCTGTGCAGCAGGAAAAAACAAAAAAATGTGTGCTTGAGAGAAAAAAACTCGTATACTTACAAAATTAGGGAAGATGTACTTGACCTACAAAATCACATGTGAACAAACTGAATAAATGATTCCACCTTTTTAGTCGGTTTCATCGTTTAAGAAATTCATTTGTTATAAATTTGTATAATTACTTCAATCTTTGATAAAAAAATGCATCTAGAAGTAGTCAGAATATGACATATTTCCTATAAAAAGAACATTTTTTGATTAATAAATGATCAAATATACCGAGTCATATATCACAAGTACTAAAATAAAAAATTTATCAGTAACTCAAATACCAAACACACAATATTATCCTTTGCAAAAAAGTTTTGAATTATGATATTTTGGTCAGAATAGAGTTTCACATTTGGTCACAATAGAGTTTTGAAGAATATTATTGAAGAGACTGAGTTTCTAAAGTTTATTGTTGATTCAATAAAAAATATTGATGATCATAATAAACTCAGTCCTCCATAAGAGATGGAACTTGTTTCTGTCAAAGAAAAACTTCCTTTAATATTCCGATTTAAAGATGATGAAACCATTTCCCTAGATTAAGAAGAATGAGAAAAGGAAATTGAAGATTTTTTTGGTTAAATGAACATGTGTGTCTTGGAATTACATTTTGCTTACGAATCAATCAGTTTTGTTGATGCACACTAGACAACTAAGTCAGATGGGGAACTACCATCTTGATCTAGAGGAATAAATCTGACTCATCTATTTAATTTGTTCATTTGTCCCTTTATATATCAAGTACATCTTCCATCCTTTTGCAGGTATACGAGTTTTGTCCTATCAAACACTAACTAAACAGATTAGTCCAAAATCGTATACTTACAAAATTAGGTGAGATTTACTTGACCTCAAAAATTACATGTGAATAAACAAAACAGACAAGTCCAATTTTTTCATCTAGATCAAGCTGGTGGTTCCCTATCTGATAATCACTTACTTTTTTTACTATGTATTGCCGAAGCTGGTGGTGAGTTTATAAATCAAACTTGTTCTTCCATGATACACATGTCCATATCAACAAAAAGATTGTCAATTTTCTATTCCCATTTTTTTTTCCAGAGGTAGAGGTTCCTCGTCTTCATGTTTGAATACTAAATGAAGTGTTTCTTAGACAATAACCTATAAAATGCTGGACGAAACTTCTTCCTCTTGTCACCTCCAAAAGGCTCCACCATCCTTCTTTTCCTTCACTATGAAAATATTCTCCAATATGAACAATCTTAGGATAATCAAAATCTTAAAGAATATTCTTCCCATCAATTTCACAGTCCTCTCAGATTCCTCGTCATCGCATAGAAGAATACATCCATTGTTGTGCTTTTCACCATCAACAGGAAGTGGATGACTCCCTAATTGGAGATCCACAAAGTTAGGCCATTCTGTGTGAGTCCCATTGTCCATACAAGTTACACACTCACCTTCACAAGTTTAGAATTCCCCTTTGCTAGACATAAGACGGTTACAACGTGGACACAATGTTATTAAAATAGTGGCATTCCTAGAATGCATAAAGATGCGCCTGAGTAAAATTACACAACCATTAGCACACTAAAAATACATTCAGAAAATAATTTTGTTTTATTCGAGAAGAAATAATTTAACAAGGGCCACAACTATTTTGAGAAAGAGGAATTAGTACTTCACAATGTTGTGACCAAAATTGTCAAGATTCAAAACATAATTACAAAGGATAATAGCATATATGGTTTTGAATTTACTGATAAATAATTTTGATTTTGGTACTTGCGAAATATGCAACTAAGACAAATAAATTGAAACAATAACGCAATTTTAGTGATTTATATACAAATTAAAGATTATTCAGTAGTCAACTAATTTTTTTATAATTAATTTTATTTTAAAATATAAAATATATGATTGTGTTATTACATTGGTAGAACCAAAAGGTTACACATGAATTACAACGCAAGGTGTGTTTCTAAGGAAGGAAAATGTGTTGGATCAAAAAATATTTTCTAGAAAGATAAATGAGTTTCTTATTTATTTTATTGTGCTTAGAAAAATACATGATTGTTATTTTTCATTTGGGTTAGATTTGGAGGTGTAAAAAAATGGATGAGGTAATTTATTAAAGTCACATAGCATTTTTGGAGTTAAAAAAAAATAATTTTTGGATTGTTGTTTTAATTTAGCAAAAATAGATTTGTTAAAGAACATATTAAATAAAAGCCATTAATTAGCTTACGGTGGTATACATGTACCATTTAATAAGGGGTATATCCACTCTACATCGCATAGTTTGGGGTAAATTCTAGGGTAAGGACTAGGATAAACGAATTGTAAATACTTCAGTTATCATAAATAAAAAACCTCAATTAGTATGGTTGATTATTGCCTTCTTGATCCAAATCTCATTTAAAGTTGAAAATATAATGGTCCAACTACAAATCTTCTTATCTTTATTACATCAAAGAAGAAAAGATGTTTTGCTTTTGGGGGGGGGGGGGGATTTATTATCTATTGTTGTCATCTATTGTAGATTAGCTGAGAGACCTAAGAGGTGCTAATTTATGCTACGACTGATGTAAGTGATTTAAGTAGGTTCTCTCTCATTTATAGTTAGGAAATCCTTGTGATTACCTCTTGATTAGAGCCTAAATTTGGGTCTGTCAAGTTAATCTGCTTGTGGTGGGCTTCTCATTGTGAGATCCATATATCATCAAATAACATACCTAGACAGGTCAATGGGCCTCAAATGAAAAGCCCACCACAAGAAGACCAACTTGACTGGCCCAAATTTAGGGTTATGCCGAGAGGTAACACAAGGGTTTCCTAACAATAAATAAGAGAGAGCATACTTGAATCACTTACATCTTCTGTAGCACAACCTAGCACCTCTCAAGTCTCCCAGCTAATCTAGCATAGAGGACAACAATAGAAAATAAATGTCCCCACCTGAACATCTTTTCTTCGGTTGATTTAATGGATATATGAAGATTTGGAGTTGGCCCATTAGATTTTCAACTTCAAAAGAGATTTGGATCAAGAAGGAAATAATCAACCCTACTAATTGATGTATCTTATTTATGATAACTGAAGTATTTACAATTCATTTATGTTAGTCCTAACCCTACAATTTCCCCTAAGCTTCGCGATGTAGAGCGGATATACTCCTTGCTAAAAAAAGGCGCATATATATGCCATCGGCAAACTAATGGTTTTTATTTACTATGTTCGTTAAAAAATATATTTTACTAAATTGAAAAATCCTAAAAAAAATTTTAAAAAAAATTCAAAACGTTTGTGACTTTGATAAATTACCTCACCCATTTCTTTACCGCTCCAACCTAAGTCAAATAAAAAATAATCCAATCATATATTTTTCTGAAGACAAGAAAATAAATAAGAAACTAGTTTATTTTTTTTAGAAAATATTTTTGATGCAACACATTTTCCTTCGTTAGAAACACACCCTACGTTGTAATTCATGTGTTAGTTTTGATTTTACCAATGTAATGACACAATGAGATATTTTATATTTCAAAATATAATTAAATATAAAAAAAATAGTTCACTACTTCAATAAACTTTAATGTGTATATAAATCACTTAGCTTACATTATTGTTTCAAATTATTGTATTAGTTACATTTTTTTTAGCAAGTACCAATATAAAAATTTATCAATAAATTCATTAACATACATGCTATTTCCTCTGTAATTAAGTTTTGAATTATGACATTTTGGTCAAAGTAGTGTTTCACACTATTCTTTAAGTACTACTTCCTCTTTCTAAAAATACCTGTTGCCCTTACCAAAAATATTTGTCCTCGAAAACAAACAAAATTATTTTTTGATTTTTTTTTATTCAGTGTGCTAATGATTGTGCAATTTGACTCAGGTGCATATTTATGGATTCACGGAATGCCTGTATTTCAAGAAACTTGTATCCACATTGTAACCGTCTTGAGTCTATAATAGAGGAATTCTCAACTTGTGAAGGTTGGTGGTATCTTGGGTGGGCAATGGGACTCACACATAATGGCCTATCTTTGTGGATCTCCAATTGGGGAGTCCTCCACTTGGTGATGATGGTGAAACGAACAACAATGGCCTGATTCTTCTAGGTGATGATAAGGACTTCGAAAGGACTTTGAAGGTTATAGGGGGTATGTTCTTTAAGATTTTGATTATACTAAGAATGTGTATATTGGAGATGATGTTAATAGTGGAAGGAAAATTAGGATGTGGAGCCTTCTGGAGGTTACAAGAGGAAAAAGTTCAGTCTAGGAACTTGTTGGTTCTTTTCAATGGAACACTTCCTTTAGTATACAAGTTTGAAGACGAGGAACCTCTACCTCCGAAAAAAGAAGAATTAGAAAAGGAAATTGACAAATTTTTGTTGATATGGACATGCATATCTTGGAAGTACACGTTGACTTTTCAAATTCACTTGCTCAACGATGTTGAGTTAAAAACTAAGTGATTGTTTGAGCTTAACAACTTCCAATGTTTCCAGACTTCGGATATTTATCAAAAAAATCTTTGATAATAAGTGCTACGTCCATGCTTGACTCCCCAAAATCTATCACTAACAGGATCCCTTTGATGTATTTAACGTCTAAAGAACCATACAACTAATTATGCATTTGGCAGATCAAATACCTAGGTACATACTTGTCATGACCCAATCCACCAGGCCATGCGGGCACCTACGTACTGCCACCTAAGTAGGAGAACCCACATATTCCAAAATAAAACCATGCGGAAAATCAAATAAAACGGAATAAATTATACTAACGAAGTTTTTATAAGTAAGAAACTTTAACACAATTTTGGTTAATACTTGCAAAGTAACTAACACCCACAATGATCTAGTCTAAACATGTACAAGAGCTACTAAGAGTATAACTGGACATAACAAATAAATGCACAACTTCAAACATGTAGAAAAAAGGATAGAAGCTGCACCTAATGAAACATCACCAACCTATATCCAGACTATGTCAAAATACATAGCAAGAGTAGTATTAGTACAAAACACACGTTCTATTAAGCATCATCGGTCAACCCGACACCCACCACATAACATAAGAAACCAACTAGTAAGATCATGAAATAAACCACTCGCTTCTACACCATTACCCTCACTTGAATTACCTCCAAATTACACTTGTACTTTGACTACTAACCACTTTCTCGATCAACCTACTTACCAGGCACTTGATCATAGCCTAACCATTCTAACACGTAGGAAAGTCCCCAAATACAGCTACAAGCATTCCAACTAGCCGTTCATGTCATACCCTTACTTCCTCTTCACATTACCCAACCATTGTCACATAGTGCATTACCTTACGCTTTCTAAACACTAAACACCATTACCTTTATCTAAGTGAAATCCACCTAAGCACTTACTTCACGTACACCACCCCCACTTTTCACCCCTGCCACACACGGACGATTCGTATCACCAATTATTCGACAACACCATACGTAACAAACCCATTAAATGTAACATACACAAGCCAATACAACAATATAATCACATGCATATATCAAACATACACAATATCATCAACATTTATGAAGAAGGTTCAATTTCACAATTCTCAATATACCCAATTTGTGACAAGTCATTAGTCCTCTCATGGAACCAAACCCAAAATGTTAGCATATCGGAACGTGGTACCCGATTAAAGATTACGTCGGAATGTGGAAACTGATCCTATATTTATACCAGAACGTGGCAACCAATTCAAGTTAGTGTGTCGAAATTCAACACCCGATCGACAATCACAATGCATATTATCACAATCATACAATAAGAGGTGATTCATAGCATATAGTTCTTCGTTCATACTTATCCACATTAGGTGTGATCAACAAGCTTCGTTCACCTACACACAAGTATTACAAGGAAGCAAAAAAGAATCTACCACACACAATCGTAGGATCACAACCATCACCCATGATATACTCATCCACGTATATCATGTAAGCATTAATTCAACCATTCCTAACCCTAGTTCACCATCTAAGGCCTCTTTCTAGGATTTAACCATATTTCATTCGGTGCACGAGGGCCTATGCATAATCTTACCGTTGATCTACATATATTATGTAGTGAACACATATTTATAACTACTCAATTCATAAAACCTAGTCTACCGGGGCGCCAAGAAGCTGAACGGAGTTTTGGTCATTGATTCTTGTTTTCGGGATTCATGACGGTGATCTTGGCCGGAAATCCTCAATCTATCGGCATCTTCTCGCTAGAAATCTCTCCCTCCCTTTTTTTCCAAGCTTGGAGCAGCTTTTTGGGTGTTTCTAAGGTGTTTTACGACTAATTTAGGTATTTTAGGAAGAAGGAGGAAATATGATTTTGCGTTATTTACATTCTGTCTCGCCTCTCCTGCTCTGGCCCCAACTTACCCCGCCTTGGCTCCGCTGCCTTAGCGCAATCTGGCTACCCTGGCGGGACAGTGGCCTAGAATTTCCCAAATATTTCTTTTCCTAAATAAAGATGTTTTGGGTCGTTACAATAGATACCAATTTAACCCTTGTTCTTCCCTGAACGACTAGTGCACAGATCATTATGCACCCTACCTCGAAGTATCTTTAACTAAGAACTCGGTTCATTACGAAATCACGGATGGGGATGGCTTTTCAAATCTGATTCATGATAGGTTCTATACTTAAAAAGGCCGATTAGGGATATGATGCAACACTCGAAAAAGAATTGTGCCCCAATTTACATAGCCTAACTGGCCTTAGGGCGGCAGCCCTCCCACTGTGGTGAGAAATCTCCCGCTATGGCGAGAGATTGGAAATAGTAAGGGGGGGGGGGGGGAATGGGAATGATTTCCCCATTTCCTCCACTTTACTTTCAGAAACTTCCCAAAAATCTCTCAACCCCTCCATTCTGCACGTCAAAATCAAGGTAATATTTTCGATCTTTGCACTGTTTACTTCATTACTTAGTTATCTATGCTTGCATGACATTAAACAATTAAGTAGAATAGATTTTTGGGGTTGTTTTTCGAAATTCAACATATGTTGCTTGCTTTGATAAATAAACGTAGCATGGATACTTTCCTTAGGTCTCCAACGTTCTCACAACGTTGTAAGGATTTCGTAAAAATATGATTAAATTGTTATAAAAATGGGTGGGGGAAGTTGAAAGGTCTCTTGGTGTAAAACTCTAATTTAGGCCTCATTTAGGAGTTATTTTACCAAAATAATTGCTTATTTATGTCTAGGGTAGTTTATATGCTCTGATATGTTGAAATTCTGTCGAAAACAGGGGTTTTAGGATGAAGAGGCGCCATTATCACACCTGGTGTTCGTTCTAGATAAAGGCCGCTCTGGCGAGCTTCTTCCTGTTATGACTGTCTTCATAATCCTACCAAGGCGAGATTATGGCAGCTGTGGCGGGATATGCCAGACCAGTGGCCAGCACCCTTAACTCAGAAATTTATGTTTTATTATTTTAGCCTTAAACCGACTATCCTATCGTGTCCTAACTTATATTTAAGTTTTTCCAGGCTCTTTAAATGGCAGGACTAAATAAGGACAACCTACCTTTCATTCGGTTCCCTAATGCAGCAAGTCGGGAAAGATATCATGACCATAGAAATACAGGTTTTGCTGTGAGGGAGGATTTGTTCTGCTTAAGCTAGAGGAAAAGGCGCCTGTATTTTATGCTCGCTTGATAGAGGTCGGGTAGACTCCACTAACTGAGGCTCCCCTGGATGCACGTTCCACTTGGGTGAGGGAGTTCTACACTATCCTGCCCACTGTGCGATATGATGACCCTTACCCCGTCATCCGTATCCTGGGAGTTGATATCCCCTTGCATGCCACCACCATTAATGAGGCTCTAGAGGTGCTAGAGGTCTCGAATGCTGAGTACGAGGCCAAGCTGATGGAGATGGATCTAGAGTGGCTAAGAGACACTTTGGTCGAGCCTGCGCACTGGGATCAGGTATACTGGGCTATTGCAGAGGGTATTACGATCATGGATTGGTCACCTGATGCTAAGACGTGGCTGCACTTGGTGACTGGGAGGATCTGCCCATCGGCCAACAACACCGATGTAACCTTTCCCCGGGCCTTGGTGGTGGTATGAGCTATACAGGGTATAGAGCTGAATGTGGGGGTGTAGGTCATTTCAGAGTGGAAGATGTTCTACTGGGAAAACAACAAGGCATTTTTCCTACCGGGGCTTATTACTGCGCTGTGCAAGCGGGTGGGAGTGCCACTTTTTGACGCCAATGAGGTACTTCCTATGGATCCCCCATTTCACCCTCTTTTGGTTAGAGCAGGTTCTACTTCCAGGAGCAAGAGGAGGAGGACCGTTCATGCTAGCAGTAGTCAGGCGACTGCTGAGGCAGATGACGAGGGAGGTGATGATGAAGTAGGCGATGGTGCTCGTCCCAGCCAATCCCAGCCCCCACTATCAGGAGCCCGTGTGGTGGAGGACTTGTTGCCGTCTGGAGGAGGTTGGGATGCTCGTTTCCTGATACTATTTTGGTTCCACCTAGTACTGCTTTGGAGGTCGAGATAACCAACCGCCAGTTACGTCAGGAGATGAGGAAGAGCTTGACAAGGGATCGCCTGATGGCCCGAATGTGGAAGACTATTAAGGTCATCTTTTCTTATGTTGCCCCTGATAGGGAGATTCCTTGACTCGAGCTAGAGGACTACGTGGAGTTCCTAATGTTGAATGAGGCTTGGTTTGGTGTGATACCCCTAGAGGATCTCGACTCTGATGTTGACACCTCCCAGCCCAAGGGTTCTTGACTTGGCGTTCGCCCTTGCTCTTGGGTTTGTACTTTTGGACATTTGGTTTTTATCCTTTGCTTTTGTTATGGTTTGTAAGCATATAGATGCTAGTTTTTCTGCTATTTTTCCCTGCTATATTAAATGCTAAGGTTTTAAAGCCTATTGTTTTCTGTTGTTGAGCACTATTTGGGTTGTCAGAGTTGTTCGGATATCATTTGGGGTCTTATTAGATAACTTTAGAAAATAGGGGAGGCAGGCTGAGGTTCTGCCTTGCATCATCCTGCTTTGGCGGTCTCGCCTAATCCCGCCTCAGCGACTCAGGTGGAACCAGAACCTAGGCCAATAATTTCTGGGTCCTTTTCGTTTTTCAAAAATTTTCCAAGGTTCCCAGCTTTACTTAACAATTTGTTTTAATAATCCTCCGAGCTAGGGAAATTATTGTCTACCCCAAATCAATCCGTCGCTACACGAACCAATTTTTATTCTCATTATTTTAGCACCACAACCCACACATCCCCAAGATACACCAGACCTCGCACGATTACTACACAAGCACAAGACACGGATTTATAGTACACATAATCACCTCATCACATTCAAGCAATTACAACTTCACATCTGCAGTTAATTAAACAACAAGAATCACACATTCACAGTTTCCAAGATACAACTCACAATCAAGTCCAAATTATTAGTTAGTTCGCTCCATAGATGGTCATTTCTGGTAATCCTTGAAATTACGAAACCCTTAGGGCCAGATACCAATTGGAACCTTCCCAGTTCCAATTTACATTACTTATGTTCCTTTATTGGTGACCACAACGTCGGGATCACTTTGTTGAGATACCAATTGGACCCGACTCATACCACAAGTGATGCATGCACGAAAAGGGGAGAAGAAGTGGAACACTTCCTAGAATGCTTCCTAGACTCTTGTAGTAGATGTGAACATCAATACACCAATTCGCAAGAGTCTAGTCCATATTTTGCTCTCGCACTGGGAGACTAGGCTCTTTTACCAATTTTTCACGACCCAACCCACCAGTCGGTGCGGTCACCTACGTACTACCACCTAAGTAGGAGAATCCTCATATTCCAATATTAAAACATGTGAAAAATTAAATAAAACGAAATAAATTATATTAACGAAATTTTTATAAGTAGGAAACTTTAACACAATTTTGGTTAATACTTGCAAAGTAATTAACACCCCCAAAGATCTAGTCTAAACAGGTACAAGAGCTACTAAGAGTATAACTGGACATAATAAATAAAGACACAACTCCTAACATACAGAAGAAAGGATAAAAGTTGCACCTAATGAAACATCACCAACTTGCATCCAGACTATGTCAAAATACATAGCAAGAGTAGTACCAGTACAAAACACACATTCTATTAAGCATCATCGGTCAACCCGACACCCACCACATAACATAAGAAACCAACTAGTAAGATCATGAAATAAACCACTCGCTTCTCCACCTTTACCTTCACTTGAATTACCTCCGAATTACACTTGTACTCTGACTACTAACCACCTTCTCGATCAACCTACTTACTAGGTAGTTGATCATAGCCTAGCCATTCTATCACATAGGAAAGTCCCCAAATACAACTACAAGCATTCCAACTAGCTGTTCACGTCATACCCTTACTTCCTCTTCACATTACCCAACCATGGTCACATAGTGCATTCTAACCACTAAACACCATCACCTTTCTCCAAGTGAAATCCACCTAAGCACTTACTTCACGTACACTATCCCTACTTTTCACCCTTGCCACACACAGACGACTCTTGCCACAAATTATTCAACAACACGATATGTAACAAACCTGGTTAATGTAACATACATAAGCCAATACAACAATATAATCACATGCATATATCGAACATATACAATATCATCAACGTTTACGAAGAAGGTTCAATTTCACTATTCTCAATATACACAAACTTTGACAAGTCATTGGTCCTCTCATGGAAACCAAACCCAAACTGTTAGCATACCGGAACGTGGTACCCGATCCAAGATTATGCCAAAACGTGGCAACTGATCCCATATTTATGTTGGAACGTGGCAACCGATCCAAGTTAGCGTGCTGAAATGCCACACCCAATCCACATTCACAATGCATGTTATCACAATCATACAATAAAAGGTGATTCATAACATATAGTTCTTCGTTCATACTTGTTCACATTAGGTGTGATCAACAGGCTTCGTTCACATACATGCACATATTATAAGGAAGCCAGGAAAAATCTACCACACACAATCACAGGATAACAATAATCACCCAAGAACTACTCATCCACGTATATCATGTAAACATTAATTCAACCATACCTAACCCTAGTTCACCATCTAAGGCTTCTTCCTAGGATTTAACCGTATTTCGTTCGGTGCACGAGGGCCTACGCATAATGCTACTATTCATTTACATATGTTACGCAGTGAACACAAATTTATAACTACGAAATTCATAAAACCTAGTCTACCGAGGTGCCAAGCAGTTGCACGGAGTTTTGGTCTTTGATTCTTGTTTTCGGGATTCGTGACAGTGATCTTGGCCAGAAATCCGAAATCCATCGACATCTTCATGCTAGAAGTCTCTCCCTCCCTTTTATCCAAGCTTGGAGCAACTTTTTGGAGTTTTCTAGGGTGTTTTACAACTAATTTAGGTATTTTAGAAAGAAGGAGGAAATAGGATTTCACGTTATATAAATTCTGTCTTGCCTCTCCCGCTTTGGCGCCAACTTGCCCTGCCACCCTAGTGGCATCTGGCCCGCCTTGGCGGGACAGTGGCCCAGAATTTCTCGAATTATGCTTTTTCTAAATAACGACGATTTGGATTGTTACAGTACTATTGATCTCTTTAAGAATAAAATGACTTGGTAGTTTATACAGAGAATTGAAATGTATAAACTGTGCAAAATTCAAACTATACAATGAATGAATTCCAAAATATTGGACTTGATATAAATACTAGTAAAGAAAGCCCGGGCGTTGCCCGGGCCTAACAAAGATAAATCAATATATTTTTATACATTATGTACTGTTAAAAGTTAGTGAATATTGTTATAATATATTTTGCTCATAAATGAGCTAATATAGAAACTTATTTGTCATTTGTCTTTTTAATTTTAATTTCAAATAGAAAATAAATGTAGCAGGTTGAGGGTAGATATGAAACATATCTGTCTAAATTTAAGTAAAAATAATAGAGTAGAAATAATATTAGGGGTGTCAATGGAATGGTTCGATTGGTTATTATTAAAAAAGTATATTAACCCAATTTTTTGTTATTTTATAATGTATAATCAAAATTAATTTTTTTAAAACCATCCCAAACCCAATTTTGTGACACGAGTAGTACACAAATTAGCCTTTTTTTTGTTTTCTTGTAGATATGTTAAGTTATAAATTATTGTAATGTATAGTACTTTTTATGTAATTAAAGGACATATGTTACTTTCTATATTTCAATTTATGTGCTGATAAAATTTTGAGAGTTCAATTATTTTTTATATGTCTTTTAAATATTTTAAGTTGATAATTATTGTGATTTCTAGAAGTTTTTTGGTCATTCTCAAAAAATATATATTACTTTCTTCTGTCCAATTTCAAAAGTCACAGTGGAATTTTGAGAGCCAACTAATTTTTTATGTTTTTTTAAATGTTTTTAATTATAAATTATAATAATAAATACTATTATTTAAGTAGTTATCAAATATATAATAAATTAAAAGAAAAGAAATAAAGAAAATAAATTAAAATGGATAACAAAAGCTAACAAAGATAATTAAACACAGAAAGAAAGCAACAAAGTGGTTCCATGATAAAGCAAGAGAGTGGGTCTCATTATAACAGATAAACATGATCACAAAAAAAAAAGGTATTATTGTCCAAGTAAAGAACTAAGAAGTGACTATGTCTCAGAAAAGCAAAGTAGCAACTTTGAAAAAGCATGAAATTACCGAAATTGCCTCAAGTTCCATATCAATTCCAAATAGCATACATGTTGATGGAGAGGAGGCTGCTTATTTTCCTTTCTTAGTAGTAATTATGGTATAACATGTATGCCATTTAGAAAACAAATTTTCCCCTCGAAAAATTCCGTCTTAGGTATAACATTTCTCAAGTATATTTGCCACAACACAGATGCCCTAAAAGTTATTCAGCCCTTCCAATATTTACTCTACTGGTTATTAAATCATAAATTTCAGCATAGGCTTCCTCAACCAAATTTTAATATATGTAACATGCTAAAGAACTGACCAAATGGCCCCTGTTTGATCGAAATTTTCCCCAGTCATTGACCTATTCGTATTGATGCTCTATTTTTGACAATTCATAGGCATGAATAAGAATAATCCATCCTACTATCCCATGTTCCATGAACTACCAGCAACGTGGAGAACTTCCAACATGGTGGTGCAACATATTTTGACAAGGTATTAAATTTCAGACGTCACTCAACAAACTGATGCAAAAGACATGATCACTCACATACCAAGTTTGGAAGTAATCAAATAGGAGATAACATAACGCACTATAGGAAGCTCATGAATGTTTAATTGGTTGTATTCAAAGGCTAAGGGAAGAGGAGATGATATGAACAACACAGAGAACTACCGAGGAAGACGTTATATTTGTGTATAATAAGTTATTTAAATTTTGGCTACAATGATTTGGCTCTTTAAAGGGTACATGTATTTCAGGACATGACATAACAAATATGCCAAACTGTTAATTTGTGCTCAATTAGTTACTAACAAGCTGGCTACTACCTACACCTACAAAAACACTGTACATCTGTTCTTTGATATCTTCCCAACAAACAAGAAGCAAACCTATGCCAGATACTAAGTTTGGCGTGATGGAAAATTATTGAAAAACTTATATGGCGTACTAATGAAATATACCTTATAGATCCAATTTTCTGGGTATATGGATCCGAAGACTAGGCATAACGTGAAATGCAAATGCGGTGAACCTAGTTAAATTAAAAGTGGAAAGATTCTAAAAATAAAGTTTGATTACAAGGATTCCCTTGAAAGAACATTTTATTCTTCACTACAATAAAATTTAATAAACATTTTTATAAGAAAAATAAATCTACATTCCAATTACTAAAAGAATGAACTTACATTCAATTACAATTAATAGGATAAAAAGATTATTGTTTGACCTTTCATCCATTGCTATAGCCTTTTCATTTAACCTTAATTGTCACATCTTCAAATTTTATTAAAATATATTGATATTTAAGAAAGACAAGAAGAAAATAACAAAACATATCAAGAGCACTTAAAAGAACAAGAAAGCAAACAATCACTAATTTGATACTAATGAATAATACTTTGTCAATATAATTTCACATATACATCATTTACAAAACAACATGAGTGTAACAAAATGTGAAGAGCTATCTAACCTAGTCTACTTCAGAAAAAGGACTCAGCAAAAGGGAGAATTTGGGGGCAGATGGGAGCTCTTAACTTGGAAGGAGTCTTCATCACTAGTTTGATGAGGTGGATTGAATCTCTCCATGCATTATGATCAACAACCACCCGCAGAAATAAGGGAATTAGATAGAGAGAACAAAGGTTAGCAACAAACTAGACATGATGTATCCTTCCAAAAGACAAGATACAAAAAAACAACGCACAAAAGGAAAGAGCCACCGTAAAAGAGAACGGAACCGCAAGACGAAGAGTAGTTCAAGCAAGACACAAGAACATATATAGAACATATAGAAGTAAACACGATGAACTAACACGATGAACTACACTTACTCTTGTTAGATGAGGAAAGGAAGACACGAAAATATGACCATGAATGTTGATGATCTATAAGATGAGGAGGTGGAACTTCTTTTTTATCCAAAGTAGGAACAATTTTTCTGGTGTGGGGTGGAGTTAGACTCAAAGAGCGATGCGGATTAGGAAATGTCAAACCCTAGTATTAAGAAAATGTCATTGGCAGTATGTCACATGCCATCCACATGGGCAACCCTTTAATTTGTTTTGTTTGTTAATTGATCTGGGCATTAGGCCCATATGAGTATTGTAATTCTTTTGAGATTCATTTGAATAAAAGCCCAACAGTTGTTTTAAAAAAGTATGCATTGAGTGACATATTAGATGTTGGGATATATACTATTAACCACATATTTAGACATAGTATTTATTATAGAATAATTATTTATTCATTTTAATCGATCATATATTCGTTTATGGTGTCTGCTTGCTTATATGGTAGATGATTTAGTGTATAAAGTTTAAACTTATACAAAGGATTAAATTATCGGTTCTTATAAGTATAAAGTTTTTTTGTTCACAATCTAAGATGGGAATTGGACATGCCATCGGTACGATTGTAGCACAAGATCATATGTAGTTTATCTTTATTATGTGAATGGTATAGTTCCAACTTCTTGTGCTAGTTCATTTTGTATGTATTGAACGGGACCAAGTAGAGATAGTTGCTTTAGACTGACTGACAAAAGCATATTCTCTAAACTATTAAATGCACTTATATTCTTAATCCTAATATAACTATTATGATTTGTATATGTTAAAAATCATTTTGATTTATTAAAAGGTGAGATTCTAAGATGGGACAATATTCCTGGTAGATTGGATGATGATAATATATATTGGTGAAATAATAAGTTAGCTGGCGGAATCCATGTATCAATATAGAGATTGATGATATGCCTTTTTGAGAAGCTTAAAAGTTTTCATTGTGTCAAACCTTGCAAGTGGATTTATGAATGCGGCATATGAAATAAGTTAAGTAGTGCTCTAAAGGAAATTGATCATTGAATTAAGTTCGTTAGTAATTTAATTTATTGATTAGTATCTATAATCTTAACATAAGGAATTACATACATAATTAATGGGGAATTTCGAAATATAAATAGAGGAGTGCAATTACGAATTTCTAGTTGAATGATTTATAATTTATTATGGTAAGAATAATTCAAATTAATTATTTGGAATTATATTCATAATAGGAAGCCTCAATATTTAATTCTGTGGTCCCTACTGTGCCCATATTTAACTAGAATTCATAATTTATTTTAAAGGGAAAAGGGAGAAGTATGTGCCTTTCTCTATTCTAAGGAAAGGGAGATGTATGTATCTTTCTCTGTTCTTAGGCAAGGGAGAAGTATATCAGTTTTTCCATTCTAAGGAAAGGGAGAAGGATATGACTTTTTCTTTTTCTAAGGAAAGGGAGATGTACATGTCTTTCTATTACAAGGAAAGACATGGTATTCATTCTCCTTGGACTAGGAAGAAATCTCTATAAATAGGGATTCTTCTAACCCTTGAAAGAAGATAAGTTTTATATATGATGATCTTGTCCACCATAGTATTGAGAGAGTTCGGAAGTAAACTTGGGATCACTGTAGAAGACCGCAGAACTGCCCTCCAATTTGTGGACTAGCTTGTGGATTCGTTTGAAGGTTCTAGCTTGTGGGTTTAATTGAAGGTATCTACTCACGCTTCAAGAGGTAATCCTTGAATTAAATTTCAAAAGTTTATTTGATCTAGGATGACTATATATGTTCTAGCATAAACTATGTGTTGTCTATTATTCATGTAAGTAGTATGATTCTGGTATACTTCCGCTGTGCATGTAGTTTTCCAACAATTGGCATCAATAGCCATACTTACATCTTAATAGATAGCATAAAATATACTATATGTATGATTCGTATTTGGTAAATATAATTTTATCACAAAAAGAACGAATCAGATAAAACTTGTAGTTTGTTGATTCGTTGGCTAAAGTGCATACGTTCTTAAATTGTGAGAAGATCAAGAGGGCAAAACATGTTGGCGACAGTTTTTCACATTCACGTGGGAATGGACAACAACAACAAACACTTGTTCTAATGATTATTCGAAATCCTTTATTTTTAAATAAATGGAACCCAAATTGAAAACTTTTCATCAGTTAAAAGAAATTTAAAGTTCAATGGAATTTTTTTATTTAACAAATGAATGTAAGCACTTTTGCACATGTAATTGAATATTTTTTATCGGCGGCTAGTTGCAAATTTTTAGGGTTGTTTCTTATTAATCCATCAAATTTGCAAAGCTTGATAAGAAAGGGCATCATAGAGGTTGTTGATGAACAAATTATCATTCAACTAATTGGAAAGTATTTTTTAACTTTATGATATTTGTTCTTGATTGATTGTTGATTCCCAAGCTTATAAAGTGATGGTGGCAGTCACTAATCAGGTCAATTGGATTATTATTTTCTTTTTGTTCAATAGTTATTTGAGCATGTTATTCATTACATATATATATATATATATATATATATATATATATACACACACACATATGTATATCAATTTGTATAAATTAAGATATTTTGGTTAATAAATAGTTATCACTTAAGTGATTTATTTATTTGAAATCGTTGAAAATTCTTTAGACTTTATACATGTGATAATATATTTGTAATAAATGAATTGAGAATTATGATTAATAAATAGGATTCACTAAAATGATCTATGTATTTGAGTCATTAGAACATCCTCAATTCATCAAATATAAATTATTCTAAGTGAATATTAGTGGTAAATATTTATTTACGTAAATGGTGATTTACCTTAAAATACTAGTAATGTTTAATCAATTCATGACGAGAGATATTGAGGTTTTCACTCAAAAGAGAAAAACATAATATCTTGGATTCTCAAGTGTATTAATTTAGAGAATAATCTGTTATAAGAAGGTATTGAGTGCCTTAGCCAAAGGAAGGACACAACATATGTTTCATGTTTATGAGATAATTATAAAAAGAGATTGAAAATCTGAATCATGTTAATTTAATCTTTAACTATGTCTAAAACAGTTGTTTTTCAAATTTTGTCATAGTTTAGTGCTTATGAATTTTCTAATCTCTGGATTGACTTGAAATTTGATGATTCCATCGAAAATTATTTAGATGGGGTTTAGTTAGTTTGTCGGATTAAAAGTTGATCTAAATATGATAAAGTCATATTGTTTTAATTCCTAAAGATACTGAAACCACTAGAATTTGAATTTGGTCATAGCTTTGGAAATATTTTTTATAGACTCCAATTGACCTGAAATTTGGTAAGTTCATTGGTGACAGACTAGTAAGAATTACTCATTGCTATGTGCTTATAGTTTTGAGGCCCTTAAATGATTTTTAAGTTTCTCTTTGGAATTAAAATATGATTTAGTATGAATATAGTCCTTTATATCAATTTTATTTATGTTAAATGTGGTACATGATTACACATGATGAGTTAACATGAATTGATATATGATAAGGATATGTATTTGATTAGGTTTCTTAAATTGTTTGAATTTAAATTTGATCATAGCTTT
Source organism: Solanum bulbocastanum (assembly GCA_037074985.1). Classification (NCBI taxonomy): domain Eukaryota; kingdom Viridiplantae; phylum Streptophyta; class Magnoliopsida; order Solanales; family Solanaceae; genus Solanum; species Solanum bulbocastanum. The sequence continues at coordinate 24,711,849 of CM073597.1, read as the reverse complement.
GGAGATAAATATTATTTTTGAATACTGATTGATCTGAAATTTGATAGGTTTATCACTAACAATCAAATTAACAATACTCATGGTTATACAGTGATCTGTAATTTGAGTTCATTCAGATGATGTTTTTGGATAAAAAAATTGTATCTTGAAAATTATTTTTAAAGAAAATTACTCACTTATGATAGGGTGGTGATGGAGATTGTTCTCTATGGTCTTCATAATTAAGTTTTAGTGAAGTATTAAGTTCATGTGTGGGCTTAGACCTTCCTCCATATCGGATGAAATTAATACAAGTCATTAAAATTTAGTCTCTAGTTTTGATGATCTATATTGACTCTCCCTATTTGAGTAATATTTGATTGGATCAATGATCTAGGGATAATGATATTCAGTTGGCATAAATGAACATATAGTACACTCTATCTGAGTTAGCTTTTATTCTAAATTTGTTGGAGTGAATATTTGACATCACATATGTATGTTGCATGAGTAGTTATTTTTCATCAAAATTTATCGTTCAAGATACATGGATATCCATGAGAAGTATTTTGAATTTTAATGTTCAATGTATACATAAACAAGTTGTTTTTTTTAAAATAGTATTCAGATAATGTAAATAGTTTTTGAATTTTGTTCTTTGTTCTAAATTCGTGTATCTATTTCACAAATGCTGATATGTGATTAGAATTGTCGAACGGAAAAAATTTAAATTCTATCTTGACCAAATAACGTTTTCAACCAAATTGATCATAGTTTTGGGATTCGAAGAAAAAGGACTCTGATTGATTTGAAATTTGGCAAATTCATCAAAATGACCTAGTAAGAAATATTTCTTTTTTGATCGTTATATGAGTTTTTGGTCATATTTGATTTAGGGATCCCTCCCTTGATTACCAAGATAAATAGTAGTGAAGTGTTAGTTTCATGTGCCGGCTTAGACCTTCCTCCATATCAGATGAAACTAATATAAGTCACTATGTATTTAATCGCTAGTTTTGATAATCTGTATTAACTATCCTAAACTGAATGATATGTGATTGAATCAATGTAACTAGGGTGATTTTCACTTGACTCAAACTAACAATAGACTCTTCATCTGAGTTACATCTATATAAGTTTATGGAGTGAATATCGGTCATTGTACATGTGTATTGCATGAGTAGTTCTCCAATCCCGTCGATTGGCTATTCGAGATATATGAATATATATGTATAAATGAGCCATGAATTTTGTTATCTAAGATTATTCAACATATTATGATCTATTTAATATATTATATCTCAAATTCTCAATAGACTTCATGGACTCACTTAATACTACTCAAGTGTTAATTTCGATAGGGATAAGATATTAATTCAAAAAACAATTGCATTATATATGTTTATGTTATATGAAATTATTTTCGGTTTCTATCTAAATAAGAGATGGACAATTAATATATTTTTCTTGTAACTCTTTTGAGTTTGATAAATATGTTATCTCTTATTGTATATTGATGCATGCATTTTTATTTTTCTCATGAATTGAATATTAATCTATCTCAAAAGAGAAAATATCTTTTAAATTGAATGAAACTTATTTGTACACTAGCGTCTACATCATTTATTCTGGATAGAATTTTGAAATTGGTTAAAGAATGGACATAACAGTTCATTGAAAGTGAAGTCACTACCAACATGTGAGTCATGTTTAAAAAGACAAATGACTAAGAGACCTTTCATCTTAAAAAAAATAAAATAAATAAAGGCAGTGATAAGTTAGAATTAATCTATTCTGATTTGTGTGGTAAATGGTCATTCAAGCAAGAGGTAAATTTGAGTATTCTGAAATTTTTAGAAGGTTACTCATGATATGAATTTATAATTTTGATGTTTTGTAAGTCTGAATGTCTTGATAAACTCAAAATTTTAAGACAAATGAAAATAACATCATGAAAAATATATTAAGTCACTGCAATTTGATTGAAGTGCCATATACCTCTCCGCAGAGCTGATGAGTCACTTATTTGATAGAATAATTGCATTTCAATTATTTACACCAGACACTCTACAATAGATTGTAGTAAAAGAGAAAAGAAATAGACTCTTATGAAGATGATAAAATTAATAATTGGCATATTCATTGTTGTTTTGTTTCTTTTGGGATATGTTCTAAGAACTACATATCACATTTGAATTCAATTCCTATCCAATTAGGAATGAAATGTGTGCATTAATTGGATATCCAAAAAGAATGGAAGAAGGTTTATTTTATGGTCCTAAAGAAAATAAGGCAATTGTTAAGACAACTGCCAGATTTTTAGAAAAGGACTATTTAGTAATCCATGTTCCTAGAAGTAAACTAGTTTTACAGGAATTGAGCAAAGAAATAACAAATGAGTCCGTTGTAAATTCAGACACTCAAAACATCTAACCAATATGTCAGAATTGACGTTCCATTGCATTTATGTAGTGGGAGAAACGTTACTATACATAACAACACTGCTACCTCAAGTTGTGAAAGTGATGTTGGGCAAATTAAAACATACTACATGAAAAAGTTGTTAATATTTCATTAACGAAAGGTTTTGTGGAAAATATTAAGACTCAAGAACATGAAAGTGTGACTATTGTAGTAATACTTAGTCGTAGTGGGAGAATCATCACAAATATTGTTTGATTTTGTATGTTTAAGAGGACTTTCATGATAGAACTCCTGTAAAGAAGTAAACTTTTGAAATGTTTCATGATAGGGCCTCTGAAGATCTAATACAAAAACGATAAGTTACAACTCAACATTACGAGGCGAAGTTGTATAAGAAAACAACTTGGTAAGATCCTTTTGATAAGAAATATAAAAGGAATATCTATAAAAGTTGTAAATACATTATTAATAGTCTAAGTGGGAGATTGTTAGGATATATACTATTAATCATGTGTTTAGACATGGTATTCTAACAATTTTCAAGATTAAATATCTTAATGGGAGGTTGTTAGGGTATATACTATTAACCATGCATTTAGATATAGTACATTATAACAATGGTGATGGTTAAAAATCTAAGTGGGAGATTGTTGGGATATATACTATTAACCACGTATTTAGATATAACATTTAATATAGAATAATTATTTATTCATTTTAGTAGATCATATATTCGGTTATGGTGTCTATTTGCTTATATAGTACTTGATTTAGTGTACAAAATTTAAACTTATACACAGAGGATTAAATCATCGGTTCTTATAAGTATAAAGTTTTTTTGTTCACAATCTAAGATGGGAATTGGACATGCCATCGGTACGATTGTAGCACAAGATCATATGTAGTTTATCTTTATTATGTGAATGGTATAGTTCCAACTTCTTGTGCTAGTTCATTTTGTATGTATTGAACAGGACCAAGTAGAGATAGTTGCTTTAGACTGACTGACAAAAGCATACTCTCTAAACTATTAAATGCACTTATATTCTTAATCCTAATATAACTATTATGATCTGTATATGTTAAAAATCATTTTGATTTATTAAAAGGTGAGATTCTAAGATGGGTCAATATTCCTGCTATATTGGATGATGATAGTATATATTGGTGAAATTATAAGTTACTTGACGGAATACATGTCTCGATATAGAGATTGATAATATGCCTTTTTGAGAAGCTTAAAAGTTTTCGTCGTGTCAAACCTTGGAAGTGGATTTATGAATCCGGCACATTAAATAAGTTAAGCAGCGCTCTAAAAGTTAAGTTTGTCAGTAAATTAATTTGTTGATTAGTATCTGTAATCTTAACATGGGGAATTACATATGTGTTCAATGGGGAATTTCGAAATATAAATAGAGGAGTGCAATTACGAATTTCTACTGGAATGATTTGTAATTTATCATGGTAAGAATAATTTAAATTAATTATTTGGAATTATTTTCATAATAGGAAGCCTGAGTAATTAATTTCGTGGTTCCTACTATGCCTATATTTAACTAGAACTTAGAATCTATTCTAAAGGGAAAAGGGAGGAATATGTGTCTCTCTATTCTAAGGAAAGGGAGAAGTATGTATCTTTCTCTGTTCTAAGGCAAGGGAGAAGTATATTAGTTTTTCTATTCTAAGGAAAGGGAGAAGGACATGACTTTTTCTTTTTCTAAGGAAAGGGAGATGTACATGTCTTTCTATTCTAAGGAAAGACATGGAATTCCTTCTCTTTAGACTAGGAAGAAATCTCTATAAATAGGGATTCTTATAAACCTTGAAAGAAGATAAGTTTTCTATATGATACTTGTCCACCCAAGTATTGAGAGAGTTCAGAAGTAAACTTGGGATCATTGTAGAAGACTGCAGAACTGCCGTCCAATTTGTGGATTAGCTTGTAGATTCGTTTGAAGGTTCTAGATTGTGGATTTGATTGAGTTATTTGCTCACGCTTCAAGATTTAATCCTTGAATAAAATTTCATAAAGTTAATGTGATCTAGAATGATTATATATGTTCTAGCATAAACTATGTGTTGTCTATTTATCATGTAAGTAATATGATTCTAGTATGCTTCCGCTGTACATATAGTTTTCCAACATTACAATCTTCCCACGAACCAATATGATGTAAAATGTGAAGATTAAATCATCAACCCATTTCAAACAAATTAAAACTCAAAATTTAGAAATTTGAATTTCAAAATTTCGATGTAACATAAATTGGATTAGAAATAATAGAATGTTTACAATCTCTTATTATATAAGAATTGACGTGCATGGGTACTTTCAGAAAAAAGCAATTTTTTTTTCATTTTACTTTAATTAAATTTGTGCGTAAATTTTCAAAATTGTTGGACCTACTTTAGCTATGCCCATTAGTTTCAATTCATATACTTTAGTTATAACTTTATTACTTTGAATGTCTGTGTTCTTTGTGTATATTTTGTAATTACATTTAGTAAAAAATCGAATGTTAATCAAGAAAAATACTTTAATTATGGACATATTAATAGTCCTCTTACATTACGTTTTCAAGAAAAGAGAATGAGATGATTAGAGACCATTGAGCCGAACGATTTCAGATTTGTTTACAACATAGAGAACGTAAATTAACAATTAAATTATTTTGAAAAAAGGCTTTGCTCAACTTAGTGATAAGGGGTTTTCAAATTTTCTTAGAACCCGTTATAAGGGTGGTTGAGTTAATATAGAGCGTGGTAGGACATGTATCGATTTAATTTATCAATGTCTTCATAGTCATGTTCATCACACATATTCAATCAATTGGGGCAAAAGTTTCATCATAGTCTATCTCATTCTCCTGATTGTATCCTTGATATACTAATCTGCTTTTGTTCCTTGTAATATGCCATTGGTCATCAAGCTTGTTTCGACACACCAAACTAGTTCCTATGATAGTTCTGTTTGGATGTCGGGGGACTAGGTTCCACATTTCACTTTGCTCAAACTGATTTAGTTCTTCTTGCATAGCAATGATTCAGCCACCATCTAGCAATGCCACCTTTATATTTTTGGGCTTTTTGTGTGAAAGATGGGTGGAGAAGGTGCATATATTCCTCAGCTTGTGTCTGGTGTGTATCCCTAAATCAAGCTATATGAGGATGTTCTTAATTGGATGTGAGATTTTTTGTTTCTAGTTGCTCTATTTGACATTCTTACCAATTTACAAGGATGATGGATGTGGTTCCATACCAGCACTGTTCGTAGCAGTTCTAGTAGTCTCGTGGTTTGGTTTTGGCTTGTCCAGTTGTTCAGTAGCTCGTACATTCGTAGGATGTACTTCCTCATCATCAGATTCATTTCTAGCATTGATCAATTGATTTTTCATGTCTATCTCGTCAACACCAACGATTTTCCTCCTCTACTTTGAACTCACATCAATCTACATACGTTCATATGCAGTCGTTCCAGATGTTTAGTTGCACTTACCATTGCATTTGGTTTTAATGAAGACCCCACCTATTTTCCTTGAGCGCATACTTCACAAATTTGATCTTCATTTAACTTTTGTGTTGGCAAACCTACAACTAGATCTTTGTATATCAACTTTTTTATCAATGAAAATCTCGTATGTCCTAACCTCACTGATGAGACCTCTGTTATCTAAATCCAATGGTGAGATAGTTCCTCCAGGCTACAACAAATTCCTCTTTGCCTTCTTACTCCATTATTCGAACTCAGATATTTCAAAGTTGTTTTTTCCTTCTGTATATTTTGGTGGTTGCATCTCCAATTCTAGACCATTAGATGTTTTGGTACTATGACTTTCAGGTTCTATGGAGTTCATTCTATATTTGTTTTGTTGAATTATCTAATTTATGTGTAACGCCCCAACTTCCCGAGTCATGATGGAACTTACTATAACCCAGCCACTAGTAGGAAAGTCAACCCGTATCCAGAATGAAAAGTAATGGGTTCAAGGGTAGAATTTAAATAAAATAATAACACTAAAAATAAGAAAAGAGACAAAAGCTAAGAAAACCAAAACTATATATACAAGAAACTTCACATAACGTGGATGTCACGATAACAAAGTAGTTTAGTATGAACAAATACAAGTCCCAAAAATGGACCAAAATAGGTCGTATCAGAGGAAAAAGACTAGCTAACATATGTATAAAAAGAGACAAGTTGATCCATGACTACGAGTTCTCACTCTCGTCTTTGATACCCCAAAGCTACAGAAGATGGCATGGACGACCACTGTTGGTAGCTCATATTAGGTATTGTATAAAAAAAATGATGCAGAGAGTAGCATGAGTACTAAAATAGGTACTCAGTAGGCATCATAGAGAGACTGAGTATGAAAGGTAAAGACAATATGAAAACAGAGTATTTATACACACATAACAGTCAAAGTGGGAAAAGGAGGAAAGCACATGAGCATAATGAAAGTAAATCTAAGTACAACTACCTAAACCTAATTGGACCCCCCATAATCCCATTAGGTGCACTCGAGTGCAAGTTTAAGTGAAAATTCGAATAGACACCTATAAGCCAACATGTACATATAATAGCCAAGAAACAAGAATGTAGTGTAACCCAGATCCGAATCCAAGAACATCATCCGAGCTCCAAACTCAAGTAACTAGGAACCAAGAAACCAGTCAACTCGCAGGCCATTTAGCAAAAGTTACAACAAATCTAGGCCACCCATCAAGGCAGTCCACTCCTCGGGCATAAGCCGCCTGTCTAGCAAGAGTGACCCAAGGGTGTCAGCCCTTTAGAGGATCTCAGATATCAAGGACACCCAGCCAGCCAGTTCACTCCTAGGAGCATATGCCGCCCAACTAGCAAGAGTGACCAGGGAGTATGTCGATTACAAAAAAGATCTCAAGTAGAGTCCAAGCCATTATGGATCGATGTCCACCCCCAAAGAATCATAACGGGCTCCTCACCTGAAATACCCTGACCTCAAGAAAGCTTCCAACCTCCGGTATCATAACGGAGAAACAAACATAGGGTGAAAAGATAGAAGGTCTAACAAGCTACACAAATGCCTAAACTAAGGCTCATACTGCCATACCCAAGTCTGGTATTCCTGTCTATAAGAACCTCGTTCGTCTGAAGCGATGCAAGAAACATAATAAAGTTACAAGGCTCATAGGTCTAAGGCATCACTATTCTATCCTAATCATAGGCTGAACATGATTGAAGAAACAAATAGTAATACAAGTAAATCACATAGAATGCTGCAACATGCATACAACCCCCACTAGCATGGTACTACCCTCGAAGTAGTATCTCTAAATCCTTAAATATGGTTTCTAAGAAGAAAAGCAGGAATAACTAGGTACCTGCCCCTAATTAACACTAATCATCATGAATACATACATTCATGATCAGTCTAAATGAAGGGAATCCTTAGCCTACTATAGGCTAACCGTACATGCTCCAAATCACAAGGATACAACTTTTCCTTTCCGAACAGCCTCAGAACACTGCAACACTATAAAAAATAGGATAACAATGTCTGGATGCTCGTTTAGACACTTAAACATATAAAATGGAAATAGGCTATTTTTAGAGTCAAATGGGAATTGTGGGACCTACACTGGAATTTCCATAATTGACTCTATCAAGAGATCCTAAACTACGCCCCAAACTTGTAGTAAAAATTGAACATAATTCGAGGCTCAGAAGCAGCTACAAAAACAACATTAAATTTTAACAATAAACTAAGCCAAGAAAGCTAAAGAAACTACTTCCTCATTTATCACGATCCCTCGTGCCCGCTTTTAGGGCGCATGCCACTATCATCAAAGCTTGTTTTAGCCATTCCTGAACCCACATATAAAATTGTTAGAAAACAATCCAAGAAAAGTGCAGAAATTTAGTTGAAGAAAGACTCACCAAACCAGTCGGCGAGTTACTTAGGCAAGCCAGATCGAGCTCGCTGAAAGAACCAGCGTGAAAAATTTCCAGAATCAAGACAGATTGGTGATGTTCAAGGCCATTCGGCGAATCACTGACACCAATCAGTGAGCTTGGGGTTGCCCGCCGAAAGTTACAATGTATTTTAAGGGTTAGAGGTGCAGAAAGGGCTATTAAGAATACCTTTTGATGAGTCATTGAGTGAACTTGGCTAGCTTAGGAATCTCACCAAAAGTTACAGAACAAACTCAACTACAATTTGAAATTAAGGGCGATCTAGGGGACTTCGGCGAACTGCCGAACCACTTGGCGAGCTCGACGTACCTTGAGAAACGACCTAACATGACAATTTTCAACCCCAAGATTCAAAATCAAGCCCGCAGCCCCCAAATTCAAAATCAAACACCAACACCATTCAATTAAAGGAAGATCCATACGACCCATGCCATTGGGGTACTCAGACTTCCCCTGATTTGGACAAAATTTGCCATTTGACGACTTTTGCCATTAAGAATGACGTCCAACACTCCATCATCGGTCAAATTACGTCATTTAGCATAATTTGAGGTTACTTAGACTTCACCCCACTAGACCCAACACATATAAACCACAACCCAACAATTTCGATTCAATTTTAACAAATAAGACACAACAATCGATCACTTTAAAGCATTTAGGCATAGATTTAATCAAATTATGGGCAATCCAACATATTAAACATGATTATACTTGTTACCCAACACAAAAAACACCAAATTTACCTATTGCATTCGAGTTCAACCACAAAATTGAAGTACGGGTTTCAGAAAACTAACCTTAATGCCGAATTTCGAATTTGAAAAGCTAGGCGGAAAAGTTCCCCAACTCCAAGCATGATTTCACACAAAAATGCAAGTCAAAACAACAAAACTAAGGAAAATTAACAATTGGGTGAGAGGGTACAAGAGTTAAAATGAGAGAAGATTAAGGACTTTTAAATTTTACATTGTTTGGCTTTAAAACCTTTCAGTTCGTGGCACCATGGGCAAAGTAAGTCGTGCTCACCAACCCACTCGGCGATGCACCGAGTGGTACTTTACCTTGCCTAGTTTTACAGGACTCCCTACAATTTGGGGGTTCAAATGACGGACAAAATCAAGCTCGCCGACCAATTCAACAAGTTGTTGATTAAGCCTTTAGCTTGCCAAGTTTTACAGAGTTCCCTATCAAGCTTGGTGGTTCCAACGGTGGTCCAAATTGGGGCTCGCCGACCTGTTCGGCTTGTCACCGACTAGACTTTGGCTCGCCAAACTACCTAATTTCCAACACTTTTTACTTTTCAACCTGCACAATCAACACCCGTTGTTCAAAATAAAAAACTAAAGCATAAAAAAATGGGTTGCCTTCCAAGAAGTGCCTTAGTTAACATCGTGGCACGACGAAAGTACCTATTTACAAATCATTTTTTGGGTTTGCCAAGGCATCACTTGGTAGGCCCCCTTTTGTCTTTGGATTCAAATGAGAAGAAATTTGACCCATTTGGGTCTCCAACTGGTCGATTGACACGGAATGAGAGGTGATCGTCTGATTAAGTGTAGATACATCCTCCTTTATCTCTTTCAATACCTTTTCCAATCCTTCAACTTTGTTGAGAATGCGTGAGAATGTCTTCCGTATGAACATTTTTAGATTCTTGGGCTTTTGACGCTCATAGGGTGGGACATACCTGTCCTTATCACCCTCTCTTTCCTTACAAGTGGCATTACGATATCACCATTCTCTGTCACGGTCTCTCCATCCTTCATCTCTATTCCAACCTGGGCTTCCCCCCTGCCTTAGATAGTTTTGTCGATATCCACCTCCTTGATTAGCTAGTAAGTTCACTTTCTCATTGTAAAGCACTTCAAAGTGAACATCCTCGGGATTCACTCCACTACCACCAACAACATTAACACTCTTCATACCAGTACCCATCACATTTTTTGCCAATAGATCCAGTTGGGTCATCATTTTGGCCATATTTTGGTATCTCTCTTGATCCTTTTCGATCTGCTCTTTTGCCATTCTAAAAGTGAGAGGAGAGAGTTGGTCTTCACGAGTGTACCATGCCCTATTGATGTTGGTCATCCATCAAGAAGCTGAGACGCTACTTCATAGGGATGTTGTATTATACCATTGGGAACAAGTTGATTAGCAACTCCTTTGTTCATTGAGTCAAGGCTCCTATAGAAGTACTGTAAGATATGATTCAGTAGCCTATGGTTTGGACATTGAAGTACAAATTTCTTAAATCTTAGTAACGTCTCATAGATAGGTTAACCTACCAAGCATTTGAAACCTTGGATACTGTTCCTAAGGGTCATCATCCATGATGGGGGAAAGAATTTCACATGGAATGCGGTAGTAAGCTCATCCTAAAAGGTGATGGAATCCCTTGGCAACTCAGCCAACCATTTGCTAGCCTCACTAATAAAAAAAATGGGAACAACTTGAGACGGATTGATTCTTGTGATACATTCTCGAATGAGAACAACCCATAAACGTCCATGAAGTTCCAACTATGCTCATGTGGGTTTTCGTGAGCCAATCCTCCATATAATCCCTTCATTTGGAGGAGATGCAACATTGTGCTTGTGACATGGAAGGCGGCATTCCCATCAATTGGAGGAAGACATATTGAACCCACACAACCTAATTGATTTAGGTCATTCACATTTGGGTCATTTACATCATTAAGGTTCCCAATATCATCTTGGTGGCCCACTTGGCTACCATTGCTTCCGTTTATTCTCATCTCTTCCTCTGTTCAACACAAGTAACACAAAAACCAAAAACTAAAGTAAGTAGATTCAACTACAACCAAAAATATCACAATTCAACTTCACTAAAAGATTTTTAAACAACATTACTCCCTGGATGCGGCACCATTTTTTATTAACATATCAAACACACCTCATCCAATTCTAGGTGCAAACGATCGTTAAGCAGTGTAACACCCAACAAATGAGTTGGGGTCGAACCCAAAGGGAGCGGTACATGTTCAAATTCAATTAAGAAGTACAAATGTGATCTAACTAGCCAGAGGAATAGAAATTATTGAAAAAGACATGAAACATATCGAAAGGGGTGACACGAATGTCAGATAGGGGGTTTTTGTTTGCAATTATACTCTATAATGTAGTCACATAAAATTGATATAACAATATGGAGAGGAATTCTCGAGATGTGATCGATTATAGCCAAATTTCACTATATGGGTAACTGTAACTACTAGTAAATAGCTAAATATCAGTGGCTAGGCTAGACTATAAGGGAGATAGCTTTCTCTCGAACAACTACTCTAAATCAGGTGATTTCTTTCGAACATCAACATGCATAGCAATTGAGAAAAGCCCACACCTTAATTCATCCACTCTCTCGAGCTAGATGGGTAGCACTGGGTTTAGGATTCACTCTCTCGAGCTGAACCCATATCAAACCAATACATACAAACCATTAATAAAAAACCTTAGTTCCAAAACCTCTCTCTCGAGCAAGTTATGAACACAAAATTAGAACTGTATTTGCAACTACAATTCAGAAATTAACCTCACCTAATGATTAAACCCACTTCAATATAGCATTTAAACTAGTAATTAACAATGCCCATAAACTTATTCAACCCATAATCACATGATCACACCCCAAGTATTGGGGTTTTATCCAAACATCATAAAAAGGTAAAAATAATTACCAAATCAATTAGCCATCACTGGGTAAGAGTATTCAAGCCTTTACAATGTTCCGAATTGAAGAAAATAAGTAACCCACTTTCAAAAACTCCGAATTAAGTCTAAAAAAACCTTCACGTCTACAAGGAAACTCTCAACTCAAAAGAAAACTATTCTAAATTGTAGGTAGCTTCTCAATTAGCTGTTCAAAATATAATTTAATGCTGCAAAAAATTAGCCACGACAGGCCATAAGGAGAGCTAAGTCGGCTTCGCCGAGTGGTTCAGCGAACTGCCATTTTCTCTCTTCTATAGCTGTTATGCATTGGTTTTCAGCATTTATGCATTGGTTTTCAGCATCGTCAAGTCCTGTAACTTTGGGCGATCCATCTTGTCATCGCGAAACTGATTGGCAATTCATCGACTGCCCTTTTCCTATTGCTGACTTAGTTTCTTCCCTCAAGGCTGGCACATTGGAACTTTAGGCAGACTGAAGAGCTACCTGGCGAGTCGCTGAGTGGTCTTGGCGATCACCAGGCTTGCCTTTCTCCACTTCTTCAGCTTGTTTTTTTCCTTTTTGTTGCCTGTTAGTGTCCTTGCTTTTCTCCTTAATCCACTTACCTAAAAATGAAGGCTTTAACATCAATTTATAGCATAAATTAAGCATTTGAGGACACTAAAACTATCAAAACAAAGCCCCAAATGAGTCCATATCTTGGAATCATCATTTGAGAAGACATGGAGGACTTGGTACTTGTTAGGTACACAATGGTTTTGGTAAAAACATCATGAGATATATCTATTTCTTCTGTCAATATCAAACACAGTCCAACTCTCAAACTCCAAAACCCTCTCTCTTTTGGTTATGGAGGGGCAAATATCTAAGAAAGTTCTTTATTTTACTGTTACAAGAATACACACTTGGAAAAGGAAAAGAACCATTAGGAAAATCTTTCAAGTATACAAAGATCATATTATTTGGTCCAAAAGACTGGAAGAACCTTTGAGTCCATGATCAGGCCATTAAAAATAATGTTGAAACAAGAATGTTCCTTGATCATTTCCTTTAACACCACTCTCTATACTTAAAATCTATTCTCTCGTAAATTTCAGAGTCATTATATCTATCGTTTCCACATTGATCTTTTACTGGACCGCGGTCCTAGTTTGACATTAACATGGCTTCTTCTTGTTTTTCATCTAGATGAATGTCAAGTAAATTAGGCTCCAAGTATTTCTTCTTTTTTTTCATCTTGAAGAATATTTATATAATAGAAGGCTAGAAGCCTTGACCTAGTTATTACATTTGAAAAAAGCCTTTTGAAAGATACGCCACCTGCTCTATTACTGATGTAACATAATGATGTTGGATAAGCAGATACACATAGTACTCACTGTACTTATTATCCACAATAATATCTTTCCCATTAGTACAAAACTCTATTTCTCTCCTCGAACCCAAAGACTCAACTTCAAAAGCAAATGCCAAGCCTAGCACATCTTGATCCACTATCTCTGCATCTATATTCAGTATCTCATGGCATCTACATTTACAAGAATAGATCCGCATCCCTAATGCATTCCAATAATACACCTTTTCATGCCAATTGCAAGAAAAATATGTGACAAAAAACAACTCCGATTTGTACATTATATGCTAAGGCCAACTCAGTCATCCTACCAGAGAACTGGAAATACTCAAGGTTTAACAGATTCACTTTAGATGGTGCAACAAGCAAAAATAGTAGTAGATATTGAATATGAAACGTTTGGTATGAAAAAAATATTTTCCAAGTAAAATGTTTTTCCATATTCAGTATCTCCTATCATTTGTTTTTGTTGCAGCATCCGAAGTGAATCTGTTACACCTTGAGTATTTTTAGTTCTTTAGTAGGATATATGCATTGGCCTTAGCATATGATGTACATATCAAAGTTCTTTTTATCGCATATTTTTCTTGCAATTGCTTGAAAATTTGTATTATTGGATTGCATTAGGGACACATATCCATTCTTGTAACATAGCTATTGAATATGGATACAAAGATAGTGGGTCAAGATGTGTTAGGCTTGGCAATTGTTTTTGAAGTTGAGTTGTTGGGTTTGAGAAGAGAATTAGAGCTCTGTCCTAAGGGGAAATATATCATTGTGGAGAGAAAGAACAGGGGGTATTATGTTATTATACATATCCAACATTGTTAAGTTACATCAATAGCATAGTATGTGGCGTATTTTTCAAAAGGCTTTTAGATATAATGACTAGGTCAAGCCTTGGAGCGTCCTATTATATATATTGATCAAGATGAAAAAAGAGGAAAAATACTTGGAGCCTAATCTACTAGATATTCATCTAGATGACAAAAAAGAAGAAGCCATGCTAATGTCAAACTTGGATCGCGTTCTAGTGATAGATCAGTGTGGCAGCGTATGAGATAATAACTCTAATATTTATGAAATCATTAGATTTTCAAGATAGAGAGAACATTATTTTCAATGGACTGATCATGGATTCAAAGGTTCTTTCCCTCTTTTGGACCAAATACTATGATCTTTATCGTACCCATAATTAATTTATTCATGACCATTTACTAGGTGGCTTTAATGTTAACCTAGATGTTGTAATTATTATTGAAATTATGGATGCCATTGAAGCTTTGAGCATTTCGACCACTAGCGATCATCTTGAAATTGGGGACTATTCGTTGACAGTGATAGAGTGTTTTTGCATTAGAGTTAGATTTGAACGTGAAAGGCTTAGTAAGTTCATTTACTTTTTCTGTGAATAGATGAACATTATTGAATCAAAGAAAGCTAAGATAGGTGAAGCAAAAGAGGAACTTATAATTTTAATGAAATGCTTTTGAAAGCAAAGCAAGTCTGAACTCTAAAACTAAGGGTTTAACAAAGGAAGATGAAATATTTAACTCTATTTCAAGGCCCTAGCAACTTCTCCATGCTAAAAAAATTGTTTATCAAAAACTTGTCCTTATTGGTAGTATAATATGCTTTTAGTTGCAGGCTTCATTAAAATGGTATCTGCTATTATTTTTGACATTACAAGTTTTATCTTCTTATATCTTATAGGAAGTTAAATATTTATTAGTATCAGATATTCATTTGTTTGGAATGATGCCTACAAGTGTAAAGAATTTCAATTTTATTACATGTCATATGCGTTTTGACTATTATTTTTTTCTCTAGGTCAAGAAAAATTATTCTCCCAATTTTTTGTTTCCAAACTTCCGAAAAATGGGTTTTCTATTTATGTCCAATGTACAACAAAGCAGACTTTTTTTTTACGTGTACCTCATAGCAAAATGCAAATGAAACAAAAAAGAGTTCAGTTAGTTTTGTAATAAAATACTTCAAAATTATTGTGGACTTATAACATATATTCATTTTTTCCCTAGAAGATACTAGTCTTACAAAAATGATATAACGAAGGCATATAGAGAAATAAACGTGTTCTTTTAACAATATGAGCAAGAAATTAAATTAGACCAAATGAAATAATAAATGACTGTTCTTAATAATATGGACAAAAAATTAAATTAACCAAAAATGAAATGAAAATGAATGTTGTTAATTATATGACTAAGAAATGAAGAAGGATAAAATATGAAAGGAAAACATAGTTAAAACCATATTTGTCCAAATGAAGAAGAAAAACATAGAACATGAAGAACAAGCCAAAAATATATAAGACATGAAAAAGAAAAATACAAATTATTTTTTCTTAGAAGTTTGTGAGCTTAATTAGTTAGAGTGATTTCTCCTCATGCTTTTGATCTTTCACATTTATTTCATTAAATTATATTTCAAACTAAAATTTTCATATTCAATAAGGATATTTTATCCAAAAGAAATGATGTTCATATGAAATGTGGTTTTGTTGTCTGACTGGTTTTATTCTCTCTCTAAAATGCTTTTCATTCTTCATTTAACCTTAACTTAAACATAAGGGATAGAAACAAATCTTTTCTGAAGCAAACTGACCAGCCCAACGTCAAGAAGAAAAATGTCAAGCCTTATTGGTTTCTCAGTTTTGTCAAATATATGCTCCCTTCGCATATCATGGGGGGGGGGGGGGGGGGAGGGGGGTTAGTTGGTAAGTTTAATTTATTCTCGATAAATTTAGAGTTTTTTGGTACTGTATAGTTTATATTTTCTTATAAATATTTTGTTACAACAGAGTTTGCTAAGAAAGTTTTTTGATTTTCATTTGTCAAACCGTGATGACACTGTTATTTTGGTGGATGAAAATGAAAAAGATTTTCTGTCAGATACCAAACTGATATAAATCGATTGTGTGGTGGTTGAAAAGGTTTCTCCATTGCTCATAATGCTCTTGAAAGAGTTGTCTTGGGCATCAAAATATTCAACCCCGGGAATTTAAGGTAGAATCTTGGAAGTGTTAAAATCCAAGTCAATTTGTTAGTGGAAGAGTTGTTTTTTTATTTGATTGATCTTATATGCACCAGTAGTGCAATGATCAATTTTTGCAAGACCTAGAGAGGTAGTATTAGGAACGAAGATATATTTAATTAAGTGAGAGTGTTCCCTGTGTGGAAAGGGTGAGAAAAGTGGGATATAGATTGTTCTAGTATGTGAAGAGGAGAAGTGTAGATTCCTTTGTTATGTGTTATTGGTATTGCTTCTCCTCTTAACAACTTGGAACCATCCCAGTCTCAATTTCCTCATCTTGTCCACCACAAAGAAAACTCCAACCTTGTTTAATATATCTTCGTTCCTAATACTATATTTCAATGATAATTAAGAAATTCATTTACACTATTAGTGCATATAAGATAAATCCAATGAAAAACATAACTCTTTCTTTAACATAATTACTAGGATTTAAGCACATACAAAAGAAATTTTAGAGAGTTAATAAAACCATTCAGACAACAAGGTAGCAATTCATAATACTAGGTGGAATGATTGTCTACTACTATGTATTTAATTAATAGATTGTCATATAAAGTGCTAAATCCTTAGTCTCTATATTTAGATCAAATCATGGACGGTGATTGAAGATCAAATGTCCAAACAATAAATTTTTTCGGACTAATAAAAGAACAGCGTAACTAGACTTTGAATCTGCGACCATAAGGCAGCTGAAGAATACTATGTCAAATTAACAAGCCTGTGTGACCATACCTTGAATCTTCAAAAATAAGGCGTATAAAGAATATCATATCAAATAAACATCACAATTCCACCTTAGAACAATGTCCACTCGAAGATAATCAATACGAAAACTCGAAGCCTGAATCGAATCCAATCCAAAATTGTCCAACCACGCCCGATAGCATAATCGTGAATCAATAGGGTCAATTGATGAAGTTGGTCTTGTGATAACCTGACAACACTCTCTTCCTAAAATCATGGGGGAGAAATATACTCATCGTTCAAGTATATGTCAATGAAACTATTTTTTGAGCTACATTGGATTCACTATGCGAAACATTTACAAAGTTAATGGGAAGTGATGAGTTTGAATTGAATATGATGGGGGAACTAAACTTCTCTTTATGCTTACAAGTTAAGTAGTCGTAAACATGCACTATGATCAATCAACAAAAGTATATTGGTGATCTGCTAAAAAGCATCCACATGGAAGGTGCCAAGCGTATTGATACTCCAATAGGACCTCTATAAAATGAGACATTGACAAACCAAGTCCATCCGCAGTTGAGACAATCTATTGACAAATTATTTGCTTTTTACTATACATCAAAACAAGTAGACTAGATATAGTCTTCAGTGTTAGAATGTGTTCAAGACTTTAGACCTATCCTAAGGAGTCCAACTTGAAATATGCAAAAATGATTCTAAGTAATGGAGAATCCATATAACTTATATGTAAACTACTAATTTAACTATGAGGTAGGTTTTAAGAACAAAAAATGTTGTGTTAAGACACTTTTATGTGATGGACTTAATTAAATATAAGCTACTTGTGGGAATTAATTATAACTATTACAATCAAATGTAAAATGTTATACCTAATCAGAAACACAAGTTAATAATAGATTAGTACCCAAAAGTAGATTATACAAAAGAGATACACAAGTTGTTAGCACGATAGAGAATGTAATATTTGGTGTTCCTCCCTCCATTCATTTATGGACCAGTGAGTTTCTAAGGAGATAAAGATAGAAATAAAGATGTATATGCATATTTCATGTCTTGCGTTGAAATTGAGTCTTAAAAAGCAATACTTTGACTCCAGTTTTTGTGTAAAAATAAAAGGTTAATATGAATAATAGAAATCTTAACAATAACAACATGGAAAGCAACAATAATATAAACATTTATGTGATGAGTATGTACTAACTCACCAGAAGTACAAAGATTAATATGACGTCATGAGCATGTATGAATTCTATGATTGCCTTCTTGTTGACAAAACATATCTATTATACATCACGATACCCAAGATCCATTAAAGAAATGAAAATGAAAATCAAAAACAACATAAAGATCTAAAACACTGATTTCTAAAATAATGTAGTTTAATAGAGAATAGACAAAGTGGACTAAGGATTTACCTCTTGTGGTGTAGTGATTTGTTCATTATCGTAAGTCTCGAATCTACACTCATTCTTTGAACAGTGTTAAGAGAGACAAAGAAGGGAGTAAAAATGTTTTGTGAGATGATATGCAGATTAAAAAGAGTGATGTTCTTGTGAGTGTAAAATCTTCTCTGTACTTGAAGATTTGATGTGCCTTGGAGCATGAAATGAAAAAGTCATCTATCGGGAGAGGGACATGTAAGAAGGGGTAGGAAAAAAACTATATTTGTCTTCGAAAAATGGAAAAAATCTAAACATATCCATGGATGAGGAGAGTTGCAAATTAGCATGAAAATTGCAAGAGATAGAGGGAAGAGAAAGTGTGGCTGATGAGAAGAAAGTAGATTTAGGGTTTGGGCTACAATATTTGCTTTTGTGTGTAGATTCAAGAAGGTTTATTTTGGAAAAGAATTGACACAACATGACAACCTATAGACTATAGTAAATACATTTTGTTCCTTATTTTTCATTCTCTATTTCCTTTAAAAAGAAAAAAAATATTATTTTATTGTTCTTATTTTTTCTCTATTTCCTTTAAAAGGAAAAATCTATTATGTTATTGTTCTTTTTTTTTCTCTTCTTTATAATTTATTTCTCTCCTTAATAATTTATCATCTGTTTTAAAATAGGGTTCTTTCTTTCCTTATTATTCTCTCTTTTTCTCTATTTCTAAATTTTTTTCCATACATGTATTTTCTTCTCTACCAATTTTTTTTTTTGTAATTCACTCTTTTTATGTAATTTTTCCTTTTCCTTAAAATCACTTAATAATTAGATATTTATAGTTCTTTCATTATTTTCTCTTAGGATTTTGATTATTTCTTTTCTTATCTAAAACTTCTCACCCATTTATGATTTTTTTGCTATTTTTTTCACTCGATATCCCCACCCCCCCCCCCCCGGCCACCAAAGTTAAAAGTCTAATAATTGTAACAGCTTGAAATCTTATGTCTTGATAACACCTACTAACAAAACCAGTAGGTAAGCCAAACATATAGCCCATAACCAAAACCGACAAGATATTACACATAATAGAAACGTACAGAAAGTAAGGAAACAACATCAAATAAAATAAAGAGACATACAATCTTATGTTTATTTCAGGATTTTTTATTTTTTAAAGAAAATCATTGTTTCATGCAAAAAAAATTTCTTATTAAAAAAGCAATGGTTCATGAAAGAAACATATTGAAAGTAAGGACATCGAATGGAAAATGTTTTTTTTTTTTAAATGAATAGTCACTTCGATCAAAGAAAATATTGTTTTATGAAAAGACGCATTACTTCATATACGTATGGCTTTCTTACATCTAACTTACTCCTTCTTCTCCTCAATCCTAGAGATCGGCAGTAATACGTCGTCATCCTTTTCATCTTCTTCTTCTCCATACTTACAACCTAAATTTTTTTTGTTCTCTAATTTTCTATTTCACTTCTTTCTACACTTTTAAGAGGAAAGCTTTTGTAATTCAAGACTTATTAAATCACTGAACGTCAAATTAGAATTCAGTGATAGAAAATGAATTTAATGACCCTGGAGGTTATTTAAGTGTGAACCATATTCCTTATGGGATGGACTCCAGCCAACAACTTGGGTTCTATATTTGACAACGATCGCTTATACTTACTTAGGGAGGTGTAATTTCAGTTTATCAGTAGTGGAGATTTAGGAAAAACAAGACACTGATCCTATATTTCTTCAATTGAAGGGTGTAGTTCATCAGCTGAAAGTTGAGGTTTTCTCCCAAGAGAGAGATGGTGTAATTTGCTACCAGGCTGGTTTATGTGTTCTTAAGGTGGGTGAGTTGAGACAACAGATCCTTATGGAAATAACTCCAGGTATTCTATTCATCCAGGTGCCACCAAGATGTACTGTGATCTGCGGGATGTCTTTTGGTGGAATGACATGTAGACGGATGTAGCAGATTTCGTGGCGAAGTGCCTTAATTGTCAACAGGAGAAGGTAGAACATCAAAAATTGGGATTCAAGATATTAACATTCCTACATGGAAGTGGGAAGTGATAAACATGGACTTTATTATGGATTTACCTCGTACTCGCAAACACCGTTTGGGTGGTAGGAGATAGAGTTACTAAGTCCGCTCATTTTTTTTTTTACTGTTAAGCCTATAGATTCGGTGGAGGACTACGCCAAGTTTTACATTAATGAGATAATTAGGTTGTATGGGGTTCCTTTGTCTATCATCTCAAATAGAGGTCCGTAGTTTACCTCTCATTTATGGAGCCCATTTCAAAAATGGCTTGGTACTTAAATAAATCTTAGCACAACATTTCATCCACAGTCGGACGAACAGCTAGAGCATACCATTCAGACCTTAGAGGACATGTTTAGAGCTTGCTTGATCGACTTCAAGGGTAGTTGGGATGATCACCTACCTCTCATAGAGTTTGCCTACAATAATAGCTACCATTCCAGTATTCAGATGACCCCTTATGAGGCATTGTATGGGCGTAGATGTAGATCTCCAGTTGGTTGACTTGAGGTACGTGAGGTAGCCACGATAGGGCTCAATTCAGTTTATCATGCTATGGAAAAAGTTCGACTCATACGAGATAGACTTCAGATATCCCAGAGTCATCAGAAGTCCTATGCAAATGTAAGGAGAAGGGACTTGATTTTCCAAATCGATGATTTGGTTATTATGAAAGTATCACCTATGAATGGGGTGATGAGATTTGGCAAGAAATGGAAGCTCAGTCCTAGATATGTAGGCCCTTACAGGATCTTGAAAAGGATTGGTAAAGTGGCTTTTTAGTTAGAGTTGTCAACAGAACTAGCAGCAATCCATCCAGTCTTTCACATTTCCTTGTTGAAGAAATATGTGGGTGATCCAGTATCTATAGCTCCATTAGAAAATGTGGTTGTGATCCAGTATAATAAGTGAAGGATCTCTCATGGACATCTTCAAAATGGAAATATGAAATACCGGATGGACTGCTGCTAACTTTTGTGGTAGCTCTAACTCATAAGCTACA
Organism: Solanum bulbocastanum; assembly: GCA_037074985.1. Lineage (NCBI taxonomy): Eukaryota > Viridiplantae > Streptophyta > Magnoliopsida > Solanales > Solanaceae > Solanum > Solanum bulbocastanum. The sequence goes on along the minus strand of CM073597.1, from coordinate 24,690,243 downwards.
TTACCAATCCTTTTGGATATTTTGTAAGGGCGAATATACCAGGGACTAAGCTTTCGCTTCTTACCAAATCTCATAACACCCTTCATTGGTGAAACTTTCAAGTATACCCAATCGTCTACCTCAAACTCTAAATCCCTTGTCTTAACATCAATGTAGGACTTTTGATGACTCTGCGCTATTTTCAACCTTTCTTGAATCACTTTCACTTTCTCCATAGCTTGATGAACCAAGTCTAGTCCTATCAACCCAGCTTCACCAACTTCAAATCATCCAATAGGAGATGTGCATCTTCTCCCATAAACAGCTTCACAAGGAGCAATCTGGATTCGAGAATGGTAACTATTGTTATAAGCAAAATCAATCAATTACATAGGCCCTCAACATATCTTCTAAAGTCTGAATAGTGCACTCTACTTGACCATCTATCTGAGGATGAAAATTAGTACTCAAGTTCACCTTCAAACCCAACTGTCTAGAATAACTACCAAAAATGTGCAGTAAATTATGCACCTCTATCTGAAATAATGGAAAGTGAAACTCCATGAAGTCTTACTATCTCCCGAATATATAACTTGGCATAATCCTCTGCTGAGTGGGTAATCTTTACTAGGAAAAAATGGAATCATGTTGCCTGCAAGACTGCGGAAAACTAGTAATAAAGTCCGTAATTATTATTTCCCACTTCCACTACAGAATATCTATATTTTGAACCATACCATCGGGCCTTTGATGCTCTACTTTAACTTGTTGGAAATTCAGGCATTTAGCAACGAAGTCAGCAATACCTTTCTTCATACTATTCCACCAATACTCTTCTCTCAAGTCACAATACATCTTTTTGGAACCCTGATGAATGGAATATCTGGAGTTATAAGCTTCCTCCATGATCCTCTGTTGGAGTTCATCCACCCTTGACACACACAATTTACCTTGATATATCAATACACCATCTCCCCCTTGTTCAAAAGCCATTTCTTTTATTTTTTATGAACATTTGCCTTCAATTCAAGCAAAATAGGATTTTGGTCTTACTTTAACTTCTAACACTAATGATGATTCAGCCCAATTCACCACCACTACTCCTCCCTCTGTGGAATCCATTAAGCGAACTCCCAATCGTGCATGCTATGTATATCTTTTACTAGTTCTTTGTTCTCTTTCTCAACATGGGCAATACTACCCATACACAACTTTCTCAAAGCATTAACAACCATAGTATCCTTACCTAGGTGATTTAGAATTCTCATGTCATAATCCTTGAGTAAATCTAACCACCTCCTCCGTGTAAGTTTAAGCTCTTTCTGATTGAACAAATACTGAAGACTCTTGTGATCAGTGAACATATCCACATGAACACCATAAAGATAATGACGCCATATTTTGAAATACTACGACAGTCAACTCTAGATCATGGGTTTGATAATTCTTCTCGTGAACTTTCAGCTGTCTGGAGGCATAAGCTATAACTTTACCATTCTGCATTAACACACAACCCAAGCCAACTATGGACGCATCAAAATACACCACAAAATGTTAAGTGCCTTCAGGTAAGGTCAATACTAGGGCAGTAGTCAACCACTTTTTCAATTCCTAAAAGCTTTTCTCAAAAGCTTTAGACCATTGAAACTTCACTATTTTCTGAGTTAACTTTGTCAAAGGGGATGAAATAGATGAAAACCCCTCTACAAACCTTCTAGAATATTTCAGCCAAGCCCAAGAAACTCCTTATATCAATTGGAGATGTAGGTCTCGGCCAATTCTTCACTGCTTTTATTTTCTGAGTGTCAACTCTAATCCCTTCACTAGAAACAATATGGCCTAAGAATACCATAGACACAAGCCAAAACTCACACTTAGAGAACATGACATACAACTCTCTATCCTTTAGAGTTTGGAGAACTATTATGAGATGACTAGCATGATCTTTCTCATTGCTCGAATATATTAGTATGTCATCAATGAATAAGATAACAAACATATCTAAATAAGGCTTTAATACTCTATTCATAAGGTCCATGAATGCAGCAGGTGCATTAGTTAAACTGAACAACATGACGAGAAACTCATAATGGCCATAATGGGTCCTGAAAGCTATCTTTGGAATATCACATTCCCTTACTCTTAACTGATGGTAGCCAGATCTGAGATCTATTTTGGAGAAACAAGTGGTACCCTAAAGTTGATCGAAGAGATCATCAATTCTCGGAAGAGGATACTTATTCTCTATGGTAACCTTTTTCAACTGACGCTAATCTATACACATTCTAAGGGAACCATCCTTCTTCGTCACAAATAGGATCAGTGCGCCCCAAGGTGAGACACTTGGTCGAATAAAACCCTCATCAAAGAGATCTTTCAATTGCTGTTTTATCTTTTTCACCTATGTTGGTGCCATTATATATGGCGGAATAGATATTGGAAGAGTATTGGAAAAAATATCTATACCGAAGTCTATTTCTATCTCAGGAGGGACTCTGGGTAGATTATCTAGAAAGACTTCTGGAAACTCACTCACGACTGGAATTGACTCAATAAAAGGTGTCTCAACACTATAATCCTTTATTCGGACTAGGTGATAGAAACAACCCTTTGGACACTAACTTTCTCGCCTTAAGGTATGAAATGAAATGGCCCTTAGGCACTGCTGAACTGCTACTCCACTCTTTAATTGGCTCATTAGGAAATTTTCACTACAACTAATTTAATATATAGCTACGAAATTATTATCTACGACATCAAATTTGTCACTAATAGTTCGCTTTTAGTGACAAAATTTACTTTTCGTGCTTAAATATATGAGACTCATACTTTTAGTGAAGAAACATAAAAATCTAAAGCAAAGTTTTGTCCACTAAAGTTTCCCACTGAAAAAATTAATTGGCGCCATTTGTTAAGTAGTGTTAGTCAAGAATTTAAAGTTATCGATGACACATTATTTCATCACTAATAATGTATCTAATTAATGACAAATTATTTTTTGTCTTAAAATTTTTTAATATTTTGACAAAAAAAAATTTCATCTAAAAAAATATGTTGCTACAATATCGACAAACTAGAGTTCGTAGTTAAATATTATAAGTTTTAGCTATAAAAATTTAGATTTTATTATGACATTTATAAGTTTTAGCTATAAAAATTTAGATTTAATTAAGAACAATTTTTTTATATGTATAAAATATTGTAATTAGTGACGAAATTAGATTTTGTTCAACTAATAAATACATATATCTTTAGAGACAATTGATGTTGTCATTGATTGAAGTAAAATAATTAGCGACGATATAATTTTGTCAGTAGTTTAATCTTTTTAGTGACAAATCATAATATTAACTACAAAAAAAATATACTATTTATGACAAATAAATTTGTCACAAATGTGTAATCATTTGGAGATGATTTTTCTTGTTGTAGTTGATATAATATTTTTAGCGACGAAGCACTAAATCCTTTCTTTATACTTTTAGCGACATACATTTAGTAACGACTGATTGATGGATTATTTTTTGTCTCACAAGATTTTTAGTGACGAAATTTTTTGTCCCTAATGATTGAATTTGTTGTAGTGTTGGAACCTAACAACTCGAGTTCTACAATCAGTGGAGGCATAATAGGCATTAAGCCAGTCCATACCTAAAAAGACATCAAAATCTATCATGTCTAACTCGACTAACTCAGCCATGGTGCTCTTGTGATTGATGGAAACAACATAATCACGATAGATTCTCTTAGCTAGAATAGACTCACCAACAGGTGCACAAAACACTGAAGGGCTCACAAAATTTCTTAGGAAGAACATCAAAATTCATTGCAACATAGGGAGTCACACAAAATAGACTCACTCTTGGATCTAACAAAGCATAAACGTCAAAACTAAAGACTTTGATCATACCGGTGATAACATCTGGAGAATTCTCTTGCTCTTCATGACTCGTGATAGCATAAAGGCGGTTTGCTTCCCCGCCAATCCATGAAGTAACTCTTCTACGTACAGCTCTGTCTAGTGGAGTGACTGAAGAATATTGAGCTCTATTGCCCCTATTTCCTTTGCCTTGCTTATTCTTAGGACACTCTTTCATGAAGTAACCTTCTTGAACACACTTGAAACAACCAGTGGAGCCATCCCAACAAGCACTTGGGTGGTTCCTACAACACTTAGCATATGCAGAATCCTAGTTACCTCCTTGTGCTACGCTACCCTATGACTGAGAAGGTCTAGCTCTGAAATTCTGTGAATTCTGACTATTATACTTAGCTTTGTTCCTTGGTACAAGTGCACTAGCAGATGATGGAGCAGGTCCCTTATGTTTCTGTTGGAAAGAAAACCGGTTCACATTATTTGTTTGCCTCCCTGACTCATTCCCTGATATCCTAGCCCTTTTGTTTTTGAATTCTTCTCTATCCCTCAGCTTCTCTTCCTCAACCAAATATGCACATAAACCATCAGCCTTGCTATCTCCATGTCTCCTATTAGCATAGTTTCCTTGCCCTCATTGCTTGACAGACGAGACAACCCAACAACAAACATACTCATCCTACTTCACATATCCGCAACCATCTCCGGAGCATATTGGGAAAGTTGGGTAAACATCAAACTGTACTCATGAACACTTAGTGAATCCTTCTTAAAAGTAAGGAATTCTCCTACCTTGGCTTCTTTCTAGTTCATGAGGAAAGAAACGCCCCGAGAAAGCCTCTTCAAATATAGACCAACTCAAAATTGGTTAACCCTCAACTCTACCCTTCTTCCATTGATCAAACCAAGTCCTAGCAACAATATTTAGTTGATATACAACTAATTCCACTCACTCCGGATAAACAACGCCCATAACCTCAAACACCTTCTTTAGTTCCTCAACAAATTTTCCGGATCCTCAGTAGTGCTTGAATCAGTGAAGCTTGGAGGATTCATCCTCAAGAACTCATAGACCCTTGAAGTATATTTACCTTTCTGTTGGTTCTCCCTTTGCCCAGCTTGATTGGTCACAACTTGACTTAACATTCTGATCGCTTCCCTAAACCCTCTTAAGATTGCACTTCAGATGCATTAGGTACCCTTGTTCCTCGACATTACGCCTAGTAGGACGACCTATGACAACTCTTCATGGAGGCATGATCTAAAAGACACGCATAAGCACGAGTTAGAAAGAAGCTTCATAGAGATTAACTCTATCGCACAAAATGAATGTGAAAGAAGTGAGATAGATCATAAATTTCGCAAACTGCTAATTATAGATGTGGCTCGCTTCACACCGATAACTAGGACTCTATGGACACAGATTCATAGACTTCCTAAGACTCTTGAACTTTGTGCTTTGATACAAAGTTTGTCACGCCCCGAGACTACACCCTGGGCGAGACTGGCACTCGATAACCATTGCTGGCCCCAATCGAACCCTAGGTCTGGCTTACTACTCAGCAAAAGACTTAACTCATAAAAGATAAACCCATATGATAAACTAGAATGTTATAAAGAAAACATTCTACTAGCCAATAAGGCAAACGAAAGTCTTAAAACAAACAACTGAAATAAATTAGAATAAAGAACTAATAACGTCTAACTATCTATAAAGCCTCTAATAACTATGAGGGATGTCGGGACAAGACCCCCGATCATCCTAACAACTAAACTAGTAAAGCAATTGAACAAAATATAACCAAAGTGGTCCTCTGAAGAGAAATGAGGCTTACCAACTAACTCTGAGTGCTTAACTATATCAACGAGGCACTAGATGCTGATCCTGATTACCTGTATTAGTATCATAAAATGATGCAGGTCAAACGGCAATAGTACATTGAATGTAAGAGTATGTGAGGGGAAAACTGAACATGGCATAAGCTTGAAATACATTCTGAAAGAAACACTTACCTTAGGTTTACTCAACTCATGGATACTTACCTCAATGTATAAATACACAACAGTAAAGATGCAGTTTATATAAAGCCTTTAAACAGTAAATAACAGCTCAATGTATTTAACAAAATACAATAACAACTCAGTTTACATATAAAGTAATATAATTCTGTGGGAGTTTCTCTAACCGAGAATCATCACTATGAGCTATGTGATGATATAGTGTCTCGTCCACGCTGCCAGAACTTTCCTACTCCTTGTTAGAGTATAGAACCTCTCAACTGAGTGTATCCACTAGTCTATGCTAAAAAGCACTAAGGAATCATCTAAAAAGTGTGACCCTTTAATTTATACCCATAATGGCTACATTGTTTATGGAGACCTGACTTATTATGAACTCGTCCCCATATCAGTTCTCAATACTACTCCAAAAATACTCAACTCATATGTTTAATAACAAAAACTCTTTCTGGGGTTAGAGATAATTACTCAAAAACTAGCGCAAAGGCTCTCTTGGAAATCAGTGTTTCCTCTCTTGTTTAAATCTGAAAAACATTTACTCTTTGATAATACTTAGTTCCCATATACTCTTTTTGAAGAAATAAACTTCATTTGTTACTCTTACATAACCCAAAACTCAAGTCTTAAATCAAGTTTAAAACATTGGCAAAAGACTTTTTTTGAAAGGACTCTAAGAACTCTCTAGACTTGGCTCTTGACTTTCCTTCAATTTGAGTTTTTGTATTCAAGGATTGTGATTTGTGATAGAAAAGATCTCATTATGTTTACGAGTGTTCATAGATAGTTAAACATGAGAAATGATCAAGAATCGTTGTCTAGAAACAAGTTTGTGACACGGAGATGCATTTTAATTTTTGGTCGTGAAATAAATTTTGAGACAATAGAGTCCACATCCTTTTACTCACTCTGGGGAGCAAGTCCACGACACGGACATGCGTGCCAATTCCTGCTCGACTCTTTCCTTCTTCATTTTCTAACACCAATTCACCTAAATTCGATTCTTTTTCTCAATTCCTGTTTAGTTTCAGCTACCCAATACACGAATAGAAGAATCTAACTCAAAACAACTCTATAAATCGATGAAATAATCTCAAAAACTCCTCAATCTCAGCCCAATTCAAGAACACATATCAAGAAAACAAACTTTCAACCCTTTTAGAACGAATTCACACTGAAATAAATATTTTTGGCATGTGGGTGAATAAAACCAATACTATGTGAACTCACATACCTCGTAGGATTGAATCATTGACGATGTCCACAACCAAAATCACAAGAACTTGATGAATCTTGATCTTTTCTTCTCCTTTCTCCTCTTCTCTCTTCTCTGAAAGGCCTAACGTAATTCTCAATTACGTAAACTGAACTAACTTGGTTTAGACCCCAAGTATCTTACTAAAACGAAATAATTTAATTAGGTAATGAAAAGACCATAATACCCTTCTAAAATCTGGTTTTGACTTTCCTTATAAAGACAACCCAACTTTACATAGGCACATCTCCCTCATACGAACTCGAAATTTGGAAAAATTGGTGGCCTTCAGAAGATAATTCAAAGATCTTTCCTACGGTATACTCTAGCACACCTAAGTCATCATAAGCTAGGAGTTATGGTCATTTGAAGTTGACCCAAAACTCAAATTTAACATAACTTAAACAAATTTTCAGATTTTTCCTTCTTTCCAAAAATGACTCTTTCTAATTCAAGCTCTTTCACTTATCGAGGTGTTACATTATATTTCAATATTGAGTATCAACACGTTATGTACTTGGTTATGTCATTGCCCAGTTATGCCTTTTTCTGTTATATGTTTTGTTTAGTTTTATCCTATCCTGCATGCTTAATACCTTTCAAGTACTGACGCATACTCTGGGCAACATCTTTTCGTGATGTATGTTAAGGTCCTCATCATTCAGATCATGTGTAGATCGGTTCCTGATACATATTCAACAGTATCAGTAGTGATTCCTCATTCTTCGAAGATGAAAAACATGTTTTTCTTACATTCAGTCTTTCATTTTAGTTTCAATCTTGCTTGAGTTAACTTGGGGAATGTCCCCGTATCTCTAGTCAATTAGAGGCTCATTTCAAAAATAGTTACATTGAAATTTAGTTTTTGAGTTATAGTCCAGTGTTATTAACTCTCATCCAGTATTTATCTTCAGTCTAGTATTGGTATTCCCTACCATATCAGTTTATCTCATGTTTTAAGCTTCCGCACAATATCTCTTATTTTAGAAAATGTTTATATGCTTATGCTATGCCAATTCAACTTTAGCTTGGGGTTACTCATGAACCTAGGTCCCGTGTTTACGTCAAGGGGGTAGCCTCGGGGCATGACAATTAGAGTGAGGAACTTAGGAATGTGATCAATCAATTTCTAATTTCACTTGATAGGTGATTACTAAGTTTTACAAGTTGTTGAATCTCAACGGGTAGCATATGTTTAAAATACAATAATCATCTCTTGATCAACTATCATGTTTCAAGTGAGTTCCCTTGAACCTCAATATGCTTAACAATACCAATCAACCCAAACCCTTAATTAACCTACTTTCTCAAGCTGGGTTGTAAAGATGCAAATCAATACAATTATTAATCATTCATTCTACCCTATACCTCTTTCTCAAGCAAGCATAAAGAACTAAGCTAGAACCAAATTTGCAACTTCAGTTCATCAATTAAAACATGAACAAACAGTTGAACCCATTTAAAAAAACATTAAATTCAGCAAATAAAGATACACATAAGCTAAATAATGCATTCAACTACAAGATCACACCCCTAAGGTAGAGATTTTAGCCAAACATAGAAAAAAGTAAGAAATCCTTATAAAAAAGATTATCCATAAGAATTGTTAACAATCTGCAATACCCAATGAAAAAATTAAAGCTAGAATCCAAAAACCTCAAATCAAAGATCCAAATCCTCTTCGAGAATGTTCAACAATAGAAAAATGTGAAAAGTCTCAAAGTCTAGGGAATACACTCTCTAGGAAATCCTTTTCTTCTTTGAAAAAATTAATTTATACGTTCCCAAAAACTCAATACGAAGTCCAATTAGCGAGGTTAGTCGGGATCGCCGATCGACTTGGCGATCTGCTTAGTTGCACTTTATCTCGCCTTTTTATTGTGGCTCATGTATCCAATTGTTCTAGAAGATTAGGAAAGAAGGATTGAGATTGCCAATCCATTGTGCATGACATCGAATAACCCTTTGCTTGCCAAGTTGACTTGATACATCGGCTATTGTTCAGGAACTTTGGGGGAGCTGGAGGCTTACTAAGCGAGTTGCTGAGTGGATATTGCGAGCTCCAACTTCTTTTTTCTTCAACTTTTCCAACATTTTCGCTCCTTTTTGAATCAATATGTCTTTTCCTTGTTTAAACCTCAATAGTTTCATATCAACACATTAACAATAGTTATGAGCACAAAATAGACATTGAGGACACTAATTCATTGAATAGTAAGCCCTAAATGAGTCAAAATTCCCTACATATCAACATCCCCAACTTAAACTTTTGCTTGTCGTCAAGTAAAATACAAAATCAACCAGGCCAACATGGATGTCTAAAAATAGTGCTCCTTGAGAATCAACAAGACCGCCCACAAGGTTCAATTCACACATGCAATGCTCAATTGCGCACTAAAAGTTTCAAACTATGACTAGCAATCATCAAATATAGTTAAAACTCACAATGCTTACTTCAAATGCAAATCTATGCTCAACAAGAGTATTCAAATGCCCTCATAATAAGAATCATTGCATGCTCTCACAAAGACAATCAAGGAATAAAATTTAGGAATTGAAATGAACTCTTACACTCCTAATGAGATAAACATACACGATTTTACCCATAGTCTTCCTTGTATTTTCCAAACAACACATTACTCGGCTCATGCAAGAGCAAAAAGGTCTTTCAAGGCTTCTAATAGGGTTAAGGGTATTGGTATGGTCATTTTGGATAAGTGACTTCTACCTTGATGAAACATAGCTAAAATTACAATTCTTATTTTTCTCTTACATTCATGTCTTCTTTCACAACTCATCCTTGGCTTATTCAAGAAGAAAAGTTTTTATCTGATCAAACACCTTTTTTTATATCCACAACCTTGCTCAATAGATACAATTTTATCATTTCTTTTTCTCTTTTCATCTTTTTCTCTCTTTTTTAAAATGGAGGGGTTCCATATTTTTCTTTAACACAAGTTTGCACGGATGAGCTTCATGAACTTCTTGCTCTATTTTTTTCCTATTCATACCACACCCCCAACTTAGGCTTTTGGCCTAGGTTGGCTACTCAAACAAACCAATGCTTCACTCAGATTTTAGCTGCGTAGCATATGGACATTTGTGTTCATGTTTCATACAAAGAAAAAGTTAGGCTCAAATGGTGCCAAGCTAGGTTCAGAGACTCACAAGGTGGTTAGCCAAAGGTATAGCAGTTAGGTTCACTCTCAAAAATTCATGCCTAAGACCATTTCCTTCATTCGAGAAAAGTTAGTCAGTTGGACCAAGGGGCAAGTTCTAGATATCACCCTGCACATATTTCAAGTAAATCTCACCACAATGAACACAATCATCGTTCATGACTCCATAAGTTAAGCTCACGTGCAAATATCATTACAAGACTCACTTCCACATTCCAACTAGTCAAAATGAGATGTTGAGAGTTCACACATGACTTATGCAACTCTAATTTCCTTGTTGGACTTGCACAAACATGTCTTTCATCAAGAGCACTATTCAACTCATCGATAGTAATTGTTAATGACACTCAAATGCTTAAGAGAACAACAATCAGACACAATGACACAGTCATGAGACAAACCAATGAAATAATTCGAACATTTATTCATATGTAAGCAACCAAGAGAAGTTTGAACAAAAACACTAGAAAAATATCAAATAGACAGGATAAAAAAAAAAATACAACCAAAAGGCTAGGTATAAAAATACCTTTACCCCACCAAAACAACTACACAGTGTCTTTAATGTGCAGTAAAAAAATTGAATGTATCAAAATGGAAGTATATGGAGGGAAAGTAATGTTAGGCTATGCATGAGGTGAAATCTACACATCTGGGGTGAACTCAATCTACTCTATTGGCTGAGATCTGCTCTAGCCAATCATTGATGTGCCACATAGTGAGGCCTTTTGAGCCACCCGTACAAAATCGCCCTACATGTCCTCTAGATCCTTGATCATTGTGTCCCTAAGAGCCTCTAGCTCCTCCTCATATGTCTTTGGTGTGTCGATCTCTCTATCATCATTAAATATAATAACATGTTCGGTCAAACTAGTTGGAGGGATTGCAGGAATAGCTTGCTAACTATATTAGGTCCTCGAGAATATCAACATTTCCCCACAACATCGAGATATCGGTGGACTTTAGCTAATCTATATCACGTCATAGACTGGTAATATCAACCTTCAAAGCTACGGTTAGACATCTCGCATACCTCAACTAGAGTAGTGAGGGAATCCAATCTTTCCCCGTAGGTCATTATCATCTTCTACAATGCTCTCAACTCTTCCTAAATGGGAGCCAATATCGATGTTATCGCTCGAACAATCATAGAAGGCACATCAGTCTGAACATCGAGGGCCTAATATCGGTCGAATAGGCAAGGTTAACCATTTTATATATCATGGCATGTGTTAAAGAGGGACGGGAAGCAATAGTATGAGTAGGTGTAGTAGAGGTGGAAGAGTTGGGTATACTTGTCGGCTCAACCGCCAGAGTTAAATGAGTAGTGTCGGCCCTAATGGCCTCTACATCAACCATTGTAGAAGTGTCTACCAGAGCCTTCTTCCTCCTTTCTGCCTCATCTTTCGTGTACTCAGCTTCAATTCTCCAAATATCAATAGACAATGTCGTAGTCACCTCAGTATCCATCATCGCCACAAAGGGAACACCAACTAAGTTACACAAGTCACTAGTAAGTACTAGAAATGCAATGATGTTTGGTTTTGTTTTGCCCTTATAACCATCTCCTGTAAAATTATGGCGTCGAGATTTAGGATTAACAATATACCCTAGTTGTGTAAGCTTTAGATGTCAGATGATCGATTCATTCTATGAAGGCATCAAAGTGCTAGAGATGAAACCAAACCAATAGTGAACAACAACATTCAAGTATTTTTTCTCAATCACCGTTCCCGCCTCTAGCTATGGAAGAGTATTATCACTCAGGAATGGGGTCAACCACCACTTCAAGTCATCCAATGTTTTGGTCTCTTCCTTATCGATCGAAGAATGAATAGTCTTTGTAGTGTAGTTTGACATATCGTTAATATCAATTTTCCTGCACATTACCATCTTACCATGCATCTCAACAAAATCGAATGGTGCCATTAACCCATATTTCTTTTCCCTTTCGGGATCAACTTCGCATAACCTAAATAAAACTCCCAAACCCATAAAGGAACATATGTATTTTGGTGCTTCGTGAACAATTGAAACCTATGGAAATGGAGCTTCTTCCACACAACCAGATACCTGTCCACTGCATTATCTGAAGAAAATTACTTTTCCTCTAAAATAGTCCACAAACCAGTGGCTTTTAGTCAAGTCATGGACCGAGGAGTAGGTACTAGGGCTAGAGGATTTTGAGTTGCCTATACTATTATAGGTGTTGGAGGCATCGGGAGTGTTGGCAAGCTAGCCAAAGGATCATGAACTACTTTAGATTGCAATTCTAAGTGTTTTCGTTTGATCAACCCTCCCCAAGTTGCTGGTGTATATATTGTAGTCCTGGACCCCACAACTTCCTCCCTCTCAGACTCAATCGAAGTGATATGGGTGGAGTCGATGCTCATGTTGCCTGATGAACTCGACCCTAAACTTGAACTTTCTATTACTTGCTTCTTCCTCTTTCCTTTAAACATTCCCCTGAGGAGGTTTAGCCCAAGTAGCTCAGGGAGGTGTGACCTCTGCTGTGATTATAACCCTTTTTGCCTCCTTTCAGGGTGCTGAATTTTTAAAGGAAGCTTTGGTGTAGCCATATTTGTAGAAAAACACCAATAAAACTCACGCGGATGACAAAGGTTAGCGAAATATCTTTTTAAAAATGTTTTAGGAAAACTCAGAAAACCACTCAGCGAGGAATAGAGGCTCATGGAAAGTTACAGTAAAATTCAGCACAAAAGGGCGAGACCAAAGACTATTTGGCAAGTCACCGAGTTTACTCTGCGATCAAAAAGTACCCTGCCAAAAGTTACAGAAATAATCAACCAATATGGGAATCAAAAAGGTGAGATCAAAGCTATTGGGTGACTCATTGATTGAACTTGGTGAGCACAAGGGTAACGCGGAAAGTCATTGAATAATTTATAACCATTGCATTTTAAAAAGGCGATATGGGGGGTCAATTAGTGAACCACTGATTCAATCGGCAAGCTTGATTAAGATCGCCAAATTACCCGACATTCAGAATTCCCAACCCAAACTCCTATTCTCAACAAATAGCCTACGATAACCAATATATTTCAAGGACAATTCTACGCAATACCAGCTTACCCGCAATGATTATTTATGCCCGGGTACTCATACATCACTCCATTTGATCATAATTCAACAAAAAAATGATTTTTCCCTTAAGAATGATGTCAACCAATCCATAATTGGGCAAATTCAAGTTGTTTACTGGAATTTGGGTTACTCAGACTTCACTCACACAATACCGAACATGCATATCAACACAATTTAAGCAATTCAAACGCGAAACTTAAATCAATTTAGGCTAAAAAAGTTATCAGGCAAGCATGATTTAAAATTAGATTTCAACGATCAATTTAGCACAAAATCATGGCAAATAATAGATCAATAAACTACTTATACACATGCTAACACAATTTATGCAATTTAAACGAACTTCAAAAAGCCAACCTCAATGTAGATGCGAAAACACCAAGGCAAAAAGAGAAGGATGTGCAACATTTTAAATTCTGACCACATAAGACACCTACATAAATTAAACTAGAAATATATGATCTAATATTTAGTGTAAGAGTGCAAGAGTCAAAAAATTTAAAATAAGAAAAGGATTTAAATTTAAAACGTTTGAAAGGCCCTTCGCCCTCCAGTTCGCGCCTTGATAGGCGAAGACACCAAGTGGACTTTCACAAGTAGAATTAACAGAACACCATCCTTACAACTGGTTCAACAGGTGAGATATATCGGGCTCACCAAGGGGACTTTAGCTGGAGTAATTTCCTTTTCCTCCCAAAATTCAAACTTTCAACCTGCACATCCAATAAACCTTACTCAAATGCAAAAAGTAAAAGTTGGTTTTCCTCCTATGAAGCGACTTATTTAATGTGGTGGCACGACGTGACCCTGCATTCAAGCCTCATTCTTTGGATTTACCAAGGTATCACTAAGAAGACCCCCTTTTGGTCTTGAATTTAGGTGAGCATAAATTTGAACCATTTGAGTCTCAAGCTGCTTTATTGAGATCGAATGCGAGGTCACAGTCTGATTTAAAGATGAGACGCCATCTTTCATTTGCTTAAGTAACTTATCCAATCATTCCACCTTCTTTAGGATGCGGGACATCGTCCTTTGCCTTTGGATGTTCATGAGGAGGTGCGTAACGATTATTATCACAATCTTTATCTCTCCAATTTGCACCTCGATCACACCAATCTTGGTATAGATCTCTCCAACCATCATCATAGTCTCTATTCCAACCTTGATTCCCACCTGACCATGGATAGCTCGGATGAGAACCCCCTTCTTTGATTGACAAGAATTAAACATCCTCATTGTATATTGCCACAAATTATACGTCCTCATGACTCATACCACTATTAGCACCCATCGCATTGATAGCCTTGTTCCCACCTCCCATGACATGATTCATCAATAGGTCCATTTGGTTCATTATCATGGTTATGTTTTCATCACGTTCTTTGTTCTTTTCCATTTGTTCTTTGGTCAACCAACTATTAAAAGGAGACAACTGATCTTCCCTTGTGTCCTATGCACGATTGATTTTTGTCATCTCATCAAGCAACGCGGAGCTATGTCAAATGGTTGCCTCATGATTCCACCCCACATGAGTTGGTCTGTGACACCTTTGTTGATGGTGTCAAAACTACAAAAAATATTACAGTAGCACAATATCCGATAACCCACTAGTAGGTCATTAAAGGAGCAACTTTTTGAACCCGAACCACATTTCATGAATAGGTTCAACCTCAATCCTCATGAAGTTCTGAATATTATCCCTCAACTTAACCATCTTTAAGGGAGGGAAGAATTTTTCATAAATTAGTTCTGTGAGCTCCTCCAAAGAAGAGATAGACTCTCTAGGTAGTTCGGTCAACCACTTTGTTGCTCCCCCATTAGAGAAAACAGAAATAATTTGAGTCAGACTAAGTCTTGAGTGATGTTCTTGAAGGAAAATGGTCCATGCACATCCATGTAGTTGCGAATGTGGCCATGAGGGTCCTCATGAGAAAGTACCCTAAAAAGACCTTTTTTCATTTGAAATAGCTGCAGCAGAGTGCTAGTCATATGAAACACTGCATTACCCAGAGTTGGGCTCAATAAGATAGCAACGACACTTCCCATCTGATCCACATTGACATCATTCAAATTTTTGATGTCACATTTTTCCCAATGTGACTTACAATGATCTCGTTCACACTAATCTATTCAGATATTTTAGAGAAATCAACAAGAACACAAATAAATAATTATACTACAACAAGGTTAGCTCACTAGAACACTTTAATAAATAATTATAAACACCACTCCCCAACATCGGTGCCATTTTTGTTAACGTTCAATTACACTTCTTTCATTTCAAAGTTTAGGCAGTCGCTAACAACTATAAACCTAACGATGAGTTGGGGTCGATCCCACTAGGAGTGAAATGGTAAATTACTCAATTATGAAGTAAAGACGTGTTCTAAACTTTTGTAGAGGTAAAGGATTGTGTCACATAAAATAAATCTCAAAGTTTGAATAAGTAGAGTGAGTACCTTAGGAATGTGATTAATCAAATGCTAAATTCACTTAATGGGTGATTACTAATTTCTACAAGTTGCTAAATCTCAATGGGTAGGATAGGTGTTGAATACACTAGTCATATCTCGATCAACTATCATGATTTGAGTGAGTTCTCTCGAACCTCAACAAGCTTAACAATACCAATCAACCCAATTCCTTAATTAATCAACATTCTCAAGTTGGGTTGTAAAGAAACAAACAAATACAATTATCAATCATTCATTCGACCCTATACATCTTTCTTAAGCATAGAACGCTAGAAATTAACTTGCAACTTTAGTTAATCAACTAAAACATGAAAAAACAATTGAAACCATTATAAAACAACATAAAATTCAGCCACTAAAAATACCCATAAGCTAATTAATGCATTTGACAACATGATCAAACCCCTAAGGTAAGGAGTTTTGGCCAAACATAGAGAAAAGTAAGAAATCGTTACCAAAAAGATTATCAATTTTAATAGTTAACAATATGCAATACCCAATACCAACATTAAATCTAGAATCCAGAAACCTCAAATTAGAGATCCAAATTTTCTCCATGAATGTTAAACAATGTAAAAATGTGAAAACTCTCAAAGACTAAGGAATACACTATCAAGGAACTCCTGTTATTTTTTAAAAAAAATGTATTTATACATTCAAAAAACTCAACACGGAGTCTAATTAGCAAGTTTAGTTGGGATCTCTGATTGACTCGGAATCCATTGAGTTTCACTTCATCTCAATTTTTTGTTGTGGCTCCTATATCTAATTGTTTTAGGATATTAGGCGAACAGGATCGAGATAGTCAATCCATTCGGCGTGTCGCCGAATTACCTTTTTCTTGACAAGTTGACTTCATGGGCTACTGTTCTGGAACTTTTGGCAAGTTGGAGGCACACTCGGCGAGCCGCCGAGTGGCTTTTGCGAGCTCCAACTTCTCTTTACATCAAAATTTACAACTTTTTTTCTCCTTTTCACAATGTAATGTCTTACTCTTGTTCTTAAACCTTCATTGATGAATATCAACACATTAGCATAATTTATGAGCAAAAAATTAGTTCGTTTTAAAAAAAGTTATCCTTCGTGGGAAATGGGGCAGTCTTTTGGGATTTTTTTTTTGTTTTATTTTTATACATTTGTAGATGGAAAATCGTCATTTATTTTATTTAATTTCTAATTATTACTTTTAAATAATCAATTATTGAAATAATATTAATTAATTATTCTATTAAATAAAGACAACACGTCATTAACTAAGACAAATAAGAGTGAAATAGTTCCCTCCTGAGCATTCACAAATGTGAAGATCACCCCAACCTCCTCCAGTGTTATCTAATGGATTGAGGCTCAGTGCTTGCGTGATGATGCGGCTAGGAGGAAGCTGCCACAACAAGACACAATAGTTGAGGCTAGCACACTTTCTCTGTCAGTGGAGCAAACATGTATTTCTATCTCTTCTATTGTGCCTTCTGCACGTACTGTTTTTGTATCTGCTACTGCTTCTTTGAGACCTACCCCCTCCTATTGCTCATCCCTCCTTAATCTAGTGATGATTTATAATATGGGCAGACTTACACGATCAACAAATGTTAGAGTTTCACGGTTGAGACCGACGTGCTAGGGATCATTGATCAGGTTATTAAGAAAGCCTTAGCTCATTTGAGAGAGAGAGAGTGAGAAGGTGTGAGGGGTTGGTCGAGGGTCATGGTGTGAGGTTTTTACAACCTCAGTGTGAGACTTTAGACCTAGAAAAAGGTCAGTGGTAGTTCTTCAGTGATGTTTAGTGCAATGTTGCTGCTTTGAATACTTCACTTAAGCAAACCACTTCTCGCTTTTGGAACTCCATCGGACAATTTTTGCAGGTAAATTTCTATCCATATCAATGAGATGAAGGCCCATTAGGTGATCCACCCAGCCTTATTGTGTGTGCCTGTGCACCTAAAAGGTTCTCCAAGTCATAATTTTGAAGTGTTTCAGCACCAAATTTTATTTAATTGATGATCTTTGTCTCCAAACCTATTCAAATAAACTCCAAAGATTTTAAAATCATAAGGATTAGTAAAGACAAAAGTCTAATCAACCCTAAATTCAAAAGCTGAAAATTAAACTATGAATTAAATTTATTTAGTTACTGATGAGTTACCTCTCATCAAGCAAAAAAATTAATGTCGAGGCACGACGCTGGTTACATAACCTTTTCTATTTCTATTTGGAGGTAATGGACCTTCTCCCCAACTTTAGATCATTTTCTTTCCAAAGATCATGGGTAGTACACGAGGGCATCATGAGTTTCTCTCGATCTATCCACTTTTATGACTTGAATTTCTTACCAAACTTCAAATCATTTTCTCTTTGGAGGATTGGGCAAGAGTAAGAAGCTCACTAGGTCATTTGAGCATTGACTTTAATAATAATTTCCCTCCAAGTGAGTGATTCTGGCAACTTGGAATGTTATTGGATTGGAATCGTTGTATACGCCCAATTGCTCATCAATGATCATCTCAAGCTATTTTACTTCAAGACAAGGCAATGGGCCATCTTCATAGGGCTTACATGCAGAAGAATTTAATTGTTATCACATGAAATCATAAACGCAAATAAAAAAGAAAGTAATGGAATCTATTCAACATTTAGATAGAAATAAGTAAACTATAAATCCTTAACAAATTCAATATGCCTAATGCTTCCCCGTTAATGGCGCCAATTTTGATAACCCTCTAATTGCCCTCAAAATGATCTAAAGAGTAAGAGGTTGTTGGAAATAAAAATACCCAACAAAGAACCTTGGTCAAATCCCAAAAGGAATAATTTGTCGGCAGTTGTAAAGTCAAAGAAATACAAGGTACTAGTTTGAATCTAAACTTCATAATACACAATTATCAAAAGGTGGTTGGTGAAGGTAACCAAGTTAAGATTCTGAAAAGAAAAAATCAAGCAAGACATAAGTGGGAATTGGGAAATTTGGAATTCAACCCTCATTCATGGATTCATTGCAATCCCAGGACCTGCTAATTCAAATCATAGGTAGACTAGGTCATCTTCAACAACACTAAACATATTTTTATCTCATTGTGCAATATCATGAAATCTTCTTTCTGTCTTAGTAATGCATTAAAACAAAAAGCCTAATACCTTAATTTAAACCACTCTTTTGAGCAAGCCTTGCATTCAACAATGAACACCTAAATATCTCCTTTAAGCAACCTCAAGATTTGACACTAAAATGTGATTATCAATCTAATATTCCACTTCATGAATCCTCTTTGGAGTATCCCACTAAGATCTAATCTAGACATAATCTTGAACTCTCAAATCATAAATGAAAACATGAAAATAAGACAACACCCGTTTCATGAATAAAAACATGGAATCAAACAAAAAAGCAATAGAATGAGAAATCAAAGATCTAAAGAAATTGCTTATTTCTAGCACCAAACCCCAATCTCAATAATAAATTACACCCATAGCATCAAGAAATATAAAGCAAGGGAAAAAAGATATGATATGAAATATTACTATTAAGAACACAATCTTCAATCCAAAAGATGAATAATGAGGCTACTTGGCTTCAAAGTCTCAACAAAAAACTATTTAATTTCAATACTATGAGTTCTTCAATAATATTCTTAGATAAAGTAAAAGATAAAATTTAATAATGATCAATAATTGAATAATGCAAAAATTCTTCTCCTAAATTGTTTGTGAGAATTTGGGTTCAAAATCCATAAAATTCCAATTCTAACCTTGTCTAGACATCAAGCCTTGCTAAATTGGTTGGATGTTTGCGAAAGTGAAAATCCTATCGCTAACGCAAACCATGCCTTTCTTGGCCCCATCGCAAAAGTGAACCTTGTCTGATCTCTTAAGAGACCAGTTAACTTTAGATTACCATCTTAGAGAAGAGAACTTCTCTTCATAAGAGCAACATCAGAGATGATTTTTCTTCAAGTGTAGCTCGTTCCTCCACTATTTTCCATCATATTCCTTTGAAGCAACAAATACTTGAAATCAACACAACTCAATGAACAATTAGACTCCTATATACTTGAATACCATAAAATAATAAGAAAAGAGCCTCAAATAAGTTTAAATTCCCCATTCATAAGGAATGCGATTCAGATGATTCCATCAACTCTTGAAGGACCACTTTAAGCATGAGGTATGATCTGTTTGGGCCCCGAGGCTTCCTATCCTAGTTTGTTGCATTAGGCATTTATCATTAAAGCTTAAGGCAAGGTTTTACTTGTCATGAGCTGACCCTACACCCTGGATGTGGTCGGCATTCATGAACCATTGTTGGTCCCCAATCGAACCTCATCCTTGCTGACTACAAGCGGAAGACTAACTTGAGCATACATAGACATCAAATTGAATGAAACATTTAAAAACAGTTTGCTGAAGCTCAAAACTTTGTTGAATATACTGAGTATGAAAATATGTTTTAAATAAAACATGGGAAACTGAAAGACTCTCCAAACCTTTTATCTATGAAGCCTCTACTATGTATAGACAAGTATCGGGACAAGACCTAGGACTATTCCAAATGTTACTAATATTAGCAACTCATAAAACTACAGTCCTTTGAAAGCAAGGAGGTCTTACTCAAAAGCATACGAGCGGATGAAGTGATCTCAACACACTCTTGTTGAGGATCCTAAGAACCTGTATCTTCATCATCAAAAGATGCAGGTTGAATGACATCAGTACATTGAATATACGAGTATGTAATATAGCTTAATAGAAAATAACTAAAAGAAATGACTGCAATAGATAAAACATAAACTCAATTGAATATAAAGGATTAAAGGAATGAAGTCGTTTAAAATTGTAAAAAAAACACATATTCGCCTCTGAAACTCAACAAAATAAGAGATATAATAAAAATACACTTTTAACTCTATTTGGGAGATTCTCTAACCGACAACCATCTCTATAAGTTATGTGATGCTACATCATCTTGCCAACGCTGTTAGAACTATCATATACCTTGTCGGGGTATAGAACACCTCAACTAAGTGGATCCACTTATCTATGCTTAAAATCAATAAGGAATCATCTAAAATGTATGACCCTTTACCCATGTTGGCATACATGGTTTATAGGGGCTGTGAGTTGTCTGAACTCTCCCCCATATCAGTGCTCAATACTACCTAATAATATATACTCATGCTCATATGTTTTTAAAATATATATCTTCCTCTGGTTTGAGATAATTGCTCAAACTACCCTCTTAAAAGAGGTAACTATTCTCGAAAGATCTTTTGAACTCATAACTGATTTAGATATCTCATTTTCTCTTTTATCAATGTAAAAGTTGATGCATCTAGGAATACATAGTACTCATACCTGAAAACTCTTTCTCAAAAACATTTCAAAATAATATTATAATGTAATCATTGATGACTTGGGAGTCATACTACATAAATATTGATGGTATATCTTGATACCATACTGCTCATACATTGATGGCATACTCAATTGTCATACTAATCATGTTTTAAAAACTCTTTTCTAAAAACTCATCTTTACTTTCTCAAAAAATAGCTAAAGAACTCAAGTGTTGGCTTTAAAAAGCTTTTCAAAAACTCAAATCAAAGGGTTCATGTGGAATTATGGACATGAATGACTCAACACACAAATTTAAATATCAATAAGGAAATTAAGTATTTAGAACTCATGACTCAAGAACTCAAGGACTCAAGAACTCTAAACTTATAACTAAACGATATTTCTCCTCTCAAAAATACTAAATTCATAGTGTTCATGCTGAAATATAGACATGAACGAATCAACTTAAAAATTTTAACACATAAGATATAGTAATTCAATAATAATGAATAGAATTTCAAAAAGAATCTGTAACTCAATAACTCAAAATCAACTTATCTCAAGAATACTCAAATCTAGGGATAAAATCCTACATTTCTATTTTTCTGAAAGAAGATGTAGGGCGTGAGGATGAACTAGTACAACACTATGTTAGTCTTACATACCTGGAAGAACAAGGTTCTTGAAGAAACTTGAAGAATATTAAGAAATCTTGAAGAATCTTGAAGAAGAACTCGATTAGAAGCCTTGAAACCCTAGCTTGAAGGAGACAAATCAAGGAAATGTTTCTTTAGATTCTTGAATTAGTTTCTTGAAATATTTATGTCCAAGAATTATGATTTTTATTAGTGATTCATAATTGTATGTAGGAATTTCAGTTGGAAAGAAGGAATTCTTAGAGAAGAACTTACCTTCAAGAAGAATCATGAATAAGATAGAAAGAGTCTTGAAAAAGATTGAAAGAATCTTGAATGGAGTCTTCTACTTTGATTTTTCCTTAGGGTTTTGTCTTATGGTTTGAGAGAGAAAATAACGATGAATTAAGAGATGAAAATCTGATTGTGTTGAGCCTTATATTAGTCAAGAAAGTCTTTTAGGGTATTCTTGGAGGTAAAAAGACAAAAAGACCCCTTCCCCTTTTAATGTTTTCCCGTCGGTTAATTCATCACAGTACTGTATTAGTTACTAAAATGGTCATAACATTTTACTCAAAAATTGGATTGACGTGAAATTTGTGTTGTTGGAAAGAGGATTCAAATACCTTAATTTGATAGGTTTTGGGACACTTAACTTTCTATAATCTAAGAGTATGGTCGTTTGAAGTTAACCCAAGTAGAATCTTACATCAAAACTGAATCGATAAGGAAACTTTCAACTCTTCTTTGTGCTAGGGGATTCTAGAGTCCTTAATTTATATCCAAATCATTTCCAAACTAAAGAATTTACCTTTACACATATGGGTAATTTATGAATCATTCGATATGACCCTACAAGTAAATGAATAACTTAGAAATTTACGGGGTGTTACGTGACTTTTGTCAATATTCTTTCTCAGCACAATTAGCTTAAAGTTACATCAACTTGTTAGATCTGAAATGCCGAATTTGATATTGAATGACATTTTTTGTAGTTCGTGAAACTTCCAATATGATTTTGAGGCCTATGGGGAATTTGATTAATAAAGAAGCTTGGGGGTGGGGCTCACTTTTTGTGCATGTGGGGTTTCGAACAAATACATGTCACCCCATTAGGATTTCAGAGATTAAGCACATCAGTTGTTGTGTTGATAGTTGTTGCAGCTTAGTGTGTACCTTGCATTCACGGAGTTTGGCACCCTAGCCAACTCATTTATGCACGAAGGGCTGCATTAGCGGATGGTACCTGCCTTTGCCAGTGTATTCACGTGAACAAATGCATTTGCAATTTCCTGCAGAATGGCCAACTGAGTTAGCGAGGGCCAACTGAGTTAGTAAGGGCCAATTGACTAGAATTTTAATTAGACCAATAGCCCTTTGTATAGCTTTATTCCTCTTTTTTGAAATATGATTTTGAGAGCTAGGGAGCTCCAAATATGGTGATTTTAGTTGCATTGATTTGGGTTTTAGAGTGGCGACATATTGGAGCGATCGAGGAAGTGTGAGAAGCTTTTAGAAGAGGTAATTTCTGCCCAGAAAGGGTTGCCCAAGAATTTTATTTTGTTTTATTGCATGAACTATT
Source organism: Solanum bulbocastanum (assembly GCA_037074985.1). NCBI lineage: Eukaryota > Viridiplantae > Streptophyta > Magnoliopsida > Solanales > Solanaceae > Solanum > Solanum bulbocastanum. The sequence goes on along the minus strand of CM073597.1, from coordinate 24,666,816 downwards.
TTCTACCTTTTCCTAGCTAAGAGTGTGCCCATTTTATTGGGTACAAGTTCCTTTAGCTATTTTGGATCTTTTGGATGAGTCATTTCTTGTATTTCTGGTGTGGGTTCAACTTTCCATTTTATCTCAATTTTAGGGTCTTTCTCTAATTAATGCAAATGTTATGTCTAAATTTCCATATTGACTTTGTGATAAAATCTTTTCTAGCATGGTAGTGCTCAAAGGTTATTTGAAGATGAGATCTCAAGTTTAGTAGTTTTGGAGCGCTCGTGTTTAACTTTGACGTAGGTTGTAGTGTACTTGTTCTTACATTGATATTTATTTGATAATGTTTCCCATTTACTGGATGTGAATTAGGATTGTGTGTTAAGGGTTAGGATTATCTTCCTTATCCTTTTTTACTTCCTGCTTGTTCCTTACGCTAGTTTAGATTTCTACAATCTTTAGTTTACGTTGGAGTTCCCTTTTCATGCTTTTTTTAGTGTTGTTTATCTCTTAGGTGTTGTTTCCCCTGTCTTTTTGGGTAGTCCATGCAAGTAAGGCCTTGGAATGAGTCTAGGTTGATACTTAGCTTTTATAGCTTCTTCTTGGGAGGTTTTCTTTAGTTAGGTTCCCTTCCCTGTTGCGGGGACCATGTGGTTTTTCTTGCTTTGTGAGGTTTGATCTTGTTATACTAGTAATTTTAATGAAGCCCCTATCCCTTTGTTAGACTTGGATCCTTGGATGAATATTATCCCTATAGGATGGAGCTAGTTGTTTTGTACTTTTGGGTGATTTTATTCCTGTAGGAGAGAACAATCTTGAGTTACTCATTTGTATAATGATTATTCATGATCCCTTTTGCTGCTTCATTAGAGTTTTTATACCTTTGTTATCGTTGTTGAGTTAGATAGAGTATTTAGGCCCAAGGCATTGGTCGAGGACCAATTGGATTCCAGGTTAGTTCATCTTCTCTATGAGTGCGATGTTTGCAATTTATATTGTTTGTGATTATCTACATTTTTTGGATGTTAAAGAACAAGTAGATTGTGGCCTACTTGTTCTTAAGCATCCAAACCATCACATCCCGAGATTACACCTTAGTCATAACAAAGTGCTTAGAATCATAAGTGACTCCAAGCTAACCCTTATTACTAGCATAGTCATGAGCAACAAAATATGAACATGTAAAAGAATTAAAATGACACATCGGAAGCATAATTTTGTAATAGTAGTTCAATATATTTTGTATCAAAGTTTTTGTATATAACAATTGTAATCTGAAACGAATATGGAATAGAGTAGAGTGAATACAACTCTTACTAACTATCTATGAAGCCTATACTAATACTTCATATTAGAATAACTCCTTTAAAAACCATAATTTTATAACTTCATTCATTATGAAACTCACTTATATAAGCATCTAAATCTTGATTTCTTTCAAATGTGAGAAAACATTTCACAAATCACGAACACTTTATCTTAAAAGCATTCTTTAGTCATAAATAGGGCTTGCAAAATCTGTGTATCTATCTATCTATATCTATACTACCTTAAAAGCATGAACTCTCAAACTTGAATGTTAAATTAGTATAATACCCCCAATTAAAAATAATCATTTTATTTTATTTATTAATTTAATAATATTAAAAGTAAAAACCTTTTCACATTAAAGGGTTGTGATTTTTTCAAAGGGTTGTGATTTTTCCAAAGAGTTGTGACTTTTCCAAAGGATTGCGCCTTTTCCGATGAGTTGTGACTTTTCTGATGAGCAATGACTTTTTCGAAAGGTTATAACTTTTCTGATAAGGCAGAATTAGCACCTATTCATACTACTATTTGTTAGCTATAGAGGGTTTCCTCTAACTTTTAAACTATGATTTTTAAAAAAGTTTTCTACTCTTCTTCTTCATAAAAAATCTCAAGGGTTATTTGAAACAGTTGATTAAGTAAAAAATTCAACAAAATTCGAGGTACCACATAAAAAAGAGTCTATGAACAAATTCTAGCAAATCATTCATCAATTCACACTCATATTTGTTGTTATGATTTTCATGAGTTAATAGTGACGAAAAGTTGTGGGAAAGACAATATTAATAAACAAATGTTAGAAAACCACATGATTTGGGTAAGATATTTCTTCTTTGTTTTTTCATTTTTTATTCGTTCACACTGAAACACAGGAGTTTCTTTTAATTTTACTAAAACAACGGGCATCAACATAGTCCATTGAATTATTAGTTTTGATGTTATATCCACTATTTCAAAAATAGATTTTCACTTTTACTTAAAATATGATAATATAATCATGATAATAATTATATTGTTTTTTAATACATATGTAAGTAAAAATGAACGGAGAAAGTAACCTATTGGTGGGAAGATATTTCAATCAAATGGAACACTATAGTGAATGTAGCATGAACATATATTTTCGTCTTCCTTCTTCATTGGCTATGTATTGTTCCATATGTTTTTTGTTTTTTTATATTTTTATTGAATATGCAATTTTTTAAGTATGAATTTCCTGTTATTTTGTGCTCATTTTAATTTTAGAAAATGTTATGTCACAAGATATACTCCTTGATAGTTATATAAAAATAAATAAGAAAATAGTGATTGATCAGAAAATATTCTTAAATCAAATTAGGATTCTATAAATAACTCTTCAAATTTATTCATCAATTAATATTTATTATTGAAAAAGGTAAATATTTTATATCACGATAAAATTTCTATAAGATACTAGATACTTTCATTATACAACAACAATATGATATGTATGCGGCAGAAAAAATGAAAAGACTACAATTCTACAAAGATAAGGTAAAAATTTAATGAAATGAAATATTTTTCACCAAAGGTGATGTTCAGATATTAAAATTAAATGAAATATTTTTCACCAAACTTCTATTCAACCACCATTCGTTATAACAACAAACTACCTTTTTTTTTTTTTTTTGTAAAATTACGTCTCTATGATAGTCTTACTCAAATATTAATTGAGTAATAAAATTTTGAAAAAAAATAGATTACGTATAAAGATAAAATATTGAAATATTTATGGTAATCATTATTAGTGCCATGCACATACTAAATTTGAAGTATGATTTTTAAGAGAACAATTATGTTCATAACCTCAAGAAGAAATGCCATTGATATTTTTTTAAAAATAAATTTGTTGGTTAGATTTGTTTACAAAATTGAGTAGAGTAAAAATAATACTACTAAATAAATATCACTTTCTCACCATATTTAAATTCTGAATGTATTTTGAAATGTTTCAATGATATCTGGTCAATATGATCTCAAAATAAAAGTAACTCTATGACAATACATATTAATCATTTAAAAACATTGATCCTATGTTCTTTCAATTAAATTATTTACTAAAAACATTAATTTAGTAATATTAATTATATTTTACAGCATTGTATATTATATATGCGATACACATGTGCAACGCACGTGCCGTGAAACTAGTTACCTTAAAAGCATGAACTCCTAACTTGAATGTTAAATTACTAATATTCCTAGCTTAGGTTGTGACTTTTCGGATGAGTTGTGAATTTTTGATAAGTTGTGAATTTTTGATTAGTTGTGACTTTTTCGATTAGTTGTGACTTTTTCGATGTGTTGTGACTTTTTCAATAAGTTGTGCCTTTCCCAAATTGCTGTGACTTTTTAGAAAGGTCATGAATTTCCAAATATGACCCAAAAAAAAAACTTGTTCATACTAACATTTGATGATATAAATAGAGGGTCTTCCTCTCAATTTACAACCACAATTTTTTTAATATTCTAGTCTTCTTCTTCTAGCATTTTAAATAATTTCATGTGATTTATTTTCGTTGAGTGAGTTCAAAGTTTAGCGAAATATGAGGTACCACTATTCTGATGAAACAAAAAACACTTGTTCATACTACCCTTTGTTGACTATAAATAGAGGGGCTTCCTCTCATTTTTCAACCCCGATTTTTTGTAATCTTCTACTCTTCTTCTTATTGCATTTAAAAAAAATTCGTGTGATTTATTGTCGTTGAGTGAGTTCAAACTTTGGCAGAATATGAGGTACCACTAATCTGATGAAGTAAATCATTCTATATAAGAGGGTATATTTCATAACCTCGAGTAATTGAGGAAAATAATTTTTATGATATAATAATATTTTTTTCCTTAATATATACATCAGTGTGTAATGTTCCAATATATGAAGTTAACTTGATATAGCCTAAATTCATTTGTTTTTGTTAACAATATCTCTTGTGATGTAAATATATGCTTCTGAATATCTTTTTCCAAAATTATTAAACTTCTCAAGAGTATGAGAATTGTCACGATTTGACTTTTTGATGCTCAAGACAAAAGAATGACTTTATTTATCAATTGTACTTACGTGATTTAGAATGTCATAAAGTTTGCTTCAAAATAGTTATTACTAGATAAACATTGCCCCTTTGTTTTCATTATTTACTATTTCTTAATATTTCAGTATTTTAAACGAAGAAAAGTTCATATGATTTTTAATAATGCCACTTGAAGTTTGTATTAATTTTTTTATTTAACAGTTAATTTTAATGAGATAAATATTTTCATTAATGCAAATTTCTAACTTCAAAAAATATTATTTTAAAATGGTAGGAGTTCCTTTTTTTTAAAAAAAAAAAAAAAAAAACTCACAACAATTCTGAATATATGTGAATTTATATGAATCATTTAAAAATTTTCATTTGCAAAATAAATTTTGTATTTAGTAATATGGAATAAACATTTTCAGTTTGTCCCTACAGTAAATTAAAATATAATAACTATAAAAGAAATAAGCATAAAATTTATTAGAAATTCAGCTATTGCACAATAATTCTTTAGTTATAACATTATAATTCTCTTAGATATTTCTAACTATTGCAAGCGTTATTCACACTCTTTTACATTGTTTAGTTATAATATTATGAATTTTCACAGTTGATACATTAATTATTTCTATCTTTTATCTTTCTTATATTAACTTTTTACCAATAATTTTTAATATGATTACCACCCCTATATATGTGATAACACAATGTTGTTATTTTCCTTGGACGAATCATGTTTGGTTGAATAAATTGAAAATCGTTTACAAGTATATGAACTATATCTTTGTTGGGTGTAAGATAAATAGGTGATTTCACAAATGTATATGTATGATTTCACAAATAGAATATATTATTTAATTTTTTAAATTTTCTAGGAAAAAAAGGTAACTTTTCTCAGTTTACTATGGACAATCAGATAACTATCTTTGATTTATCTACACAATCAATCGGGAAGTCAAATATGAGAGTCAACAACAAGAATGTCATTTATTATGTTATAACCTACAAAATAAAAATCAATATACAAAATAATAGTTCTAAAAAAAAAAATTTAATTGTTCTCTTCACATGTTCATATGACATCTAAACAGTTTAATGTGGAATACATATGCAAAGCACATCAGGTTAAATGATAAGAAAAACAAACAACAAATATCGTCTTTAAGATAATATTACTGAGATAAGACTATTTACATGATTGCATCTCATCAAATTGATATAAATATATACATTATTGCATTGAACTAATAAAAATTTTCATTGATCATCTTTGTAGGTGTGAGTGAATAAGAGATATATATGACGATCAACATTGAACATTCACAAAAGAATCTACAATATTATTTTGTGCAAAACCCATTATTCAATTGTTTGCTTAAATAAGCAATACAATATACTATAACATATATTTTGTGAATAGGTAATCACCTGCAACACACGTGTCGGAAAACTAGTTAATCATAAATATGGGTATTCATTCATTATTAGCCATTTAAAATGGGTTAGGTAACTAATGCTTTTAAAATGAGTCAAATATGAGTCCACTCATATTACCAATTTAAAATATGGTTACTTAAATAGATATAATGGCTAAATTCTTGAGAAGTTTATTCATTGAGAAAGGAAATTAAGTTTTTCGATATTCTACATATGCGTATATTAGGTGTCTGAAAATTTCTGCATGCTTACGATCTTATTTTTCTAGTTTTCTTTTTTTGTTAGATCATCACATCTCACAGGAAAATCCACAATAACAGAAATCGCTGATAGTTTCTGGAAATCTTGGTGCAAGAACTTTGTCTTTTTAGAGTTGACATGTTGGCGAGCAATTAACCATGTATCTCCAATAGATGTTCCTGCCATAATTCTATGATTTAGTTAGTTAATTCTAACATTTGTGATCACGAAGTCCACAAATATGACCAATTTCTTAACGTAATTTCAATCATGTGTCATGTTGTGGTTAGGAAGACTTAATTGTCAAGTCAGAAGTGTTCTAGATACGTGTAATAGAAACTGATAGTTTTGTATTGACTACCAAATAGATCATTTAATGTCTTTGAAATGCTTTATGACGTGGTCATTTTGGAGCTCATTGAGCAAGTAGAAAACTTGTTTCATGGAATAATATGGGTACCCATTTTTAAGCATATTATCCATTGGGTAACTCATTTTACCTGTTTAAAATATGAGTCGAGTTGGGTATTTTATCTATTTTTGTTTATTTCATTTTTGATCGACTCATATTTGACTCGATTCACTCATTTTCCACTTCTAGTCATAAATTATCACTTTCATAAAACATGCATAAATTTATAAACATAATTTATGAGTTCATAAGCATAGTTTATATTCATAAAATGAGCAAAGGCTCCTGTTCATTTGAAATCAATAAAAATCATGTAATTCAGTTAAATCATGCATAACAAAATTAAATATAATTAATTGAATGACAATTAATTTAACTCGTGGAAAATGACATAAAACCCTAGATTTCGGTTGAAATAAATTTGAGGTAAAATATACATTCTTGAAATACTTCTTAAATAATGCACTTGAAATTAAATATAAGATTACCTTCTTGAAAATAATGCACTAGAAGAAAAATATACTTTGTTGAAACTCTTCTAAAATAATTCCCTTGAAATTAAAAATAATAATACTTTCTTGAAATACTTCTTTGTGTTAGAGAGCTATTATTACTTTAATTCATCTTCACATAAATTCCCACACTAAATAATTGACTTGAACACCTAAAAAAAATAAAGAATCATCAAGTATAAACAACACCTTCGCTGCCACAAAAAGTATAAATAGCAAACATCAAACTCCTAGAGCATTGGAACTAACCTAGAATCATGTTGATTTTCAACACAATATTTGGGCCCAAATACTGAAACCAACTCAACAATGATAGCTAAAGGAGAAACAACTCTAATCAAGAAGCAAAAGGGATTAGAAAGTTGCAATATACAAAGATAATTCAAGAGTCTCCTCTCCTACATGAATAAAATCACCCAAAGGTATAATACAACTATGTCCTTCCTATGACAATTATATGCATTGAAGGCTCGAAGTTTTACTAAGGAATTAGGACTTCCTCAAAATTACTAGAATAATAAAAGAGAACCTCACAAATGAAAAACAACTATACGGTCCCCTCACAACTAAAAGTTTGCATTATTCGTTTGGCTTGCCTACTAGTTGAATATAGTAGGTGGAATCATGAACTGAGTTTATGGATTGTGAGTGATTGGTATTAGAGATCTAGGTTCACCGGTATCATCGATATGTAAGCAAGTGTCTAGTAAAGTCTTATGGATCGGAGTGGAGACATATGTATTCATTCTCCACGAGCTTATAGGGAAATCTTAAAAATTCCATTCTTGATTCCTTATCATGTATCTTTTTCTTCGATTAACCTCTAAAGCTACGTATTTAAAATCTACTCTCTCTTAGATTTCTAGAATGATGTTTTTGATGGATGTGGATGGGACATCGAATTATACAACTAGGGCTTTGATCCCTCGTTAAGACGTCGAGGATTTTGAATGACATCTACACGGCTAGGGGGATGAGTTAGTTGTTGCCTTGACTCCCCAAGATTAATTGGTTGGAGTTCTGAGTCTCATCATAGGTACACCAAAGTCTCGTGAGGTTCTTGGTACAACTAGTGATTCATAGGATAGAGTTGTGGTTGTAGGCCACAAGCAGGGTTCTTCGTATGCTTCTTAGTACGCAACCAGGTTTTCTAGTAGACTACACATACTCCTTCATTATTTATCATAGGGTAGTACATGATTTAGTGATTTATTAGAATATTGACTTTTCCACTTCATCTAGTGCCATAACACTTAATCGCAACAGGGTCTTCTTTTCCCTAAGTGGTTTGTGATGCGATTATCGTGAAGCAAACATGAATTGACACTTCTTCAATTAGTGCTAAGACGCCCTTCCATCAGTACAATGGTGATATAATCTCACCCCGACGCAAAATGGATCTAAGTTTGGATCATCCTCCCTCTCGACCAACCATACCAATGGAGAGAGCACCTTAGGTTCCAGGTGGTAGATCATGCATTCCATCACACTACTCTCTCAGCAACTAACGTCATAACAACTAACCAGGCGACAATGAGTTACAAAGGTATTCGGCATAGCTAATACAGTTAGAATATCAGAAAAAACAACTTACCGAAGCAAGATAGTTAAGCAAAAAGGCACAGGGTATTACTCCATAACGAGTCCAAACATAGAAACAATGCCAAAACTATCAACTACTAAATGAAATAATCTAGAGGGGATAAACATAAACACATAACACAAAATAGGGATTTGACAACAAACAACAAGTAGACAACAAGGCATATAGAAATATATGGGAATAAAAAACCCAAATATACACCCCATAAGCAATCATGGGAGGTTAGAAGGTGTGTAGTTTCGAATGTTATAAGTATGACAATGACTTGGCCAGAGTTTTTCAATAGAAGGTTTTGTGGGGACTATTGAGCAATACACATATGTTCTATTAACAACTAGCGAGGAGGAGTAAGTAAATATTGAACTAGGATGTCAACTTTGTTTATTATTGGTTCATTTCGCCAACATATGTTTATAGTTCACATTTATAGACTTCCTATCTATTAGCTATCATTGTTTGAGTTCTAGGTTATTGTAATGTCCTATTGCGATCAATACTACTTTCTTGCATTCTAATCACTATTTAATACCTACATTTGGTTGGAGTTCCAAAAAGTTGTGTCAATGGTTTAAGAGGTATTACTTTTGATTTGGATATATGTGGTGGCGTTCATTAATGGCTTCTAAATTTTCATTTTTCTTCGATTGGGAGTTTGTTTAGAAGGTTAATCTTCTGATTGAGTAAAAGTAATTCGTGGATCAACAATGGTCACTTGTTTTAGGATTTGAGGTTTTGTGTGTACCGTAGTGGTTACCTTGCGGTTTTTTGGTTTTGTTGCATCATTATTGATAGTTTTGATATGTTTATCCTGTACCTACCAGTTCAATTTCTCTTTGATTAGGGTGGTTTACTTAGTTTTGCAATCGGTCAATGGTTCGTGGATTCTTAGTTGTAGTCTCTATTACTTTGGGCTTACAGTTTAATGTAAATTTTGTTTTGTAAAAGATCACGAGTAAAAGGTTATCATTTGAGTTGGGCTTACAGTGGTTGCATCTAAATATTAATGGTCCCTTGAAGTAGTATTTCAATTTAGAGAGGTTACATTCAAACTTATGTTTTTGGGTTCGAGAGTTATTGAAGTGGCACTTTTGCCTTGTGTTCTGGGCTGATTCACTTATTATTGCTTTTCCCTCTCTTTGATGTTCATATGGTGTTAGGAATTGTTTGTATGGTCTCATATGCCCAAATTACACTTGCTGAAATAAGTACAAGCGGTCGTTGCAAAATAAAGAATCCATGATAGGTTGGGGTCGATCCCACGAGGAATATGGTTTAGACTTAAACTTAACTTACAATTATGTTTGTTTAGCCAAACTACTTCCAAGAAAAAAGTAACTAAGGGGAGGGGGGGGGGGGGGGGTTATAAGTAAAATAACATATTGTTGGTTTGAATTAATAAGTAACAAGTAAACAAGATTCACAATTTATGATATCAATAAAAGATGGAAACTAGGGTATATGTGTTCCCCACAAGCTCTTAATGCAGTATTCCTAATAATAGTAATTATATCCTAGTGTTTAACATGCAAGGCTGATAAGTTGGGTATCCCTAAGTAATTGGTAATCCTAGTAGGAACTTTCACCTCGATTCTTGGTAAATCTACATGTGTGTGCTTTCCTAACCCTTACCTTTACCCCAGATTAATCCTCGTGTCAATTGAGTTGGGTATTCACCCTCACGTCAACTAATTAAAGTCACACTATTAGATAGCACCAAATTCTTAACTAAATCTCCATTTTTAATCATTTTCTCATTCATTACCCCCTTGGTAAGGAAACTAGGAACGAGGAGAGTTCTAACATTGTGCACCGCTAGAAATACTTTTAAAAGAAAAGATTAACAATAATTGTATAAGTACTTATTCAATAATTACTTAGTTATTAGTCATACGTTGTTAATTACTCATGGTTCACGGAACCCTATTGTGGATTTAGCTACTCCTACTTGAGAGTTCACAATTCATATTAGGGTTACTAAAAGAAATCATGAACGTACAATTAGAATAGATGAAAACCAAAATCTTGAATAGAAATTCAAAGTGCAAATTGCATAAAACCAATTTCCTGAATTAAATTGCTAAGAGTTTGCAAAATTATTCCAAAAGACAAAAAGAAAAGTCTCCAATAGGGTCAAACTCCCAAAAACAAACATAACAACTAATATTTATAGTCTTTAAATCCTAAACAAACTAGGAAAAGAAAATAAGGAAACTGGGTTAGACACAGCTTTTGACGACACACCGTACAGACCGTGGATCAGTCTATGGTCTGTGGTTCACCTTTATGGTTTAGCATTTAGAAAATATTTCAGGACCTTCAAACAACGGTCTCACCTAAGATTCATGGATTGTACTACGGTCTGTCCTATCTCTTTGTGGTTTAAGTACTTGAAATCAAGTTTGTGATAAGAAATGATGATCGTGCAGGACGGTCCGTCATTCACTCTACGGGGCATCGTTTGCCTCCGTGGTTCCACACTTGGTCAGACATCTTTGAACTCACATCCACGATCCCTAACCTACGGCCCTTCAATGGAACTACAGTCTGTGATTCAGCTCCATTGACTATTATTGCTGCCACTTCAGTTCTTTTCTCTCTGAACAACTTCCGAACAAATTTCCTACAAATATTACATTAAACCATTATATCTAATAACAAAATAGCCCAAGACACAAACAAACTCTAAGTTAAATGCATCAAAAATACCATAAACTCATGGTATATCAACACCCTCAACTAAACTTGTTGTTTGACCTCAAGCGACACACAAACTCTAAACGACACTAATATAGAAGCAAACATACAAACTCAAGCAATAACATGACTTTCTCAATCAATTCTATCACTTTGTGCAAATCTTTTCATTTAGGCTCAACAAGCTAACTCGTGCGAATCAAAAGATGACATAGACAGACCAATACATATCACCACATACACTTTCAATAATCACCGAGGTTCCAACTTTCCAAAAATGTAACTAGTGCCCTCACCTCAAAGAAATCCTTTTTCAAACAACAAATCTGATTTTTAAGCTTAAGGATTCAGTAAACACTTACGCTCAAAAGTGAATTGAAGTACAGTTAGTGCTCAATACCGTAGGCTTTCCCTTAGTTTCACTTCATAGAGACTCAAAACTAGTCACTAGGATAACTATAGGACTTTATTATCTTATAACGTAGGCTCATGGTCAGGTAGGATACATTTGGGTACTTATAGTGACTTGTCTTCCCTCCTTGACATTACATTTGCTATTTACCTCTATTTTGTAACCAATTATGACATATTTTTATTTTCTACTCTTTTCCTTGACTTTCTTCAGCACAGATGTGACTTGACTTTTTCATTCTTCCTTTTCCACTTTTTTTTTTTTACTTCTTTTTCTTTTTTTTTTTTTCAACATCATTATCACTCTTTCTGTTTCTCTTGAATTTAGTCACATCTTTTTCTATCATTTTTCTTCTTTTATTCACAACTCTTTTCATACCCTTTTCTTTAATTTTCCCTTTTCACAGCCAGTCTCAACTTATGTGTTTTGCATGAGTTGAGGTACATAATGTTCGGGGTTGGACCAGGGACGAGATTAAGGTAACTTTTTATTTAGCCACCCTCAACTTAGGCTTTTGGCCTAAGTTAAGGTGCACATGTCGTAGGAGGGACGAGGGACAAAACAATATTTATGGGAAGGTGAGTTAGGTGTTTTGAAAGAAGTGGTATTCATTAGGCTCAAACATTAGGATCAAAAGGAGCGTTTATTTCTTTTGGTTGGATTCTTTTAGGCTTAAGTGGACTTATTTGAACAAGGGCCTATGATCATTTCCCAATTTCTAGCCTAGATTATTTTAACAGGACTAACAAGGCAAGTTCTAGATTGGCACATACTGCATGGAAATACAATTTCCTCACTCACACTTGGCACGTTGTTTCATTATCGAATTATTGAAGCACCTAGTTCAAGTTTTAACTTAAGACATGCTATCATACCGGTTCCTATCATGTTATACCAAGATCCAACACATACAACTTATTACGCCTATGGATCTAGAACATTTCAAAAATTTCGGACATGTATCAATTTCATGCTCTATGCCATCACGCTTTCTTTCTTGTTGTCTTCTTCAACACACATACAATACTACACATGCCGGTTCAATAGGAAAGTAAAACAATTCCTTTGGAAAAAAAGAACACAAGCAAGAAAACCCCGAAGGAGAGTTATGAGTTGGGTTAGTCACATTTCACCCTATCACTCACAACCCATTTACCCCACCCCCACAAATAAATGGTGCAATTGCCCTCAATGCACAAAAAAGAAAAATAAAGCATAGGGTGAAGCAAACCTGTGGCACATATTCGTCGAAGACCCATCAAGAGGCGAGTGGGTTTGGTTTCTTGGAACCCGCTGGAATAGCAGTAGGAACGCCATTACTAGCGCCATCATCAATAGTGGGAACACCATCAGTAGTGCTCCTCGAACCAAATGGGCCAACATTAATCTCACGGGCCGGCTGCTCCCGCAACTCATCATCGAAATAGACTGCCTCCAACTGTTGTCGCTCCCTATTATTTGCCCGTCGGGCCTGCTTAGTATCGAAAGTATGATCAACTAGCTACCAAACCCAAATTCATACAAATCAACATTTATTTACATTCTCGAGCTCAATCTTAAGAACAGGAAGCAATAGCCTACCTCAAGGCAAATCACATGTGCTTAAAATTTGCAATTCTAATGCTTCTCCCTTTCGAATGGCCTCCGAATGTTACAATACTATCAAATATACAATAAGAATATGAACACAATCATTTATACACCAATCATATTAATTAGAAACAGACCAAAATTTGAGTCAATATGCGAATGTAGGAACCACATTTGGAATCAAAGAATTGATTCCATCAAAATGTTTGTTTAAGCTCCTTGAACTTTTATTCTAAAATGAGACACAAATTATGGAATGAACCACACCCAAACACCTACACGCAACAATTAAGCATTTAAGCACAATCAAGAGGGCTAGCAGCCCCTTCAGAGAAGATTTTATAGCAAACAAGCTTTTCTGAGCAATACCCAAACACTCCAATGCATAGTTGCAACCTTCCCAAACACACTAAACTTGAAATCACCCTAATCGAACACAAACAACTCTCACAAGCGCAAAAGGAAATGGTAGAACAAAAGGAAATCATGGTGTGGTCTTTTATTCAAATGTCAAGCCACAAATACACATCAAGATAGCTGAGAAAGGAGGTCGTGATAACAACCCACTCTTTAAATGTCCTTCACAACCACAAAAGTCAAATCTCGTGATCAAGATGATCAAGGGTGGTCAACGCTACATCCACTCATCTATATTATAGAATGAGGCCCATGTGATCATAATGGTAAAGAACAACCCTCCAAGATTGAGAAGGCACTCATGTAACCTCGTTGAAGGAAGCACCAACACAAGATGTTGGTGCATCAACTCAAAACATTGACGGGGTGCTCGGGATTTATTTGTAACCCTGTGCAAGCAAATGACATATGCTACTCCAAAATATTTTTTATGCCGGACTCAATGGAGCTGTTGAAAATTCTAATTGAGGTCATATAGAAAAAAATGGATACTACCTAAATATCCATTTAAACCCAAATTCCACAAGGGGGATCGAGATTAGCGGGGAGGGCTCATGATCTGTATGAAAGGTCCTAGATATAACTTAACATTCCAAAGCGAATGGAGCCATTAGAATTAAATTTTGAGTTCTGCTTCTTGAACCTTTGACAAAACTGAACCGTTTATGTTTCTGGAGTTTCTGAAAAAAGAAACTTGAACTAACTCCAAATAAACGACCATGTGACTAAACTGTCATTCTAAGCAAGTCATAAATGACTTGGGTCACAGTAAGAACTCTCTAAGAATAATAAATAAGCCAATAATACTTGAATGACCTAGATGGTCATTATAGTGTTTCCTCAATCAAATCCTAGTCCTCTCTATGCTAACAATACATATACTATTGAGATTGTTATTAATAAAGTAAATTGTGAGAGTCCCAAACACTTCAATGCAGATTGACAATATAAGGAGAAGTTGTATTGAAAGGAGTGATTAATCTAGCATATGTGTTAAATGACTTTTAAATAGTTCATACATTAAACATTCATGGCATGACAATTCCATTAGTTTCTAGTAGGACTGCATATAGCTTAGATGTTCACACATTATGGACTTTCAAGTAGGACAACTTACCATTAACTTCAAAATTTGAGGTTACAAATCATAATCCTCATGAACATCTAATAAAATAGACCGATTGATGAAGTTGGTCATGTGATAACCTGAAAACACTCTCTTCCTAAAATTAAGGGGGAGAAACATACCTATCATTCAAGTATATGTTGATGAAACAATCTTTTGAGTTACATTGGATTCACTATGCGAAACATTTACCAAGTGACTGGGAAGTGATGAGTTTGATTTGAATATGGTGGGGGAACTAAACTTCTCTTTAACTGTACAAGTTAAGTAGTCATAAACATGCACTATGGTTAGTCAACAAAATTATATTGGTGATCTGCTAAAAAGCTTCCACATGGAAAGTTCCACGCCCATTGATACTCCAATAGGACTGCTACAAAACTAGATATTGACAAACCAAGTGCATCCGTAGTTTAGACAAGTATTGAGAAATTATTTGCTCTTTACTATACATCAAAACAAGTAGACTAGATATAGTCTTTAGTGTTGGAATGTGTTAAAGGCTTTAGATATATCCTAAGGAATCAAACTTGAAAGATGCAAAAATTATTCTATGTAATGGAGACTCCATATATCTAATATGTAGACTACTAATTTAACTATAAGGTAGGTTTTAAGCTCAAAAATATTGTGTTAAGAATCTTTTATGTGATGGACTTAATTAACTATAAGCTACCTGGGGAAATTAATTATAACTATTACAATCAAATGTAAAATGTCATACAAAATCAAAACACAAGTAAATAATAGATTAATACCCAAAAGTAGATTAATTAAAAGAGATACACAAGCTGTTAGCAAGATACAGAATGTAATATTTGATGTTCCTCCCTCCATTCATTTATGTACGAGTGAGTTTCCAATTAGGAGCTAAAGATAGAAATAAAGATATATATGCATATTTCATGTCTTGTGGTTACATTGAGTCTTACATAACAATTCTTCGACTCTAGGTTTTGTGTAAAAATAAAAGGGTATTATGAATAATAGAAATCTTAACAATAACCACATGGAAAGCAACAATAATAGGAGCATTTATGTGATGTGTATGTACAAACCCACCATAAGTACAAAGATTAATATGAAGTCATGAGCATGCTTGACTTTTATGATTGCCTTCTTTTTGACAGAACATATCTATTATACACCATGATACACAAGATCCATAAAAGAAATGCAAATGAAAACACAAACAACATAAAGATTTAAACCACTGATTTCTAAAATAATGTAGTTCAATAAAGAATAGACAAAGTGGAGTAAGATTTTATCTCTTGCGGTGTACTGATTTGTTCATTATCATTGGTCTCAAATCTATACTCATTCTTCAAACAGTGTAAAGAGAGATAGAAAAAGAAATACAAATGTTTTGTGAGATGATATGCAGAATAAAGAGAGTGGTGTTCTTGTGAGTGTAAAATCTTCTTTGTACTTGAAGATTTGATGTGCCTTGGAGCATGAAATGAAAGAGTCATCTATTGGGAGAGGGACATGTAAGAAGGGGTAGGTAAAAAGACCATATTTGTCTCCAAAAATGGCAAAATGTAAACATATACATGGATGAGGAAAGTTGCAAATTAGCATGAAAATTGCAAGAGATAGATGAGAAGAGAAAGTGTGGCTCATGAGAAGAAAGTAGATTTACGGTTTGTGCTAACATATTTGTTTTTGTGTGCTGATTCAAAAAGGTTTATTTTGGAAAAGAATTGACACAACATAACATATTTCTTGTTCTTGTTTTTTCTCTATTTCCTTTAAAAGGAAAACTCTATAAAAAAATTACTCTCCTTTATATTTTATCAATTGTTTTAAAATAGGGTTCGCTCTTTCCTTTTTATTCTTTCTTTTTCTCAATTTCTAAATTCCTTTCATACGCATATTTTTTTCTCTACTAAATTTTCTCTTTCTTTTTTCTGTAATTTAGTCTTTTTATATAATTTTTCATTTTCCTTAAAATCACTCCATAATTAGAAATTCACCGTTCTTTAATTATTTTCTCTTAGAATTTTGATTATTCATAAAGAGACATACAATCTTATGTTTCTTTCATGAAAAACATTTCTTAAAGAAAAACATTGTTTCATGCAAACAAATTTTCTTAGTAAAAAAGCAATGTTTCATGAAAGAAACATATTGAATATAAGGGAACAACATTGAATAAAAAATGAATAGTCCCTTTGATCAATGAAAAAAATTGTTTCATGTAAAGATTCCTTACTTCATATACTTTTGGCCTTCTTACATCTAACTTAGGTCTTCTTCTCCTCAATCCTAGAGATCGGCATTAATAAGTCGTCATGTTTTGCTTCTTCTTCTTCTTCTCCATATTTACAACCTAATTTTTTTTTTCTATAAATTTTTATTTCACTTCTTTCTACACCTTTAAGAGGTAAGCTTTTGTAATTCAAGATTTAGTAAATCACTGGCCGTTAAATTAGAATTCAAAGATAGAAAATGAATTCAATGACCCTCGAGGATGTTTATGTGTTTTTTCATACTTTAACTATTATTCCCTTCACGTATCTTAGTTGTAGCTCTTGTGCAGTATTGCATTAGGTGTCACATTTGGTGTTTGGGCGTGTTTTGAGATATGTTTTTCCTTTTGGAGCCTTTTAAAATAAAAGAGTGTTGACTTGAGTAAACATCTTGAATGTCTTAGGTTGAATGAGGATTCTGTCAGTTCCATCAAGTTTGCAAGGTATTTTTTGGTCTAGTAATATTGTTGGTTAGGGTTTTGCGGCATTCATTTTACGTTTGTGCCATTAGATATTTTCGCTTTAATTTTTTTGCCAAAGTTTGACTACTATAAACGATCTTTTTAAACACGCTCAAATGGAAATTCGATCAGTGTAGTTAACTTTAAAATGTTGAGTTTGATCTACAACGCCCTTTGGTTTTTTTTTATCCTAAGGTGTTTTTGGATGAGTTAGTGGCTTTTGTCATTTTGTTTCGTGTTTATGGTTAACTTTTTTACGAGATTATATACATTTGTTTTATTCCATTCTGTTTAGTTTGGAATATCAGTTTTATTGGGTAGCATAATTTGTTTTCATTCATAGTCTGCTGAATGAATCATAAGCTCCCATCAGGAAAATTCCCTATTCTTGGTGAACTTCTGATAGAATGCTTGGCTGGCATTCGCAAAGAGCATTCATAGGTCCTCAATGTTCATGATTTAAGCCTCACATTCACAGAGGGATGTTTTTCGAGATCTCCATATTGGCATGAGTCTTTCCACGGTCACTGAGGGTTGTTGTCTTGGGCCTTTGCACTTGCAGGACTCCTACCGCATTTGTGAAGGGTCAACATGACTGACCTCCATGTTTGCAAGCAAGCCTCCATGTTCGCGAAGGGTTTATCACCTGGCAATTATAATTTTTACTAGTAATTTTCACCATGAAAACTCAATTTAAAGACCTGGTCTTTTGGTGAATTAGAGAGCATTTCTTGGTGGATTTGAGTTTTTCTTTGTGGGTTGCATGCGGAAAAAACATGGCCACTTTCCGAGACTGAGAAATTCTCTATAAAACTTGGTAAAATACTAAAATTTCCTAGTTATTCTCCATTTGTGATTCACTTGACCTAATTAATGGTGGGGTCTGATTTGGCTTGATTGTTGCTCGGATTGTGCCCATTTTCTAATAACAAGTTGGTTGAACTCAGTAGGACCGCATGTTAGAGTCAATTTTTAGACTACATATATAGGTCCATGATAGTTTTTTGGGCTTGTTTTTCCATTTTGATTTCGTATATTTATATGGGTATTATTTCTCTTTTTTTGGCATTCCTACCATGTTGTTCATAGCATGGTATCATGTGGAGGCCCTTTGGAAGGGAAAAGCTCCAAAGGAGAGGTTCGCATGTTGTTTCAGCCTTGAGGTACGTTATAGTTGTTGGGTTTTAAAAGGTGTGTATGGAAAATGAAGAGTTGTGACTTTTATGAAAAGTTGCGACTTTTGTGAAGAGTTGTGACTTTTATGAAAGGTTGTGACCTTTCTGAAAGATTGTGATTCCTCTAAAGGGTTGTGACCTTTTCGGTAAGGCACAATAAGCACCATTTCACACTACCCTTTGTTTCATATAAATAGAGAGTTTCCTAATTTTCTGGACTACTTCTACTACTACTAAATCTAGTATTCTTAATGTATTTTACTGCCATTGGGTGGTTCGCTAAAACCATGGTTTTAGGTACCAATAAACTGGTGAGTAAGATCGCTCTATCCTGGGAGGATTTATTCCATTAACTTCAGGTGCTTGAGGGGAATAATTTCCTTAAGAGGACAATGTGCATTCATTGGGCTAGATTTTCTTTCTTTATGAAATATATTTTTATATTGTTTCTAATTTGTTTCTGATTCTATTTTCTCTACTAGTTTTAATTTTCTAGTTTTGAAATTACTCTTTAAACTTTGTTGTTTCTTACCAAGTTCTTTAAAGTTTTGTTCTATGTATCTTAGGAATACAAGATGAACAACAATCTTAAGGAAATTATTATTATGTTGGCGTTTCTTGTATTCTACTGATTGAGGGAAACAAATCATGAAATTAGAAGATTAATGCACTACTTCTTCATAATTCGGTGCCTTGTTTAGCAAGATCGAATTGAGAATGTACCAAAAAAATTGGTGGTATTCCGGCTAAAGATTACACCAAGTAACCTTCTTATTATTTATCTAAGAAGGAAAATAGTTTCTAAAAGTTAAATCTTTTGATATTTTATCATGTGTATATTTAATATCTGCAAACCATATGTTTTGGAATGAATTTTCCTTTGCAAATAGAGTTGCCTTTAAATTTCTTTAGTTTGGAGGATGAGAGATGCACATTTTTGTTTGATAAAATAGTATGTAAAAATGTTATAATTGGAAAGTTATTTGAAAGGAAAAGAATTTCTATGTGATAATCTAAGAATATGTTTTATTCTGTTTGGAGAAAATAAGTCTATGATTTTTTCAAAGTAAAAACTTTTGTAGTTTCCAACTTTGGATAGTTAAAACTTTGCATTTGGTTTGATGAATATGAAAACTTCATCTAATTAGTTATTGTTGTACTTTTTGGTTTCTATATACTTCACTATTAAATAGAAAAAAAATGTACAAAAGTTTGTCTTTATTATTAGTATTCTAAACTAGCTAGATATGATAAGTTCAATTTAGATTTTTGATTTTTTGGATTTCAGGAAATTGAAATCCAAACAAATTCAAATAAGTAATTAGGATTGAATTATATTCTAAATTTGATTTTCAATTAATCAATTTGATTATTTCGTATATTCATTTTGACCCTATAAGTTTACAAAGATTAATATGACGTCATGAGTATGTATGAATTCTGTGATTGCCTTCTTTTGGACAAAACATATCTATTATACATCACGATACCCAAGATCCATAAAATAAATGAAAATGAAATTACAAACAACATAAAGATCTAAAACTCTGATTTCTAAAATAATGTAGTTCAATAGAGAATAGACAAAGTGGACTAAGGATTTACCTCTTGTGGTGTACCGATATGTTCATTGTCATAGGTCTTGAATCTACACTCATTCTTCAAACAGTGTAAAGAGAGATAGAGAATGGAGTAAAAATGTTTTGTGAGATGATATGTAAATTAAAGAGAGTGGTGTTCTTGTGAGTTTAAAATCTTATCTATACTTGAAAATTTGATGTGCCTTGGAGCATGAAATGAAAGAGTTCTCTATTGGGAGAGGGACATGTAAGAGGGGTAGGGAAAAAGACTATATTTGTCTCCAAAAATAGAAAAATCTAAACATATCCATGGATGTGGAAAGTTGAAAATTGCAAGAGATAGAGGGGAAGAGAATGTGTGGCTGATGAGAAGAAAGTAGATTTAGTGTTTGGGCTACAATATTTGTTTTTGTGTGCTGATTCGGAAATGTTTATTTTGGAAAGAAATTGACATTACATGACAACCTATAGACTATATTAAATACATTTTTTTCCTGATCTTTCATTCTCTATTTCCTTTAAAAAGAAAAAATTATTATTTTATTGGTCTTATTTTTTTTTCTTTATTTCCTTTAAAGAAAAATTTAATATTTTATTGGTCTTATTTTTTTTTCTTTATTTCCTTTAAAGGAAAAAATCTATTATGTTATTGTTCTTATTTTTTCTCTCCTTTATAATTTATCAACTGTTTTAAAATAGGGTTCTTTCATTCCTATGAATTCTCTCTTTTTTCTCTATTTCTCAATTCCTATCATACGTATATTTTCTTCTCTACCAATTTCTTTTTTCTGTAATTCACTCTTTTTATGTAATTTTTCCTTTTCCTTAAAACCATTCCATAATTATAAATTCACAGTTCTTTCATTATTTTCTATTAGGATTTTGATTATTTCTTTTCTTATCTAAAACTTCTCACCCATCTAGTTATCTCTACTTTATGATTTTTACTATTTTCTTCACTCGAAAATATTCTCCCCCCCCCCCCCCCCCAAGTTAAAAGTCTAATAATTGTCACGGCCTAAAATCTTAGGTCTTGATAACACCTACTAACAAAACCAATAGGTAAGCTAAACACATAGCCCATAACCAAAACCGACAAGCTATTACACGGAATAGAAACTTATAGAAAGTAAGTTAAACAACATCAAATAAAATTAAGAGACATACAATCTTATGTTTATTTCATGAAAAGCATATTTTAAAGAAAAACATTGTTTTAGGCAAAACTTTTTTCTTAGTTAAAACGAAATGTTTCATGAAAGAAACATAATGAAAGTAAGGGAACAACATCAAATTGACAATGGTTTTTTTTTTTTTTGAAAAAATGAATAGTCACTTTGATCAAAGAAAAATATTTTTTAATGAAAAGATGTGTTACTTCATATACTTATGACCTTCCTACATCTAATTTAGGCCTTCTTCTCCTAAATCCCAGAGATCGCCATTAATATGTCGCCATCCTTGTCATCTTCTTCTTCTCCATACTTACAACCTAAAATCTTTTTTGGTCTTTGATTTTCTATTTCACTTCTTTCTACACTTTTAAGAGGTAAGCTTTTGTAATTTAAGACTTAGTAAATCAATGGCCGTCAAATAAGAATTAAGAGAGAGAAAATGAATTTAATGACCCTAGAGCTTATTTCTGTATTTTCTCATACTTTAACTATTTTCCCCTTCACATAGCTTAGTTATAGTTGTTGTGTGGTATTGAATTAGGTGGCTCATTTCTCAAGGTGTTTGAGAGTGCTTTGAGCTAAGTGTTTCCTTTTAGAGTCTTTTTAAATAAAGAGTGTTGACTTTAGTCAACATCTTGAAAGTCAGATGCTAAATAAGGATTCTGTCTGCTTCATCAACTTCGAAAGGTATTTTTTTGTCTAGTAGTGTGGTTGGTTTAGGGTTCGATGCTTTCATTTTAAGTTTGTGCCATTAGATATTTTAGCTTTAATCTTTTGGCCAAAGCTTGAATATTGTAAACGATCTTGTTAAACACGCTCAGATGGAAATTCAATCACCGTAATTAGCTCCAAAATGTCGATTTTGATCTTGAACGCCCTTTGGTTTTTATCCTAAGGTGTTTTTGGATGAGTTAGTGGCTTTTGTCATTTTGTTTGGTGTTTTGCTATAAGTGTTGACTTGGGTTAACATTTTAACGAGATGATATATGTTAGTTTTATTCAAATCCGTTTAGTTTGAAATATCACTTTTAATAGAATAACATAATTTATTTTCATTCACAGTCTTCTGAATGAATCGTGAGCTCCCATCAAGGGAATTACCCATTTTTGGTGAACTTCTGATGCAATGCTTGGCCGGCATTCAGAGAGAGCACTGCCACATTTGTGAAGGGTCAACATGGCTGACCACTATGTTTGCATGCAAGCCTCCATGTCCATGAGGGGTTTATCACTTGGCAGTTATAAGATTTAAAAGTAATTTATACCATGCAAACTCAATTTAAAGACATGGTATTTTGGCGAATAAGAGGGAATTTCTTGGTGGATTTGAGTTATTCTTGGTGGGTTGCATCTAGAAATCACATGGCCACTTTCTGAGTCTAAAAAATCCTTCATAAAGCTTGGTAAAATCATACAATTTCCTCCTTATTCTCCATTTGTGATTCACTTGAACTAATTAATCATGGGGTCTTATTTGGCTTGATTGTTGCTCGAATTGGTCCCATTTTTGGATAACAAGTTGCTTGAGAGGTGTAGGACCTCATGTTAGAGTCAATTTTAGACTCGTATATAGGTCCCATGATTGTGTTTTAGGCTTGTTTTTCGATTTTGATCTCATATATTTATATGAGTATTATTTTGCTTGTTTTGGCATTCCTTCTATGTTGTTCATAGCGTGGTATCATGTAGAGGCCCTTTGGAAGGAAAAAGCTCCAGAGCAGATGTTCATGTGTTGTTTTAGCCTTGAGGTACCTTACTGTTTCAATATTCTTAGACTTGGCTTAGTTTCAATAATTATTTATTGAGTATTATTGCATGTTAGGTTGAAATTTAAGATTAGTTTAGGCTTCTTGATCCTTAGTCAATATATGGCATTCCTTCGGTAGTTTAGTGTAGCTTTTAGCTGGAAAACCATATATTAGGTTTATCTTTGATTTTCTTATCATTTAGTATCGTTAGAAATGACTTCTAGGTGGTGTGAAACTTAGGTTGCCATGTGTTTATTAGGTATGGATTGTTGACTGCTACTCTTGAGCTTGAGTTTTAAATTATTTTTAATTGCTTATTGGGCTTGAGGCTGTTGAATGCACTACATTGTGTGTGTGTATATATATACACACACACACACACACACACTCTTATATACTACCTTAAAAGCATGAACTCCCAAACATGAATGTTGAATTACTATAAGACCCCAATTAAAAATACTCATTTTATTTTATTTATTAATTTAATTAATTTTATTATATAGAAGGTAGATTCCTTTTCAAATTAAAGGATTGCGACTTTTCCAAAGGGTTTTGATTTTTTTGACGAGTTGTGACTTTTTCAATGAGTTGTGGCTTTTCCGAAGGGTTGTGATATTTTCATAGAGTTGCGACATTTCTAAAGGGTTTTGCCTTTTCTGATGAGTTGTGCCTTTTTCTAAGGGTTGTGACTTTTTCGATAAACAGTGACTTTTCGAAAAGTTGTGACTTTCAGATAAGGAACAATTAACACCTATTCATACTACTATTTGGTAGCTATAATGTTAGAAAGATAAGAAAAAGGACATATGATTTGGGTAACATATTTCTTCTTTGTTTTTTTATTCTTTTTCCTCAAACAAAGGAGTTTCTTCCTAATTTTGCTAAAAACAATGGTTATCAATATAGTCCACTGAATTATACTATTTAAAATATAGATTTTCACTTTTATTTATACTATGATAACATTGCCATGATAATAATTATTTTTAATAGATTTGTATGTAAAAATGAATGGAGAAAGTAGAGTGTTAGTAGCAAGAGATTTAAATCAAATGGAACACTAGAGTGAATATAGCATGAACATATATTTTTGTCTTCCTTCTTCATTGGCTATGTATTGTTCCATATAATTTTTCTTTATGTCACAAAATACACTCCTTATTAGCTATATAAAAAATAGCTAAGAAAATAGTGATTGATCAGAAAATGATCTTAAATCAAATTAATGTTTCTATAAATAATAATTTAAATTTTATTCATTTATTAATTTTAATTATTGAAAAATATATATATATTTTATATCATGATACAACTTCTATAAGATACTATATACTTTCATTAGACAACAAGTGCATGATATGTATGCGGTAGAAAAAAGGAGAAGACTACAATTCCACAAAGATAAAGTAGAAACTTAATGAAATGAAATATTTTTCACCATAGGTGATGTCATTCATATATTAAAATCAAATTATTCTACTAAAGTATATATAACCATCATTCATGATAACAATCAAGTACACTTTTTTGGTAAAATTACCTCTCTATGATAGCCTTACTCAAATATTAATTAAGTAATAATATTTTGTAAAAGATATGTTACATATAAAAATAAAATTTTGAAATACTTATGGTAATCCTTATTGGTGTCATGCACCTACTAAATGCACCTACTAAATTTCAAGTATGAATATTTAAGACAAAATTTGTACTTAAATGGTGTACATCATTTATATTCATAACCTAAAAGAGGAAAGACTATTGGTTACATTTTTTGAATGAATATTTTTTTTATTTGGTTGGTTAGATTTGTTTACAAAATTGAGTGAAGTAAGAAATAAGAAATGTCACTTTCTCCCATATTTAAAGTTTGAATGTATTTTAAAATGTTTTAATAATATCTGGTCATTTTGATCTCAAATACGAGTAACTCGGTGACAATATGTATTAATAATTTAAAAAC
The DNA here is from genome assembly GCA_037074985.1 of Solanum bulbocastanum. Taxonomy (NCBI): domain Eukaryota; kingdom Viridiplantae; phylum Streptophyta; class Magnoliopsida; order Solanales; family Solanaceae; genus Solanum; species Solanum bulbocastanum. The sequence continues at coordinate 24,641,679 of CM073597.1, read as the reverse complement.
ACTTGTCCTATATTTGTTCAATTATAATTATTTACTAAAAGCTTTAATTTAGTAATATTAGTTCTATTTTACAACATCATATACTATATATACGATACACACCTGCAACGCACGTGCCGTGAAGCTAGTATATATATATATATATATATATATATATATATATATATATATATATATATATATATATATATATATATTAAATAATAAATAACAAATTAAAAGACAAAACCCTTAAAAAAAATAAAAAGCATTTTTGAAAGTGATCCTTCGTGGGTAATGGTGTAGATTTTATAGGATTCTTTTTTTGTTTTCTTTTTACACATTGTAGATGCAAAATAATAATTTATTTTATTTAATTTGTAATTATTAAATTTAAAATAATGAATTAATCAAATTTTGTATATGTATATTGACGTTGCTCAACTACACTTCTTTCAATTCAAAGTGTAGTGGTCACTAACAAGTATAAACCCAAGGATGAGTTGGAGCCGATGCCACATAGAGTGATGCCGTAAAGAATTCAATTATGAAGTAAAGACCTGTTCTAATCTTTTGTAGAGGCAAAGGATTGTGTAACATAAAATAAATATCGAAGCTTTAATTATCAATATCAAAAGGGTAGGATTTAGTAACCAAGTTCTAACAACAACAATTAACACAAGATTTGAACGAATAGAGTGAGGACCTTAGGAATGTGACCAATGAATTGCTAATTTCACTTAATAGGTTATTACTAATGATTAAAAGTTGTTAAATTTCAATGGGTAGGATAGGTTTTGAATACAATAATCATCTCTTGATCAACTATCATGTTTCTAGTGAGTTCCCTTGAACATCAACAAGCTTAACAATACCAATCAACCCAATTCCTTAATTAACGTACTTTCTCAAGCTGGGTTATAAAGAGGAAAATCAATACAATTATCAATCATTCATTCTACCCTATACCTATTTCTCAACCAAGCATAGAGAACCAAGCTAGAACCGAATTTGCAACTTCAGTTCATCAATTAAAATATGAACAAACAATTGAACCCATTTAAAAGAAAACATTAAATTCAACAAATAACAATACACATAAGATAAATAATGCATTCAACTACATGATCACACCCCAAAGGTAAGGGGTTTTAGCCAAACATAACAAAAAGTAAGAAATCATTAAAAAAAAGATTATCCATCAGAATTGTTAACATGGAATACTAAACGCCAAAGTTAAAGCTAGAATAAAAAAAGCTCAAATCAAAGATCCAAATCCTCTCTGAGAATGTTCAACAATGTAAAAATGTAAAAGCTATTAAAGTCTAGGGAATACACTCTCCAAGAAATCTTTTTCTTCGTTTATAAAAATTAATATATCCGTTCCCAAAAACTCAACATGGAGTCCAATTGGCGAGGCTAGTGATACGCTCAAACTACACTTCCCAAAAGAAGTATAAGGGGTTGTCGTCAAATAAAGAACCCAACTTGTTGGTTGGGGTTGTTCCTACGAGGAATATGGTTCAGACTTAAACTTAACTTACGATTACTTTCGTTTAGTCAAACTATTTCCGAAACAAGTAATTAAAGAGGGGGGGGGGGTAGGGATTTGTGTAAGAAAATAACTGGTTGTTTTTCAGTAACAAGTGAGCTGAATTCAAACTTTGATTTATCAATGAGAGAGAAAAAATAGGGTGTATCTGTTCCCCATTAGATCTTAATGCGGTAATCCTAATAATAGTAATCCTTTCCTAGAGTTTCACATGCAAAGTTGGTAAGTTAGATACCCCTATGTGATTCGTCCTCCAAGTACGGAATTTCACTCTGTACCTTGGTCCGGCTACATTTGTATACTTTACTAACCCTTACCTTTACCTCAGATTAGATACCACATCAATGTATGACTTAGTTTTTACCCTCACATCAATTGATATTAAACAATTAGACAGTATCACACTAAATCTCTGTTGATAATTCTTTTCTTATTAACTACCTCCTTGTTCCGACAAGTAGCAACAAGGCGAGTTCTAACGCATGCAGTCGTTAAAAAGACTTCTAAACGAAAGAATTACTAATGCATGCATCAACACTATTCAAGAATTACTTAGCTATTATTCATACGTTGTTAATTGCTTATGGTTCCCACAACCCTAGTTGTGGATTTAGCTACTCATGCTTGAAAGAACACAATTCATGTTTTGATAATAAGAATTCATGAACTTACGTTTAGAGTATAAGAAACCCAAAATCTCGAATTGAATTTCAAAAAAAAAATCGTATATATCAAAATCCAAAAATCAAATTGCCAAAGTTTTCAAGTTAATTCCCAAGAAAATATCAAGAACTAAAAGTGAACAATAATGTCTAACCCCGAAATATGAGGTTTACATACCCTATTAATAGAAATACATGTCCTAAACAAAAAGGAAAGAAAATAAGGAAATAAACTTCAGGGACACAACTTTGATCAATGACTTGACCTACGGACCGTGGCTCGACCTACGATTCGTAGGTCCCCTCCGTTTGTCAACACTTAAAACTTTTCTTCAGAAGCCTGGAACCATCATTCTCTGATCATCAACAATGGACGGACTGTAGGTGGACCTCAATCCTCTTCCGTGGCTCCACACTTGGGATTTTCATCAGGTACTGGAACTTTAACTCTTTGAACACCTTTAACGGATGTGCAGGATTGCCCGTAGGTCGACCTATATACGGTCCGTAGCTCACTTCATAATTCCACACATGATCAGACTTCCCTGATGCTCCTATCTATGCTACCCATCGACGGACCATCATAGGACCTATAGTCCGTCGGTCCCTCCGTAGGTGGCCACTTCTATAGCATTTCAGTTGTCATCTTAACCAACCGCATCAAAGCCTATTTCATGCAAACAGAAAACATAAAACATTATTTCCAATACAACATGGCTCTAGACACACACAACTCTTAAGTGAAATGCATAAAAAATGCCGCAAATTCACTGTATATCAAGACCCTCAACTAAAACATGTTGTTTGTCCTCAAGCGACACATGAACCCTCTAAAAGACACTTGTGTAGAAGCAGACAGACAAACTCAAGCAATCACATGGCCATTTCAATCCATCCCATTTTTCTCAGTGCAAATCTTTTCTCTTAGACCCAACAAACCAACTCACACATATCAAAACATGACATAGACCGACCAATCGACACCACAACATACACCATTCTGAATCACCAAGGTATCAATTCTCCAACAATGTAACTAGTGCCTTCAGTTCAAAAGAAATACTTTTTCACTCACAAGAGTTATGACTTTCAAGTTTTTAGGATTCGTTCAACACCAACGCTCAGAAGTGACTACAAGTACAGTTAGTGCTCAATACCATAGGCTTGCCCTTAGTTTCACTGATTAGACTCTCCAAACTAGATTCTAGGATCACTATAGAACTTTCTTATCTTGTAATGTAGGCTCAGGGTCAGGTGTGGTACATTTGGGTACTTTTTAGTGACTTTCTACCCTCGACCCTACATTGGTCTTTTACCTCTTTTCTCAACCTATTTTTGACATCTGTTCATTTTACTATCTTTCCCTTGACTCTTTTCAACACAGATTTGACGTTTGACTTTATGGCTCTTATTTTTCACTTTCTTTTTTTTTCTTTTACTTCATTTTTATTTATTTCTTTTAGAACTTTTGATTATCATCTTTTTGCTTCATTTTTCACAAATTCACATCATTTTCTTTTTAGTTTTTCTTAAATACAGAACTCTTTTCATACCCCTTTTTTCTTTCAGTTTTCCTTTTTCACAGCCACCCTCAGCTTATGTGTTTAGAATGTGTTGAGGAGCAAAATATCCGATGTCGAACCAGGGCCAAGATCAAGGTAACTTTATAGTTAGCCACCCTCAACTTAGGCCTTTAGCCTAAGTAAAGGTGCACATGTCCAAGGAGGGACCAGGGCCAAGACAATCATTTTATGGAAGGTGAGTTACATGAATTAAAAGAAATAGTCTATTATAGGCTCAAACATTCATTTTAGGCTTAAGTGGACTAGTTCGAACAAGGGCCTATGATCACTTCCCAACTTCCAGTGTAGATTTTCTTAGCAGGAGCAACATGGACAGTTCTAGATTGGCACATACTTACTGAACATTCCACTTTTCGCACACACTCTTGGCACATTGTTTCATCATCATATTATCAGATTACCTAGTTCTAGGTTTAGGTTTAGTCATGAAGTCAAATCAGTTCCTATCATGTCACATTGAGATCCAACACATTCGACTTATCAAGCCTACAGATCTAGCACATTTCACCATTTTTGGACATAGATAATTTTTTGTCATGCTTTTTATGCCATCATGCTTTAATTTTTCTTCTTACACCTACACATACATTCTTAAACCTGCCAGTTCAAGATTCATTAAAATAATCTCCTAGGGGAAAAGAACACAGGCAACAAAACTCCAAGAGAGGATTATAAGTTGGGTTACTCAGACTTCACCATATCACTCACAATCCATTTACCCCACCCCAACAAAATAAAGTGCAATTGTCCCCAATGCACATAAAAAATAAAAATTAAAGGATCACTTGAAGCAAACCTGTGGCGCATATGCGCTGAAGATCACTCAAGAAGTGGGTGGGTCAATTTTCTTGGAACCCACTGGATCAACAAATGGAATGCAATCAGTATCACTCCCATTTACCATCTCAACGGTCTCAGTACTGCTATCATAAACTCTAACGGCACTGTCAGTAGTGCTCACACTGCTAGATGGGCCCACACCTATCACCTTGTCCTTCTGTTGTCTCATCTCCTCTTTAACTATCGATGCCCTTCGAGCCACCTGAGTCTACTGGAACTCCCTCTTCCTCACTCTCTTAGGCTCAGTATCACAGTTAGAAGTGCTATCATCTACTCCTTATTAAATGGTGCACTCATCACCATATCATTAACTGATGCCATAAAAGAAGACTCTCGCTCAGTCTCTGAAGGAGTGAGAAGTATAGTGACATCAACACAGAGGCTTTCTAAATCCTTCTTGAGGGTGGTCACATCAACAGTCAGGGCCGACCACTCCAAGATTAGCAACTCAAAGGAATCCAGGCACTAATGAATGACCTAGACTTTCTGGTCCATCATATGCTCCATCCGTTGTTCAGCCCTAGACTCAAACTCCGATATAGCACGCTCCATCTATGGCCTCACATGCTGAATCAGGGTGGTTATTTGGGCCTTTAGCCTCTATACTCGAGCTTGAGGGATGGATGTGGAAACAGAGGAATGAGTGGCTCTGGACGATCTAGGGGCCTGACTGGCGGTTGAAGAAGGAGGAGCATAGGCATCTGCTTTAGTGGCTGGAGGGGCAGTGTCATCATCCTGCATTTGCTCCACATCTACTACAAGATCATCACCTAACGGTGGCACCTTAACCTATTTCTCCCTATGAGGTGCAGCTACGTTGGCCTCATTCCGAATAAGGCCGATATCAAGAGTTTTGGTGGCCTGAAGCAACCAGTCATGGTGCCATATAGGTACAGTAGCATCCCTACAAAGCATAAAGATGAACCATGGAAATGGCAGGGTATTTGTGGCTTTGAAGGCCCTCTGATTAATCACTGCAATAAGGACGCGGGTGAAATCTATCTCAAAACCTACAACCATCACCGCTCGATCCCATGTGAGCACATTGTCCGCCTAAGTAGGGGACACGCAGTTTCACACCAGGCTGCTAGCAGAATTTAGAAGCAAAAGTCAGGGTCACCATCTTGATACCCAATCTCGAAGTCTGGATCTACTCGGTGCGCTCTCCATTTGTAGCAAGATGTCGGGCTAACCATCTCAAAAGGGACTCCATTTGTTCGACATTTTACTGAAATGCTTCGCTTTGGATAATGTCCATCCGATTGTCAAACTCTGCTCTATTGATGGGCATAGTATGGTCCGGGCCATAGATTAACCTGCGGAGAGTGGTCTCAGAGATTTCAACTGTGAACTCCCTGACAAGTGTGGCCTTAAGTGGAGGCTGAGCGGTGACTTAGCCCTCATATTTATGGACCCTCTAATGGTATCTGCAAAGAAAGCATAGAACTCCCATACAATCTCTTCCCTAAAGGAACCTAGATTACATGCCATCCTCTCACACTTGTGCCTCCGAAAAATAACGTGGATGGCCAGAGCAGTGTGGAGGCTACTTGTGAGAATGTGATGCTCTTTTGTGATCAATCTAGCCATCTTATCATTCACGTTCAACATAAAATCATCCCTCTAAATTTGGTACTGACCATCCATACACCATCTATTGGGCTCCTTAGCAACTGGTGCATACTCGGTATGGGGGGCACTTGAATATTGCCTGCACATCATCCTCAAAATATGAGGCGGTGATGCCGTTAGAACTAGAGTAGGAACCAGAGCCACATGCAAACTCATAGCCAGCTGGTAAACCGATTGGTGTGGCCCCCTCAATAAACTGGGGGTAGTGACCACATTAACACTCACCTATCAGGCTTGATCTCGTGTAGTGCGTGAAATAGTGGGGGATGTCCTGGTAGGAGGTGGAACGTACTCCACATCCTCATAAATCAGCCAGAATGAGGGAGCAACTAATTTGGATTGACAAGCTTAATTAGTACTAAAACAAAAAAATAAATCACACAAAAGAATTTTAGAACAAGAAATGAAGAAAGGTAAAAGAATAAAAAAAATCTAGGTAGTAGCTGAACTGCTTACCCAAAGTGGGTACCTACGTTTCGTCAAGGGATCGACGGTCCGTGGGTCCCCTCCGTAGGTCAGAGTACCCAAACTTGGGTATGTGAAGTGGGAATCATAGATGTGCAGAATGGTGCGTCAATGGAACGACAGACCGTAGTCCACACCGTGATTCTACACTTACCAAAAATTTTGTGTGCTTCTAGCCCACAGACCCAACCTACGGTCCGTAAATTGGCTCTCGTAGGTCAGTTCTGTTCCAGATTTTAGATGGTTTAATTTTGTGCCATTTCATTCAACAAATACAAACACATTAGGCATACATATGCATTTCAACATGTACTATGGTAGTTCATTATCCTTAGGTCTTGTTTGACACAATTTTAATAGGTTAGCAAACCGAAATCTATGAACCCTAAGTCAAAACTTTCAATTTGGCCTATTACTTGATTTATTTGGTTAAAATGAAAAGAAAAATCACATTCTATTGTTCCAAGGGTCTTTCTAACGATAGTTTAACATGAAATTAATGGATAAACAACCCAGGGTTAAGATCCACTTCGTGACTTCATGATTTAAACAATGAACAACAAAATTCAAAGTTAGGGTGAAGTCATTTTACCTTACAAGTAAGCGAAGTGGGTGAGTGTCTGATTGGAATGAATTCCTTAGACCTTTGCTAGACCTTTGACACAGAACCCAAAATTGTGGAATCGCTGGGTAATGGAGAAAAAGGATTTTGAAGAGAGAAGGCTGATTTGGGAATTTGGGGAAGTGAATGGGACTTGATATGTGGGATATTGGGATATAATGGAGTGATTGTGGGAGGGAAAAGGTTTAAAAATAGTGGGAGGGAGTTTTGAATGTGGGTAGTGAATTAAAAATGAGTGGTTTCATTTTATAAGGTGTTCGGGTCGGGTTGGGTAAACCATAGGTTTTGGACCCACGAGACCCCGTCGACGGTTTGTGGATTGACCTATAGACTGTAGGTTTGGTCTGTAGGTTACTCTGACACTTCAAATTTTAGAAGACTTAACTAGGATCTATGGACGCCATTCATGAGCTGTGGATGGACCAACGGACCATTGATGGGGTCCATAGACCACTACACTACTATTTTTCTATAGATTTTGCCTTTCGCCCCTACACACGTAGCAACTATTAGGACTTTCTTTTTACATTTTTTGGAAACTTTTTAGACACAGATCCTATTCTATATATAGACAACACTAATAAAAAAATAAAACACCTATCTAAAGAGTTACAAAAACTAAAATAAAAGAAGAAAGCTCCTTAATCGAAAAGAAAAACCTATGGTTGGCTAGATTGTACATCTTGGGTTGCCACCCAAGCAGCACTTGATTTAACATCGCGGTACGACGTAAGTCTCTTGATTACCATACTTTATCAAGATAGTAGTCCTCGATCACTTCTTGCACACTCTCCTATTTCCCCATGACCTTGATTCTTTGCCCGTTCACTTTGAACCTTCTTCCCTCCTTGTTATCAAGCTCAACCGCTCCATGTGGAAATATTTGAGTGACTTGGAATGGCCTGGACCACTTGGACTTGAGCTTTCTAGGAAAAAATCACAGTCTAAAGATGAAAAGAAGCACTAGACCACTCACAACAAATTCAACTTCTTTAGCACTAATATAACCTTATACTCTAGCTCTACCAAAAGATGGCATGACTTCCCATATACAAGTTGGTAGTGGTACATACCTATGAGAGTCTTGAATGCTGTGCGATAAACCCATAGAGAATCATCAAGCCTCATTAACCAATTAGTTCTATTGGCATTCACACTCTTTGAAAGGATTTCTTTATCTCTCTATTTGACACTTCAACTTGCCCACTAGACTGCGGATGGTAAGGAGTGGCTACATTGTAACAGACTCCATATTTCACTAGTAACCCCTTGAACAACTTATTACAAAAGTGGAAAACTCCATTGCTAATAATCGCCTTAAGTGTACCACATCTGGAGAAGATACTCTTTTTTAGGAATGCGGTGACACTCTTGCCCTCATTATTTGAAAGTGCCATTGCTTCCACCCATTTTGATACATAGTCAACTGCAACAAGAATATACTTTATCCCATGTGAACTCATAAATGGACCCATGAAATCAAGGCCACCAAAACATCAAACAACTAAATCACTATTATCAGATTCATAGGTATCTCTTGCCTATTTGAAATTCCTCCTTCTCTTTGGCAACGATCACAAGACTTGGTGAAATCATGAGCATCTTGGTGGATGGTAGGCCAGTAATACCTACACTACAAGATTTTATAAGCAGCCTGAATACCACTATGATTCCCACCAATAGGCAAGGAATGGCACACCTCTAGTATACTCATCATTACATCCTCGAAAACACATCGACGAATAATCCCATAAGCAAAAATACGGAACAAGTAAGTCTCATCCCAAAAAGAACTTCTTCACATCATGCATAAACTCTTTCCTTTGGTGAAAAGACAAATTCGATCGAACGAGATCACTTACCAAGTAGTTACCAAAGTCTGCTAATGAAGGAATAAGATCATAGGAAGCAACCAAATACATGTTTGTCTAGAAAAACGTCATTAATTTCAGCCCCATCTCCTAGCTTGAGCATAGCTTCCTCCTCTATTATGGACAAATGATCAACAACTTGATTTTCTGTCCCCTTTCTATCTTTGATCTCAAAATAAAACTTTTGCAACAACAATAACCATCTTATCAACCTTGGTTTTGCATCCTTTTTAGCCATCATATACCTTAATGCAGAATGATCAGTATGCACTATGACCTTAGTTCCAAGCAAGTAGGATCAAACTTTGTCGAATGAGAAAACCACAACAAGGATTCCTGTTTAGTCACTATATAGTTCTTTTGAGCCACATTCAACATTTTTCTAGCATAGTAAATCGGATGAAGAATCTTCTATCGCCTCTATCCCAATACCACACCAAGCACTACTCCACTTGCATCACACATCACTTCAAACAGTTGCCCCCAATCTTGTGAAATAATGATTGGTGCGGAAATGAGCTTTGCTTTCAACTATCCAAATGCTTTTAGAAAAGCATCATTAAAATAAAATTTACACTCCTTTTTGAGCAAATTGCACAATGGGTGTGCACTTTTAGAGAAATCCTTGGTAAACCTCTGATAGAAACCTGCAGGCCTAAGAAAACTTCTAGCACCTTTTACAGAGATAGGGGAGCAAGCTTTTCTATTACCTCAACTTTAGCTCTATCAACCTCAATACCCTTCTCAAAAATTTGATGACCCAGAACTATCCCCTCTTTCACCATGAAGTGGCACTTTTCTCGATTGACCATAAGATTGCACTTTTCACACCGTTTCAGTACCTCGGCCAAATGCATCAACAACCATCAAACAAGTCACCTACAGTAGAGAAATCATCTATAAATACCTCAATAATGTCTTCCACCATATCAGAAAATATCGACATCATGCAACGCTGGAAGGTCGCTAGAGCATTATAGAATCCAAATGACCTCCGTTTGAAGGCAAAATTCCCATAAGGGCAAGAGAAGGTGTTCTTCTCTTGGTCTTCTAGAGCTGTGGAGATCTAATTGTATCCCAAATACCCATCAACAAATAAATACTAACCTTGACCAACAAGACGATCTAGCGTCTGATCCATAAACGGCATAGGGAAGTGATCATTTTCTGTCCAAGCATTAAATTTCCGATAGTCCATGCATACTATCCATCCAGTCACTGGCATCATTAGAACAAGCTCATTTTTTGCATTAGGAACCATAGAAATCTAACCTTTCGTAGGTACACACTTAACAGGGCAAACCCAACTACTATATGCAATGGGGTATATGACTCCAACATCAAGCCATTTTATGATATCATAGTTCACGACCTCTTGCATAGGAAAATTTAGTCTCCTTTGGTGCTCGATACTAGGCTTGATTTTCGGCATGAGTTAGATTTTATGAGAACAAATTCCAAGAGAAATCACAATAATGTCCCTAATAGTCCGTCCAGTAGCTCATTTGAACCTCTTCAACACAAAAATCAATGCCTCTAGTTGTACCTCACTCAAATCGACCGCAATAATTACCAACAAAGTTCCATATCTCCCCAAGTGCGATGGTAGAGGCTTAAGTTCCAAATTTAGTGCGTCTTCCATTAGACGGTTTTGTAGGTGGAGAGTCATAATTCTTCATATCTAGCTCCAATTTCTTTGTTTAGAATAGAATTCGAACCTGTCAGGTGCGGTGACTAATTCGTCATAGTCTTCAATACCATCACCTTAAATATTCGTCATTACCGTTGCCAGTGCATCAATACCTAACCTCTCTTTAATAGACACTTCAGAACCTTGCTCCACAATATGATTCACCACTAATAATGACTTGAGATCACTTTCCTGCTTCATAGACCTATAGGTGTTCAAAGTTACCTCTTCATTATTTAATCGGAACTTCATTTGCCCTCTCTCCATATCGACCAAGGTGCGCCCATTAGTAAGGAATGGTCTCCCTAAGATGATGGGAACCACAAAATAAACCTCACTATCAAATATCAAAAAATCTGTCAAAAAAAATAACGAATCCACTTTCAAAAGTACATCTTGGAGAACACCAATGAGTTTCTTCACAGTTCTATCGGCCATTAGTAGTCACATCGCAGTCGGTTTTGAAGCCCCTAAGCCAAACTTCTTGTAGATTGACAATGGCATCTGATTAATACTAGCACCCAAATAACACAATGCTTTCGCAAAGTGCAACAAACCAATGGTACAAGGAATAATGAAAGCTCCAAGATCCTCTTTCTTCTGCAAAAGTGACCTTGTAGCAATAACATTGCAATGTTGCAACCTCTCATCATTCTCAAAAATGATGGCTCTCTTCTTAGTCACCAAATCTTTCATAAATTTTGCATACCCAAGCATTTGCTCCAAAGCCTATATCAATGGAACATTAATGGGAAACTGTTTCAACATAGCAATAAACTGGCAGTATTTTCCTTCTTCATTCTTTTTTACCAACCTCTGTGGGAATAGAGGTGGAGGTGTAGGCATAGGAACAACTTTTTGGTTATCTCTATTTCTTTTATTTAGCATTTTTGGGCTCTCCAGTAACCTTAACTTTATCTTTATCTCTTTCTACCATAACTTCAACATCAGATGGAATTAGGGGGATCAATGGTCTACTTACCTACTCGAGTCGTGATTGCCATATAATGCCCATCATTCTTTGATTCTAGTTGGTGTTGCTAGGAAGTGTGTCAGGCTGACGTGGGTTCTTAGTAGTTGACAAATGATTAAACTGCTACTTAAGTTTCTTTATCAACACTACATGGGAATCAACTTTTTGACCAATTCAAGACAAGTCATTCCACATCTCTTTCACATTCTCATCAGTCGAATCAAACCTCTTCATCATCTTTTAGATCATATTCTCAATCGGTGACATACTACCCCCAACTTCCTTATTACCAGATTCCCGATTTGCAGGTGGAACATAAGGCCCAACTCTCTCATTTTTGTTGCCATAGTTGCTCTGGTTGTAGTTGTTGTCATGATTGTAATTCTTATCCCGAACATAATTACCCTCTCTATTGTAGTCACCATAGCTCTGACCTTGGTTTCCTTGACCTTGGTACCAATTATCCGAGTTGGAACCTTAGGTGTTGTTTCGAAAACCCCCCATCTGATGATTTACCAAATAAGCATCCTCCTCATATAGCATTCTTCAACTGGTGGTGGTGAAGTTCTAGTTTGATAATTTACCATATTCACATTTTCTGGACCTCTGCTTACATGTTTCAAAACCAACCCATGTTTTGTCCTAATCTGAGCCATCTCTTCACGAATGTCATCAGCAGATTGACTAGGCGCAGCTTGAACTGCAAATGTACTTCTTCCAGTGTATGAATTTTGAGTACTCCATGGTTTATTATTTAGGGAAATCTTCTCCAGTTTCTCAGTGATCTCCTCAAAAGTACATACACCATATGATCATGTAGCAATAGTATCAAGCACCACCTTACCATTGTCATCCTAACCTCTGTAGAAGTATTCTTTTAGTGACTCATCATCGATGCGGTGGTTTGGAACACTTCTTATGAATGTAGTGAACCTATGAACTTATAACAGACTCTCCCGATAGTGCTACAAAGTTTTTCACTTTGTCCTTCAAATTCGACTTCTTAGACAACAGAAAATACTTTGCCATGAACACCTTGTGCAATTGGTTCCATGTGTGAATCGATTTAGATGGAAGCTCACAAAACCATACCGCAGCATCTCCAGTCATTGATCGAGGGAAGACTCTCAACCCTATGACATTCATATTCAACTCTGGTCGTCCCATACAACTCTTGTAGACACTACTTAACTTGGCCATGTGCCCATGCGGATCTTCTGAAGCCATACCAGAAAACAAACTCCTTGTTGTAACCATCTGCATCAAACTGTTAGTCACCACAAAAGTATACCCTGGATGTAGAGGAGGGAGAACAATAGATCCTTGAGGTTCGACAGCATTGAAGTCGACCCTATAATTATCACGTAGTCTTTGTTCTAGTGGATCTTTCACCCTCAATGCATCTCCAAGTAAATTAACACCAGGAACCTGAGCATTCTTATTACCAACACCTTTTTCATGCTCTTCGATGATAAGATTATTCTGGACCCCTTGATTATTCATCTTTCTCAAAGATTTGCTCCACTCTGGATCGTATGGGGTCAATGGTTGGCCTCGACTCCATGTTCTTGGCATACACTAGAGTAGAAACCTCAAAAAAAAAAAAAAAAAAAAAGAAAACATAAAATTAGGAAATAATTGACTAAAGTTCAATAATGTAGTTAAACTTAATCTAAAAGCCTTATTCCCAGCAGTGGCACAAAAATTTGATACGCTCAAGTTACACTTCCCTAAAGAAGTATAAGCGGTCGTCGTCAAATAAAGAACTCAACTTGTAGGTTGGGGTCGATTCCACGAGGAATATGGTTCAGACTTAAACTTAACTTACAATTACTTCCATTTAGTGACTCTATTTCCAAAACAAGTAATTAAAGGGGAGGGATTTGTCTAAGCAAAAAACCTATTGTTATTTAGTAACAAGTGAGTAGGATTAAAACTTTGATTTATCAATGAGATAGAGAAACTAGGGTGTATGTGTTTCCCATAAGCTTTTAACGCAGTAATCCTAATAATAGTAATCCTTTCCTAGTGTTTCACATGCAAAGTTGGTAAGTTAGGTATCCCTAAGTGATTGGTCCTCCAAGTAGAGAATTTCACTTCGCACCTTGGTCTAACTATGTGTGTATACATTACTAATCCTTACCTTTACCTTAAATTAGACATCATATCAATATATGAATTAGTTTTCACCCTCGCACCAATTGATATTAGACTATTAGATAGTATCACACTAAATCTCTATCGATAAATCTATTCCTATTAACTACCTCGTTGGTCCGGCAAGTAGCAACAATGGGAGTTGTAACACGTGCACTTGTTAAAAAGACTTCTAAACAAAATAATTATGAATGAATGCATCAACACTATTCAATAATTACTTAGTTATTATTCATACGTTGTTAACTGCTCATGGCTCCCACTACCCTAGTTGTGGATTTAGCTACTCATGGCTCGACATACGGTCCGTAGGTCCCCTCAATTGGTCAACACTTACAATTTTTCTTCAGAAGCCAGGAACCATCATTCTTTGATCATCATCAACGGACGTGCAGGATAGTTCGTGGATCCTCTTCTGTGGTTCCACACTTAGGATTTTCATCAAGTACAGGCACTTTGACTCCGTGAACACCTTTAATGGACGTGCAAAATGGCCCATAGGTCGACCTACGGTCCATAGATCACTTTGTAGTTCCACACTTGGTCAGACTTCCCAATGCTCCTATTTACACCTACCCATTCATGGAGCATCACATGACATACGGTCCGTAGGTCACTCCGTGGGTGTCCACTTCTGTAAAATTTTAGCTGTGATCTCACTCAATCGTGTCAAAACCAATTTCCTACAAACATAACACATAAAACATTAGTTCCAATAAAATGGCTCTAGACACACACAAATCTTCAGTGAAATCCATCAAAAATACCATAAACTCACGGTGTATCAATTAGTTGAGATCGGTGATAGACTCGGCGATCCGCCAAGTTGCACTTCATCTCACCTTTTTATTGTGGCTTATGTATCCAATTGTTCTGGATGATTAGGCAAGCAGGATTGAGATTGCCGATCCATTTGGCGTGTTGCCAAATCACTCTTTTGCTTGCCAAGTTGACTTGATTAAAAGGCTACTATTTAGGACTTTTTGGGGGGTTGGAGGCTCACTCAGTGAGCCGCCAAGTGTCTATTGCGAGCTCCAAATTCTCTTTTCTTCAACTTTTCCAACATTATGCTCCTTTTCACATCGTTATGTCCTTGCCTTGTTGTTAAAATCTTAATTGTTGCATATCAACACATTAACATAATTTATGTGCACAAAATAGGCATTGAGTACACTAATTAATTGAATAATAAGCCCTAAATGAGTCGAAATTGCTGACTCATCAACATCCCCAACTTAAACTTTTGCTTGTCCTCAAGTAAAACAAAGGATCAATAAGGCTAACATGGATGTCTATAAATAGTGCTCCTTGAGACTCAACATGAATGCACACAAGGTTCAACTCATACAAGCAATGCTCAATTGCTCACTAAAAGTTTCAAACTGTTATCAGCAATCATCAAATATAGTTCAGGCTCACAATGCTTTCTTCAAATGGAAATTTATGCTCAACAAGAGTATTCAAATGCCATCACATGAAAAATAATTTAATGATCTTACAAAGACAATCAAGGAATACAATTTAGGAATTGAAATCAACTCCCACACTCCCAATAAGAAAAACATGCACGATTTTACCCATAGGCTTGCTCGTATTTTACAACTAACACATCACTCGGGTCATGCATTATGAAAAAGGTCTTTCAAGGCTTGTAATAGGGTTGAAGGTATGGGTATATTCATTTTTTCTTAGTGACTTTTACCTTGATGAAGCATGGCTCAAATTTCACTTCTTATTTTTCTCATTCATTCTTTTCATCTTTCACAACTCATCCTTGGTGTATTCAAGAACACAAAAAGTTTTGGTATATCTTGTCGAAAACCCCCTTTTATATCTGCAACCTTGTTCAATGGATACAATTTTATCATTCTTTTTCTCTTTTCATCTTTTTTTTTTTTTTTTTTTTAAATAGAGGGGTTCCATCTTTTTCTTTAACACAAGTTTCCAACGATGAGCTTCATGGACTTCTTGCTCTGTTTTTTTTCCTCATTCTTACCCCACCCCCAAGTTAGGCTTTTGTCCTAAGTTGGATATTCAAACAAACAAATGCTTCACGCATGTTATATTTGTGGGGCATAAGGACATTTGTGTTCATGTTTCATCCAAAGAAAAAGTTAGGCTCAAATGGTGCCAAGTTAGGTTCACATACTCCCAAGGTGGTCATACAAAGGTATACGAAATTGGTTCACTGTCAAAAAGTTCATGCCTAAGATCATTTCCTTCATTCACAAAAGTTAGTCATTTGGACCAAGGGGAAAGTTCTAGGTATCACCCTGCATATATTTCAAGTAAGTCTCACCACAATCAACACAATCATCGATCTTGACTCCATAAGTTAAGCTCGCGTGCAATGATCATTACAAGACTCACTTCCGCAATCAAACTAGTCAAAATGAGAAGTTAACAGTTCACACATGAATTATACAACTTAAATTTCCTCATTAGCCTTGCACAAATAGGCTCTCATCAAGAGCACTATTCAATTCATCGATATTGATCTTTACTGACACAGAAATGTTTAAGAGAACAAAGATCAGACATAATCACATAGTTAGGAGAGAAACCAATGAAATTATTCCAACATTCATTCACATGTAAGAAACCAGGAGAAGTTTAAGCAAAAACACTAAAAAATCAAATACACATAATTAAAACAAAATACAACCAAAAGGCAAGGTATAAAAATACCTTCAACCCAACAAAACAACTACACCGTTTCTTCAATGTGCAATGAAAAAACTGAATGCATCAAAATCAAAGTAAATGGAGAGCGAGTGAAAATACCCCTGCTAGACTACGCCTGAGGTGAAATCTACACATCTGGGTGACCTCAACATAGGTATAAGTGCCCGTTTCAACTCTAGATCTTGAGGCTGTGAAAATATCTACTCTGTAGGCTGAGATCCGCTTGAGCAAATCATTGATGTGTTGCAGAGTGATGACTTCATATCCACCCATACAAAATCGCCCTCCAAGTCCTCTAGATCCTTAAACATTGCGTCTTCAAGAGCCTCTAGCTTCTACTCATAAGTCTCTGGTGTGTCGATATATCTATCTATCATCAAATGTAATAGCATCTTTATACAAAGTTGCTGGAAGGATATAAGGAACAACTAGCGTAACCACAATTGGTCCTCGGGAATATCAATATTTCAACATAATATCGATATATCAAAGGATTTCAACTAATCCACATCACGTCGCAGACAAGTAATATCAGCCTTCAAAGCTGTCACATTCGCAGAGCTACCGTTAGACATATCATATACCTAAACTCGAGCAATGAGTGAATCCAATCTTGCCCCGTGGGGCATGATCATCTTCAGTAGTGCTTTAAACTTCTACTGAATGGGAGCCAATTCTGCTACTATCGCTCGAATGATCATAGAAGGAACAACAGTCTCAATACTTGGGGCCTTAATATCAGTCCAATAGGAAAGTTTCCTATTTTATATACCATGGTCTGTGTGAAGGGAGAACGAGAAAAATTAGCACGAGCAGGTGTAATAGAGGTGGAGGAGCTGGGGATACTTATTGGCTCAACTGCTAGAGTTAACTGAGTAGTGTCGGCCTCCATGGCCTATACATGACCATTGTAGAAATGTCTATCAGAGCCTTCTTCCTCCTTTCTACCTAATCTTTCGTGTACTCAGCTTCAATCCTCCGAATATCAGTAGATGATGTCATAGTCACCTCTGTATCCATCTTCACCACAAAGGGCATACCAGTTCGGTGACACAAGTCACTAATAAGTATTGGAAATGAAAATGAGGTTTGGTTTTGTTTTTCCCTCATCACCATCTCTTGTAAAACTATGGCCCCGAGATTTAGCTGCTCCCGATTAACAATACACTTTAGCAGTGCAACCTTTACATGTCGGATAATCAATTCATTTAGTGAAGGCATCAAAATGTTGGACATGAAATCAAAGCAATAGCGAGCAACAAGATTCAAGTATTTCTTCTGAATCATGATTCCCGCCTCTAGCCATGAAAGAGTAGCATCACTCAGCAACGGGGCCAACCATAAGTCATCCAATGTTTTGGTCTTAACATTAACGATAGAAGAATTAATAGTGCATGTAATGCAGTTCGACATATCATTAATATTAGTTTCCTTTCACATTACCATGTTACCATGCACCTCAATAAAATCGATCGATGCCATTGACCCATCTCTCTTTTTCCCTTTCGTGATCAACTTCACATAACCTACATAAAAATCCCAAACCCAATAAAGAACATATGGATTTCAGTGCTTGGAGAACTATTTAAATTTCTGGAAACAGAGTGTCTCACACATAACCGAATACCTGTGCACTACATAATAAGAAGACAATCGATTTTCCTCTAAAATAGTATGCAAGCTAGCAACATTCAGTTATTTTATGGACCTAGGAGCAGTTATTGGGGCTCGAGGAATTAACATGAGTTGCCTTTGCTGCTATAGGTGTTGGAAGCATGAACTGCTTAAGATCGCAGTTCTGAGTGTTTTCTTTTGACAAACTCTCCTTAAATTTTTGGTGTATGTATTTGAGTCCTGGACCCCACAAATTTCTCCCTCTTAGACTCAGTGGAAGTGATATGGGTGTAGTAGATTGCCATGTTGTCTGATGAACTCGACCTCGAAAATGAACTTTCTACTACTTTCTCCTTCCCCTTTTCTTTAACATTCCCCTGAGGAGGTTCAACCCGAGTAGCTTGGGGAGGTGTCACCTCCGTTGTGATTATAACCCTTTTTGACTTCTTCCAAGGTGCTGCACCTCTTAAAGGAAGCTTAGCTATAGCCATATCTATAGAAAAAGACCAATAAAATGCATGCAGATGCAAAAGGTTAGCAAAATATCTTTTTTTAAGAAGTTGCTGGAAAAATTACCAAACCACTCAGCGAGCAATGAGGGGTCATCTAAAGTTATAGCAAAATTCATCACAAAAAGGCAAGACCAAAGACCACTCGACGATGATAAAGTACCTCACCGAATGTTACAGAAATAACAACCAATATGAAATCAGAAGGTGAGATCAAATCTATTGGTGATCAAATATATAGGGTGACTTGCTGAGTGAACTTGGTGATGACAAAAGTATCGCTGTAATTCATAGAACAATTTACCAACATTGCCTGTCAAAAAGGTGATATGGAAGTCAATTAGCGAATCGCAGAGTCACTCAGCGAGCTCGATTCAGCTCGGCGAATTTCCTGACATTCCAGATTCCCATTGAAAACTCCAATTCTCAATGAATAGCCTACGTTGACAAATTTCAAGGAAAACTCTATGAAATTCAAGGTTACACACAATGATTATCTATGTCGGGGTACTTAGACATCACCCCATTTGATCTAAATTCAACAAAACAACAATTTTTCCCTTAAGAATGATGTTACTCAATCCGTCATTTGGAAAATTCAAGTTGTTTGGCGGAATTTGGGTTACACAGGCTTCACTCACACAATACCCAACATGCACACCAACATAATTTAAGCAATTCAAACTCAAAATTTAAATAAATTTAGTCTAAACAAGTTATCAGGCAAGCATGATTTAAAATTAGATTTCAATGACCAATTTAGCACACAATCAAGGCAAATAATAGATGTACAAAACTATTTAATTTCAACACTATGAGTTCTTCAATAATATTCTAAGCTAAACTAAAAGAAAAAATTTAACAATGATCATAATTGATTAATAAAAAATGTTTCTCCTAAATTGATTGTGAGAATTTGGGTTCAAAATCTATAAAATTCAGATTCTAACATTGTCTAGATATCAAGGCCTTGCTAAATAGGTTGGATGTTTGCAAAATTGAAAATCCTATCACTAAAGAAAACCATGCCTTAATTGGCTCCATCGCAAAAGTGAACCTTGTCTGATCTCTTAAGAGACATGATAACTTTTGTTTACCATCTTAGGCAAGAGAACTTCTCTTCGCAAGATCAACATTAAAGATGGTTTTTCTTCAAGTGTGGCTCTCTCCTCCATTATTTCCATCATATTCCTTTCAAACAAAAAATACTGGAAATCAACACAAATTAAT
This sequence comes from Solanum bulbocastanum, assembly GCA_037074985.1. Classification (NCBI taxonomy): domain Eukaryota; kingdom Viridiplantae; phylum Streptophyta; class Magnoliopsida; order Solanales; family Solanaceae; genus Solanum; species Solanum bulbocastanum. Next base: position 24,621,615 of record CM073597.1, on the reverse strand, counting down.
GAACAATTAGACTCTTCACTTCCTGAGTACTATAAAATCATAATAAAAGAGCGTCAAATAGGTTGACATTCCTCACTCACGAGGATTGGGATTTAGAGGGTTCCATCAACTCTTGAAGGACCACTTTAAGCTTGAGGCATGAATTGTTTGGGCCCTGAGGGTTTCTGTCTTAGTTTGTTCCATTAGGCGTTTAACATTAAGCTTAAGACAAGGTTTGACTTCTCACAACCCGAGGCTATATCATGGATGTGGCCGGCAATCAAGAACTATTCTTGGTCCCCAAGCGAACCACCCTTCTTGCTGACTACAAGCGGAAGACTAACTTGGGCATACATAAGCATCAAATTGAAAGAAACATTTAAAAATAGTTTATTGAATCTCAAAACTTTGTTGAAAATATATTGAGTATGAAAGTAAGGTTTAAATAAAACATGTGAAACTGAAAGACTCTCGAAAACTGTCTATCTATAAAGCCTCTACTATGTATAGACGAGTGTCGGGACAAGACCCACGACTACTTAAAATGTTACTAATACTAACAACTCAGAAAAATGGAGTCCTCCCAAAGCAAGGAGGTCTTCCTCAAAACTAGATAAGCAAATAAAGTGATCTGAACAGACTTTTGTTAAGGATCCTAAGAACATGTATATGCAACATTAAAAGATGCAATTTGAAATCCATCAATACATTTTATGTACGAGTATGTAATATAGTTGAATAATAAATAACTGAAAGAAAGTAATTCTATAGATAAAACATAAAATCGACTGAATAAAAAGGATTAAAGGAATGAAATAGTTTAAAACTTTACAAAAACACGTACTCACCTTTGAAACTCATCATAGTAAGTGATATAATAGCAATACACCTTTAACTCTATTTTGGATATTCTCTAACTGGCAACCATCACTATGAGCTACGTGATGATACACTATCTCACCCACGCTGTCAAAACAATCTTATACCTTGTCGGGGTATCAACACCCCAACTAAGTGGATCCACTAAGAAATATTTAAAATAAATAAGGAATCATCTAAAAAGTATGACTTTTTACCCATGTTGGCATATACGGTTTACGAGGGCTGTGAGTTGTCTGAACTCTCCCCCATATCAGTGCTCAATAGCACTCCCAATAATATAAATTCATGGTCATTTGTTTTAAAAACATATCTCTTCCTCTGGTTTGAGATAATTTCTCAAACTACCCTCTTAAAAGAGGTAACTATTCTCGAAATATCTTTTAAACTCATAACTGATTTAGAAATCTTAGTTTCACTTTTATCAACGTAAAAGTTGATTCCTCTGGGAATACATAGTCCCCTTATACTCATACTTGAAAACTCTTTCTGAAAACCATTTCAAAATCATATTGTAATGTGATCATTGAATACTTGGGAAGTCATACCGCATAAACATTGATGGTATATATAGATACCATACTTCTCATGCATTGATGGCATACTCGATTGTCATACTAATCATGTTTTAGTAACTCTTTTCTCTAAACTCATCTTTACTTTCTCAAAACTCAATTTAAGAACTCAAGTGTTAGATTTAAAAAGCATTTCAAAATTAATAACTCAAATCATAGGGTTCATGTGGAATTATGGACATGAACGACTCAACACAAGGGTTTTAATAGCATTAAGGAAACGAAGTACTAAGAACTCAAGACTCAAGAACTCAAGGATTCAAGAACTCGAAACTCATAACTAACTAATACTTGTACTCTCAAAAATACTCAATTCATAGGGTTCATGCTGAAATATAGACATGAACGAATCAGCTCAAGAATTTTAATACATTACATATAGCAATTCAATAATTAGGAATAGAATTTCAGGAAGAATCCAGAACTCAAGAACTCAAAATCATCTTTTCTCAAGAATACTCAAATCTAGGGATAGAATCCTACATTTCTCTTGTACTATTTTGAAAGTAGATGTATGGCATGAGGATGAACTAGTCCAAAACTATGTTAGTCTTACATACTTGGAAGTACAAGGTTCTTGAAGAAACTTGAAGAATCTTGAAGAAGAACTTGACTAGAAGCCTTGAAACCCTAGCTTGAAGGAGAAAAATCAAGAAAACGTTTCTTGATATTCTTGAATTAGTTACTTGAAATCTCTATGTCCAAGAATTATGATTTTCATTAGTGATTCATAATTGTATGGAGGAATTTGAGTTGGAAAGTGGAATTCTTGGAGAAGAACTTACCTTGAAGAAGAATCTTGAAAAAGATTGAAAGAATCCTGAAAAAAATGTAAAGAATCTTTAATGGAGTCTTCACTTTGATTTTTCCTTAGGGTTTTGTCTTAGGGTTTAAGAGAGAAGAGAATGATGAATTAAGAGATGAAAATCTAATTGTTTTGAGCCTTATATTAGTCAAGAAATCGTTTAGGGTTTTCTTGGAGGTAGAAAGACAAAAAGATCCTGTTTAATGTTTTCCTGTAGGCTAATTCGTCACTGCACTGTATCAGTTACTAAAATGGTCATAACTTTTTTCTCAAAAATTATATTGATGTGAAATTTGTGGTGTCGGAAAGAGAATTCAAATATCTTTAATTTGATAGGTTATGGACATTAAATTTTTATATTCTAAGAGATATGGTCGTTTACAGTTAACCAAAGTAGAATCTTACATCAAACTTAATAGATAAGGAAACATTCAACTCTACTTGGTGCTAGGGGTTTCTAGTGACCTTAATTCATTTCCAAATCATTTCCACACTAAAGAATTTACCTTTACATATATGGGTAATTTATGAATCACTCGATATGACCTTACAAGTAAATGAAGAATGGCTCGAGTCTTAACTTAGAAATTTTTGGGGTATTACATGACTTAGTCAACATTCTTGTTAAACACATTCGGCTTAAAGTTACATGAGCTTGTTAGATCTGAATGTTGAATTTGATCTGAAATGACATTTTTTGTTGTTCTTGAGTTTTCCAATATGATTTTGATGCCTACTGGGAAGTAGACTAATAAATAAACTTGGGGGTGGGGCTCACTCTTTGTGCATGTGGGGTTTCGAACGAATACACGACACCCCATCAGGATTTCAAAGTTTAAGCACATCAGTTGTTGTGCTGATAACTGTTGCAGCTTAGTGTGTGCCTTGCATTCACGGAGTCTTGGCACCTTAGCCAACACATTCACACCCCAAGGGGTTGTATTAGAGGATGGTAGTCACTTTTTCTAGTGCATTCACATGAAGCAACTGCATTTGCGATTGCCTTGAGAATGGTCAACCAAGTTAGCGAGGGCCAGCTGACTTTAATTTTAATTAAGACCAATAGCCCTTTGTATAACTTTATTCCTCTTTTTTGAAAGATGATTTTTGGAGCCAGGGAGCTCCAAATTGGGTGATTTCAGTTGAAATGATTTGGGTTTTAGAATGGCGATGTATGCGAGCTATCGGGAAGTGTGGGAAGCTTTGAGAAGAGGTAATTTCTGCCTACAAAGGGATACCCAAGTCTTTTTTGGTGACTTTTCCTTTGTTTTATTGTATGGTCTATTTTATCCCTTTACTAGCTAAGAGTGTGCCCATTCTATTGTGTATAAGTTCCTTTAGATATTCTGGATCTTTTGGCCGAGTCATTTCTTAGATTGTTAGTGTGGGTCCCACTTTCTCATAACTAAAGTTTTTAGTCTTTCTCTAATTATGGCAAATGTTTTGTCTAAATTTCCATATTGACGTTGTGATAAAAACTTTTCTAGCATGAAAAGGCCCAAAGGTTATTTGAAGAAAAGAGCTCAAGTTTTGTAGTTTTAGAGCACTCGTGTTTGACTTTGAGGTAGGTTACTTTTATGACCTAGATCGTCGTGATTGGCACCCACACTAATCCTCTGGTGGGAGAACCATTACTATAACCCAAAACTAAAAACCTTAACCAAAATACCATGCATTTAATGATACGGAAGTAGGTTTAAATGCAGAAACGAAATAGGGAATTCCCATAAACTCTGAGAATTTTAGAATGACTATCAAAACATTACGGAAAATAACCCCTAGAACTTGAAAGTCAATGTTCCAAAACTCTAACAATCCACAAGTCATAGGAATAGGGGTACAACCCCGAAAACTAAAACCTAATAGAACAAGCATCTAAAGAACTAGCATCCGAGAGAATGGACTAAACAAAATGCCATGGCAACCTGAAAGAACTAGGTCACCGTTAAAATTCTATCTCGATCACTAATATCCTAGCTGAGGTGTATTAGTAGCTGCCTGAAAATGTCTAGTACTCAACAAAGTATGAGCAAGTACAAAATCAGTACATAAACACAATGTACTAGTAGGATAACATGACTATTCTAGTAAACGAAACATATATAAGTAGTTAGAACAAGGTAAACATGACATGCACATAATGTATACACAGTGATCATTTCCAAAGCAATGTACAAATCAACATTCTCAAGGACAAGTAAATATGACAATTCAACAGTCTTCTTAGGAAATCTATACCCAAACTATTAGTGTACAGGAACTTGGTACCCGACCCTAATTAGTGTATCAGAATGTGAAACCCGCTCCAATATAACTGTAGGAATATGACACCCGATCCCAGTTAGTGTTTCGAAACGTGACACTCAATCCATTCAACAAAACCACAATTACAGTCACACTAATATGTACATTCTCATAATCATACAATCAAGTGTCGAATCATGGCATTCATTTATTGATTCGTAATCATTTCATTAGGTCTGATCAACAAGGCTTCATTCACATACATATACGCATTACAATAAAGTAATCACCAACATATATCACGCAAACAAGAAATCAAAAAATCACCTACCTCTAAACCAAGCTTGAATCCCCCTAAGGCACTTGAGCCTTCCCTTTCCGAATTCTTTCCTCTTGCTCTTGGTATACAAACAATAATTTAATGCAAGGACCAACTAATTAAGGTCTAATTACCCAGATTATAACAAACCCAATAACCCAAGACCAAACCCATGATCCTAAGCTACAGCTAGGGCTTTTTCGCACCATAATATTCAATCAAAATCCCTCCCCCAATGATAATTAACCAAGAATCTAGATTCTACAGATCAAAAGATAGATAAGGGGAGTAAAATCTTTACCTTTAGTGCTAGAAGATGTGGAAAACCTTCAAGAAGTATCCCTGGGTCGTCTCTTAGGTTTCAAGAACAAAACTTGCAGAAAATTATGTTTTTGGGGTTTAATACCAACTTAAGTCACGACGTGCATGCTATAGCGGGACCCAACCAGCCATAACAGCCCGCCCTGTTGGAATAAATCCCTCCTTGGCGGCTTGTGTGGAGACAGAAAATTAGAATTAAACTTTCAAACCCTCATTTCACAACACACATTCAATTAATGACATTCAGAAACTACCTATTCGCGTTAAGATTTATTTTGGGAGTTCTTCTCGCCCGTATTCGATTCCATAAAGTCGTACGGGTTCCTTAACGTCTTAGCTATCCACTTATATAACCAAATTAATTATTGAATCTCTCACTCATTACCATATTTCCATAGACTCACATGACTCCAATTTTGTCCAAATCTAGACTAGGCTAGGAAATCCCAAGTTACTACAAAAAGTTTTCCTGACCCAAATTCTTTCCCCATTGGCTTTTCTATAACGATTGGAATAGGTCGTTACAATAAATACCAACTTACCCATCACTCGTCTTCAAGTGATAAAATAGGAAAAATAGCTTTAAGTAACGGAAGAGTAGTACCTGAATCGTTGAACAACTAGGGATACTTGTCTCGCATGTCCTTCTCAGTTTCCTAAGTAGCTTACTCTACTGGACGATGCTTCCATTGAAATTTCCCAGACATAATCTCTTTGGTCCTCAGTTTTCGGACATCACGATCAAGAATGGCAACCGGTTCCTACTCATACTAGAGGTCTTTGTCTAATAGTACTCAGTCCCACTGTATGATGTAATCTCCATCCCTATGGTAGTTCTTTAACATGGACACATGAAACACTAGATGAACTCAAGATAAGATAGGCGGTAAAGCCAATCTATAAGTCACTGGCCCTGCACAGTAAAAAATCTCAAATGGACCAATGTATCACAGACTAAGCTTTCTCTACTTGCCAAATCTCATCACCCCCTTAATGGGTGACACTTTGAGAAGAACTTTCTCACCGATCTAAAATGCCAATGTCCCTTACCTTATGGTCTACAGACTTCTTCTATCCACCTTGGGCTGCTGAGAGCTTAGCTTGGATGTTTCTTACTTTATCCTGAGCATCCTTCACCAAGTCAACCCCCAAAAATTTCACATCTCCAACTGCAAACCATCCTATGGGTGATCTACATCCCCTCCCATAACGTGCCTCGAAAGGTGCCGTGTCAATGCTGGATTGGTAACTATTATTATAGAAGAACTAACACAATGGTAGGAACTTATCGAAATGTCCTTAAAAGTCAATCACACACTGCCTCAATATGTCTTCTAACCCTTGAATAGTCCTATCTTACTGCCCATTTGTTTGCGGATCAAAGGTTGTTCTAAAGGTGAGTTGAGTACCCAATTAATCATGTAATTTTATCCAACACATGGATGTGAACTATGTACCATGGTCTGAGATGATAGAAAGGGGCAACTCGTACATCTTGTCTATCTCTTTCACATACACCTTAGCCAACTGCTAAGTTGTGTAATCTATTCTTATTGGAAAAAATGGGCTAACTTATTCAATCTGTCAACCACTACCCAAATATAATAAAACTTTCCAACTGTCTTAGGGAGACCAACCACTAAGTCCATGGCTATCCTTTCCCACTTCTATTTTGGAATTGACATTCTCTAAAGCAAACCTGCAGGTCTTTGATACTCATACTTTACTTGCTGATACTTTTATCAATTACCCACAAACTCAGGTATCTCTTTCTTCATGCCAGGCCACCAATAAAGTCACTTGAAGTCTCGGTACATATTGGTCACACCGGGATGAATGGAATACTGCCAACCATGAGCTTCTGCTAATAATTTCTAAATCAATTCATCTACTCTAGGGACACAAATCCTTCCTTTAAGCTGATCATACCCCCCGCATCTAAAGTCGCATCTTGTTGCTCGCCAGACAATGTCTTCTTTCTGAGCTCATTGGAATTTTTATCCTCAAATTATTTGGCCTTAATCTCCTAAATGAATGTGGCCCTCACCTCAATGCTACCTAACACCCCACCTTTTTCCAGATGCCCAACTGCATGAACCTAGATTTCAAGGTTTGAATTTCCTTAGCGAAAGGTCGCTTGGATACACTCAAGCAAGTTAGACTACCCATACTTACCACCTTTCGGCTTAATGCGCTTGCTAATACATTAGCCTTACCTAGATGATACCGCATGGTCACATCATAATCCTTGAGTAACTCCATCCACCGTCATTGTCTCAAATTCAGATCCTTTTGAGTGAATGCATGTTGTAGACTATGATGATCATTAAAAACCTCACACTTGACAATATAGAGGCAATGATGCAAGATCTTAAGAGCAAACAGTACCGATTCAAACTCTAAATAATGTGTTGAGTAATTCCTCTCATGCACCTTCAACTGTCGTGATGCATAAGCTATAACATTCTTATCCTGCTTTAACACAGCACCCAAACTCGAATGTGAAGTATCACAATACACAACAAAATATTTACCTTCCACAGGTAGTGATAGAATAGGTGTTGTTTTTCAAAGATTCTTTAGATTTGGAAAGCTCTCATCACATTGTTTGGTCCATTCGAAACGTACCTCTTTTTTTGTCAACCTTGTTAGATGTGTGGCAATAGAATCAATGTTCTTCACAAATCGACGATATTAGCTAACGAGCCCCGCAAAAATCCTATCTTCCTTCATAGAGCTAGGCCGAACCCAATTCCTAACAGCTTCAATATTTTGGGGATATACCACTACCCATTCCTTTTAAACTACATACCCCAAAAAGGCAGCTGAATCCAACCAGAACTTACACTTGGAAAATTTTGTATACAACTTTTTTCTCCCAAGGACACCCAGAACAATACGAATATGGTCGGCATGCTCTTCCTTACTCTTTGAATAAACAAAAATGTCATCAATAAAGACATTCACAAAATAATCCAGGAATGGTTTAAACAGACCATTTATCAATCTCTTGAAAGTTGCAGGCCAAGTCATGACTAAGATTATAACAAAGTTAGTCATATCAAAAATAACTAGATAAGCCCTAGTTTGGAAACCAATAAACACAACAAAACAAGCACGATAAATATGAGTGACTATAATAGACTCTCCAACTAGGATAGAAACATGGGGGCATCAAGTACATCACAAACTGCATCAAATCCCAAGGCATACTGAATTGATACATATGAAAAAGTAGAACCCAGATCAAAAAACACATTAGCCATCCGATCATAGACAAAAATAGTACATGTGATCACTGTATCAGATGTATCTGCCTCGATCCTGCCTAGAAAGGCATAAAATTGAGCCATTTCATCTTGACAGATGACATCCTTACCCAGTTGTGGTACTCCCCGACCTATATTACAATTTCCCCAGCCTCCACAGCCTCGCTGTTTTCTTCTCGCCTACCTTGTAAATGTCCTTTACTACCATTACCCTTGCCCGTGGGTAAAACTTCACTAGTTTGTTGTTGCGTGGAATCCCCATGGGCGGTTGGGGACAATCTCTCCTCATGAGCCTAGGTTCCCCACAATTATAGAAAGTTCGATTAAAATATGGTATGCCGCTAATCGGAGACGCGGCTTCCTAGCTATCTTGAATAAAATTTAGTTGTGGCGTCCTCGAGTAATTACATGTAAAAGCGGGCATGGAAGAATGAATCTTCCGAGCTGCTAGTGTCGGCCTGAAATATTGAAATGATGAATAGCTTAAAATACAAACATGCAAAATATGAGAATGTAACAATTATATACTGATAATGTGACATTCAAAACTAAGGCATGCATATCTGTTTAACTGACCTAGCATGTGTAATTCATGAACTAAGAGAATCTACACGAGTAGGGTTCTGAGTTACATGCAAGAAATAATTAACAATTCCACGAAAACATGATAATCTGATTAGGAATACTCTAATAGCTAAATAACAACTAATATCTAAGGTTTTAGAAACCCTAGGTCTAAGCAAGATATAGGAATCAAGAATCTGACTGGATTCTAAGGACCTAATGGATAAAAGTAATCTAGCAGTGAAATCCCACATACCTGGTGAGGAAATCTACGAAGAAATCCTTCAATTTTGGGGCTAAAATTTGAAGAAAACCTATTGTGTATTCTTGACAATATGGGCACCTCTTTCTTCCATTTTTGCTCTAAGTTTGAATGATTTTTGGTGATTAAAGGCTATGGGTATGTCTGACTAAGTTATTAGGCTTAAATTGAGTAAAACGACATAGTTTACGCATCAAACGAAGTAGTTTAAGTGCCGAACACAGAGGGGAAAGGATCAAAATGATCGGGACTTAAATTTGGTGAAGCCCATTCACTTTGTTTGGGCTACCAGCCGTTATTTGGGTTCGTCCTTCATGATCTTCCCGACAAGGCTTTACTTAAAGAAGCATAACATTTTACTCATTGATGGGATTTTAACAAACTCGATGGCCTTAGAAAGAGGATTCAATTATCTTTAATTTGATAGGTCATGGGCCACCTAATTCATTTTGTGCTAAAAGTTATGACCATTTGAAGTTGACCCAACAACCAATTCCCTTCTATTGGTGTCACGACCTAGACCATCGTGATTGAAACCTACACTAACCCTCCAGTGGAAGAATCATTAATACTAATTAGCTAACCAAAGAACTACATAACTTAATCAAACTAAGGCATTTAAAGTTGCAGAAGCAGGTTTAAATGATAGGGAAAGGAATAGGGAGTTCAAATAAACTCCAAACAAAAGTCTAACTATCAAAACAAATGCAGAATAAAACCTTGAACCTGAAAGTCAATGTACTAAAACTCGAAGAAGAACCATAAGTCTAAACAAGAAAGGGCTACAACCCCATACTAAACATAAGAAATCTAAAGAACTAGTCTAAGTCTGAAAATGTGGATATAAACAAGACAAAACTCATGGCAGGCCAAAAGAATTGGCTCACCCTTGAATTCGATGACGATCACTGATCTTCTAAATGAGTTCTCTCAATAGCTGCTTGAAGATGCCCTGTACTCAATAAATAAAAAGAAGGTGTAGTATCAGTACACAACTGCAGTGTACTAGTAGGATCACATGACTATCCCACTAAGTGCAACATACATAAGTCATTACAACATAATAATAACATGCATATACGAAACATATACAATATCAATATCATTTATGAATAATGAACAATTTCACATTTCTCAACATATATAGTTATGTCAAGTCAATAGTCCTCTTATGGAACCTACTCCCAAAATGTTAATGTAGCGGAACGTGGTACCCAATCCAATGTTTATGCCAAAACATGGCTACTGATCCCATGTTTATTTAGGAATGTGGCAACTGATCCTAGTAAGTTTGTCAAAACACAACACCAGATCCATTCAACAAGCCAGAATGACAATTACAAGTATATTCTCAAAATCATACAATCAAGTCATGATTCATGGCATTCATCATTCATCTATCCTCATTTACAACTAATGTGATCAATAGTGCAACATTCACATATATACACGCATTATAATGAAGCAAGAACAAACATACATCACACAACATGAAATCACAACCATCACCTACCTTGAAACAATCTTAAATCTCCTAAGAAAATTGATTCTTCCCTTTTCGAATTCTTTTTGCTTGTTCTTGGTCTACATGCAATTACAATAATGCGAGGATCAATAAACAACACCTAATTACCTGGATTATAACAATAATATCAATCCCGGGTGAAACCCTTGATCCCCATACCTAGATTAGGGTTTTTTCCACCTTATTTTCCAGATCGAAACCCTCCCCCATTGATAATTACCCATGAAAATAAGTTCTAGAGATGAAAAAATGGATTTGAGGAGTAACCCCTTACCTTTAGCCACAAGAAAGGTGGATAAGTTTCAAGAAAACACCTGGGGTACTTCCTTAGCTCTCAAAGTTGAAAAGTACAAAATGAAACTTTTTTGGTGTTTATTTCAAACTTATGTCTCAACTGTCCTGCTATGGCAGCATTCACCCTACTATAGAGACCCCGCCATGGCGGGAAAATCCTACTTCAACAGCTTGCAAGGAAACACTGAGCAATATTAAGGATTCCATTACCCCTTTTTCACAACACACCTTCAACCAATAACACTCAGAAATTAACCGTTCACACAAAGATCAATTTCGGGAGTGCTACTTACCCGAATTCAATTCTGTTAAGTCATATGGGTTCCTTAAAGTCCTAGCTATCTATTCATGTGATCAGAATCATAATTATATCACCTAATTCTTAACTGATTTCCCTAGACTTTACTGACTTCGTTTTCATCCAAATATCGACTAGGTTGGGAAATTCGAAGTTCCTACGAAAAAGTTTTCTGGCCCAAAATTTATCCCCATTGGGTTTCCTATAATGACGGAAACCAGTCGTTACAGTAGATAAAAATTTACCCATCACTCATCCCTGAGTGACAAACTTAGGAAAAATAGGTAAATGAATGAATGGAGAAGTACCTAAATTGACGAACAACTGGGAAACTTGTCTTGCATATCCTGCTCGGTTTCCCATGTAGCTTCCTCAACTAGATGATGCTTCCATTGAACTTTAAAGGACTAAATCTCCTTTTTCCTCAGCATCGCACTTCACGATCAAGAATTGCAATCAGTTACTACTCATATTAGAGGTGCTTGGCTAACACAATTGAGTTCCACTTAATGATGTAATCCCCGTCACCATGATATCTCTTTAACATGGATACGTGGAATACCGAATGAACTCCAGATAGATTAGGAGGTAAAGCCAATTTATTAGCCACTGTCCCTACACATTCAAGAACCTCAAAGGGACCAATGTATCGCGGACTTAGCTTGCCCTTCTTGCCAAATCTCATCACCCCTTTCATGGATGATACCTTAAGAAGAACATTCTCACTAGTTTGAAATGACATGTCCCTTACCTTATGGTATGCATACTTGTTTTTTCTAGTTTGCGCTGCTAGAAGGTTTGCTTGAATACTCTTCACCTTATGTTAAGCATCTTTCACTAAATCAACCCCCAAAGATTTCACATCTCTAGCCTCGAACCATCCTATAGGTGATCTACATCTCCTCCCATATAGCGCCTCAAACAGTGCAAAATCAATGTCTTGGGAATCTATCAACCACTATCTAAATAGAATCAAACTTCCCCAATGTCTTGGGAAGACTAACCAAAAAATCAATGGCAATCTTCTCACTTCCATTCAAGAATTGACATTCTCCGAAGCAAACATGCAGGCCTTTGGTGTTCATACTTTACTTGTTGGCAATTTTGACACTTAGCCACAAACTCCACTATATAATTCTTCATGACTGGCCACCAATAAATTCACTTCAAATCTCAGTACATCTTGGTCATGCCCGGATTAATGAAATATCGCAAACCATGGAATTCCATCAACAAATTCTGAATCAAGTCATCAACTCAAGGAACACAAATCCTTCCTAAACTTGAGTACACCTCCCACATCAAAAGTGGTCTCTTGTTCCTTACTAATCACAGTCTTCTTCTTAAGCTTATTCAAATTTTCATCCTCAAACTATTTGTCCTTGATCTCCCCAATGAACGTGGCCCTTATGTCAGTGCTAGCTAGCACCCCACCTCTTTCTAAGATGCCCAAATGCATGAACTTAGACTCCATGGTTTGAATTTCCTTAGCCAAAGATTGCTTGGTTACACTCAAGCAAGCTAGACTACCCATACTCACCACTTTTTGATTCAAAATGACTGCCATTACAATTGCCTTACTCGGATGGTATTGGATAGTGACATCAAAATCCTTCTATAGTTCCATCCACCTTCTTTGTCTCAAATTTATATCCTTTTGAGTGAACATGTGTTGCAAACCTATGATCAGTAAACACTTTACACTTGACACAATAGTGGTAATGCCTCCAGATCTTAAGAGCAAACATTACCGCTGCCAACTCCAAATCATGTGTTGGATAATTCCTTTCATGCACCTTCAATTGTCGCGATGCTTAAAATATAACATTCTTATCCTTCATTATCAGAGAACCCAAACTAGAATCTGAAGCATCACAATAAACTATAAAATATTTACCTTCCACCGGTAATGCTAGGATAAGTGCTGAGCTTTTGAAAACTATCCTCACATTTTTCGGTCCATTCAAAGGGTACCTCCTTTTTGGTCAAATTTGTCAAGTGAGTGGAAATAGAAGCAAAGTTCTTCACAAACCAAAGATAGTAACTAGCAAGCCCCACAAAACTACTAACTTCTGTCACAGAGCTAGGCAATACCAATCTTAACCGCCTTAATCTTTTGAGGATCTACCATTACCCCTTCTTTCGAAACTACATGCCCCAAAAATGTAACTGAAGTTAACCAAAATTCACACTTAGAAAATTTTGCATACAACCTTTGTTTCCCAAGAACACCCAGAACAATACGAAGATGGTCGGCATGCTCTTCCTCACTTTTTGAATACACCAAAATATCATCAATAAAGACTATAACAAACGAATCAAGATATGGTTTGAACACACAATTCATCAAACTTATAAAAGCTGCAGGCGCATTTGCCAACCCAAATGACATAACTAGAAACTCATAATGCCCATAGCGGATTCTAAACTCCATCTTGGTAACATCCTCAGGCCTAATCTTTAACTGATGGTAACAATACCTTAGATCAATCTTAGAGAAAATTGATGCACCTTGCAATTGGTCAAAAAGAGCGTCTACCCGAGGTAATGTATACTTATTTCGAATGGTGACCCTATTTAATTGTCGGTATTTTATACGCATCCTGATACTATTATCTTTTTTCTTAACAAATAATACAGGAGCGGTCATGAACAAAGGGTATACCCTAGAAGTAAACACGGTGTACTTGACCTCGAAGGGGTCTCATACAAGCCTTTAGCATATCATGAACATAAGATAATAGAAAAGTATGGAAAATTCAAAACTTTTCTTTACAATCAAAATCTTTATTAAAGCAAGTGAAAGTCTTCCTATACTTTGTCTCAAACCATCTAATACAACTTTAGAATAAAATCTTGGGACACAGCCCATACAATAGTCTCAACATGAAAATAAAGGTATAATGGAAATGGTGGGTTTTTCCTTAAAGCTATGAGGACTCACCAAAATCTTAATCTCCTTAGCTCCTTAAAAACCTAGCTTCATGAATAGCACTCAAGTCTCCAAACCCACATTTGATTAGAATTTAGGCAAAGTATGCGTTCGTATAAATGTACTAAATATGTTAGCTAGCACAATCATAAGAGCATAAGACATTAGTCAATATAAGACATAATCCAAAATCATATGAAATACTTCATGAAACATAAACTATAAGCAGAACATACAATATTATAATAATAAGCAAAGTATATAACATAAGAATGATATATGCATTATTTGAATCTTAGTCATCTATACCATCATAGAACTACTCTCAAGTAACCTAAAAGCATACTTGTGCAATGCATGAATAGCATCCCATAATACCACCCAAGCTAAGCATCCCTTTTTAGTCATCTTAATCATAATCTATATGCATGGTCAAGTCTTAAGCCTTTATACCATAAGGGAATCATATATTCAAGTAACCTCAAAGAACACTTGTGCAATGCATGAAAGGCATCCTATACTATCCTTCACACTAAGAATAACCTTAAAGTCATCATAGTTATATTTACCCTACTTTGGTCTCATTATTAGCTTAATTCATATATACAAGGGAATTATCACGTTTAGTCAATCATCTCATGTCAATGAAGGAAACTGTAGCACAATCCTATCTAAGCATACATCATATAAGAGAAAAAATTTCATGAGTCACCTTAAGGCAAGCTTGTGGCATGCATGAACATTATCCCATAATCCTTCCTATTCTAAGCTAGACAATTTAGGTTCATCATTCATGTTTATAATCTCTTATCACCATAAAGACAAGGGTAATCACCTCTTAGTTATGCATGTATTGGAGCATCCTACCAAGCTACAATCCAAACTAGTCATGCACATGTTCACAAATGCAAGGGGGAGTCGCCTCAAGGCATAAATGTTTAGTTCATCATGAAAGACAAGGGAAGTCACCTCAAGCCATATATATCATGGAATCATACAAACAAGGGTAATCACCTAGAATGACATGAAAGGTTCTCTCAGATAGAATGATTCTAGGTTGAAAGGCTACTCTCACCTAAAATGAATCTAAGTGCAAGGACTATGAAATGTGATGAGGCTTGTGGTGATTCCCCTTAATGACCTTTACATGATAAGAATGTGAGGTGATCTCCCTTACTCATAATTAGTTGAACATGGTGAGTGTAAGGTGATTACCCTTTATTTATATGTGTGTCTCCTAAGGCAAGCAGTGGATACCCATAAGCCTTTAGGTTGATCATGGAGGCGACTACCTATGATCCTTATGTGATGATGTGAAGGCGAATACTTACATTACACATTAAAATTAATATGGAGGAGAATACCTGTATCACATTAAAATGGGCATGGAGACGAATACCTCTGATTCATTAACTTGTATGACTTGTGGAGACTCCCAAGGATCAACCAAGGTCCTTGAAGGGGACCCAAAACAATCCCTAGAATTTTCCCAAAAATAGGCCACCTATGGATGGGACTCATGCCCCCTTCCCATGGTGCGTGGGTCCACCTATGAGGCATGAGTCCCATCCGTAGGTGGCCCATATTTAGGCAAATTCTAGGGACTGTTTTGGGTCCCCTCAAGGACCCTTGGTTGGTCTTTGGGGGGTCATACCTTGATTCCCTAACCTTAAAACCTTCATACTAAGTTCGGGAAGTAATTTTATAAGCATAATCCTCAGAACCAACTCTAAAACTCTCATGCCAGACTCTAGAACTCTCTAGTCTTACTTACTAGTTTCTGGGGTATTACAGGAGCACCCCACGAGGAAGCACTAGGATGAATGAATCCTTTATCAAGAATTTCTTGGATTTGATCCTTAAGCTCTCCTAATTTTTCCATAGTCATGCGATATGGAGGGATAGAAATAGGGTGGGTACCCGGTTCCAAATCAATGCAGAAATCTATATCTCTATCCGAAGGCATACGAGGCAAATTTGTAGGAAACACTTCTCTAAATTTTGACCCCATAGGAATAGACTCAATAGATGGAGACTCAACCTCAATATCCCGAATACGAGCCAAATAATCCAAACAATCCTGCCTTACCAACTTTCTAGCCCGAATAAAGGATATGATCGTAGCTTGCTTAGGCTAGTACACCCCTTCCCACCTATATTTTTCCCTCCCCGAAATTTCAAGAGTCACAGAATTAGTATTACAATTAAGAAAAACATAATAGGGGGACAACCAAGTCATGCCTATGATTATATCAAATTCAATCATATCCAAAATCACAAAATCAGCCCAAGTTTGAAAACCCATAAACAAAATAGGACAAGCACGATAGACATGGGTGACTATGACAGACTTTCCAACAGGGTAGAAACATGGATGGAGGCATAAAGTATATCACAAATCATAGCAAATTTTGAGGCAAATCGCACGGACACATAAGAATAAGTAGAACCTGGATCTAATAACACATTAGCCATTCGGTCACAGACAAGAATAGTACATGTGATCCAAATGCCTCTGCCTCGGTCTTTCTAGGAAAGGCATAACACTAAGACATGTCATCATGACGGGTGACTTTCTTGCATTACCATTTCCCCTACATCCACGGCTTCGCTGATTTCCTCCTCCCCCATCTTTTGGACACCTTCGACCATTATAACGATTACCTATGGCTACCAATGTTCTAGTCTGCTGCTCTGCGAAATCCATCACGCATGGGAGGGGACAATCTCTCCTTGTATGCCCAGGATATCCACAATTATAGCAAGTACGATCAAAGGATGGCTTGCTGCCCACCAAAGGTGTGGTTCCCTGGATATACTGAATCAAATTATGAGGTGGAGTATTTGTAGAAGTTGGCATAGTGGTCAGAATTGGCCGAACTGCAAGTGTTGGCCTCCCTGAACCTCTAGAGTAGGATCTTTGAAAGTTGCTAGAATTTTTAGCATTCTTAGCCAATGCCTTATCCTGACCGTCTGGACTTAGCCCCTCCACTTTTTTCACAAAATATATTACCTCATTGAAGCCTTTTTATGCAGAAGTCATATGAACAGGCAATACATGCACCTCAAAATTTAGACCCTTAAAAATTAGACGGATCCTCTTTTCCTGAGAAGTCACCAATTTCATAGCATATCTAGACAAAGCATGGAACATGGCCTCATAAGCAGCCACAGGAAAACCACATTGCTCAAAAGCCATGAGCTCATCCTTCTTATAATCTCTCAAAGTCCGAGGCACATACTTCTCCAAAAACAGAGCATGAAACTGGGTCCAAGTGTGTGGGGGTAAAACTGAAGATCTGCATTCCACATAAGCTCTCCACCACTGTTTAGCCTCACCTTGAAGTTGAGAAGTACTGAACCCTATGTTGATGGAGAATTCCCAACTTATTAAGCCTCTAATAGCAATCTAGGATTAAGTCATATGCATCCTCACTCTCGGAACCATGAAACAAAGGTAGTTTCAACTTCAAGAACTTAGTGAACATCTCTTGCACATAACCAGTCATAACAAGACCAACAAAGGACGGAAGAAAGCATCATTACCTCCAGCTCCACCCACCTTGGAGACAGTGATAGCAATAAGGGGATTGGCAGGAGCTTAAGTTGCTTGAACAAAGGGAAACTCTCTAGGACCAACCAATCTTTTCGTGAACTTCATAATCTTCTGAACTAACACTCTGTCTAAAGGAGGAATACCTGTAGTCTCAGCCTGCACCTTTTCCTCTTGTCCAACATTCTCCTCATTCTCAACCTCTATATTCTCCTCTACCTCTTCATTATGCGTTGGAAGGGACTCATTCCTAGGAGCATTCTCTACTAGTGCTCCATCCCTAATGAGCGCCACCCTATCTCGGCCTCTACCCCTAGCTCTTCCTCTACCCCTGGCTCAACTGCAATCTCTCACTGTAGATTCCTTAGCTGGAGCATTGTTGGGAGCTATGGTCCTGATGCCGTTGAACATAATGTTAACCATCTATGGACCGAAGAGTGAAGGATGTTAGATACCAATTCGAATCGACAGACAAAAATTAGAATCAAGTCATTGCACAAAAGGAGACAAGAGAAAATACAGAGATTTCCTAAAGTCCTATAGCCTCTCGAAGAAAAGTACAAATGTCTCCATACCGTTCCATAATACTCTACAAGACTCATTTTGGGTACATCGAGGTCAACTAACCTAGTCTCTAATACCAAATTTATCATGACCCAGACAATTGTGATTGGCACCCACACTAATCCTATGGTGAGAGAACCATTAATATTAATTAGACAACTAAAGAACTATACAACTTAATCAAAACTAAGGAATTTAAAGTTACGGAAGCAAGTTTAATTGCTATGGAAAGAAATAGGGAGTTCCCATAAATTTCAAACAAAAGTCTAACTTCAAAAACAAATGCGGAATAAAACCTAAAACCTGAAAGTCAATGTACCAACACTCTAACAAGAACCATAAGCTTAAATCAAGAAGGGGTACAACCCCATACTAAACATAAGAAATCTAAAGAACTAATCTATGTCTGATAATGTGGACATAAACAAGGGAGAACTCATAGTTGCTTGAAAGAATTGGCTCACCCTTAAATTTGATGAAGATCATTGATCCTCTAAATGAGGTTTGTCAATAATTGCTTGAAGATGCCCTGTACTCAACAAAGAAATAGCAAGTCTAGTATCAATACACAACCATATGGTATTGGTAGGATCACATGGCTGTCCCACTAAGTTGAACATACACAAGTCATTACAACATAATGATAACATGCATACACCAAACATATACAATATCAATATTATTTACGAATAACGAACATTTTCACATTTCTCAAGATATATAGTTATGTCAAGTCAATGGCCCTCTCATGGAACTTTCACCAAAACTATTAGTGTACCAGTGCGTGGTACCCGATCTAATGTTTAAGCCAAAAGATGGAAACCGATCCCATGTTTATGCCGAAACGTGGAAACCAATCCTAGTTAGTGTGTCGGAATGCAACACCCGATTCATTCAACAAGCCAAAGTCATAATCACAAGTATATTCTCAAAATCATACAATCAAATCATGATTCATGGCATTCAACATTCATCTATCCTCATTTGCTACTAGTGTGATTAATAGTTCAACATTTACATACATAAACACATTATATTTAAGTAAGAACAAACATACATCATACAACATGAAGTCACAGACATCACCTACCTCGAAACAAGCTTGAATCTCCTAAGAAACTTTATTTTCCCTTTCCGAATTCTTTTCGCTTGTTCTCGGTCTACAAACAATAGCAATAATGTGAGGATCAATAAACAACACCTCATTACCCGAATTATAATAATAATATCAATCCTAGGTCAAACCATTGATCCCCATACACATATTAGGGATTTTTCAACTATAATTTCTGGATCAAAACCCTTCCCCATCGATAATTACCCATGAAACTAAGTTCTACATATCTAGTTATGGATATGGGGAGTGAAAACTTCACCTTTGGCCTCAAGAATAGTGGAAAACATTCAAGAAAACACATGGAGTCGTTCTTTAGCTCTCAAAGTCAAAAAGTACATAATAAAATGTTTTTGGGGTTAATTTCCAACTTAAGTTGCGACTATCCTGCTATGGCAGCACTCACCCCGCTACAGTGGCCCTGCCCTGGTGGGAAGATCTCACCTCAGCGACCTGCACAAAAACAGTTAACAATTTTAAGAATTCCAAAACCCCCTTTTGACAACACACCTTCAACCAAAGACACTTTAGACTACCCGTTCATGCTAAGATAAAATTCAGGAGTTGTACTCGCCTGAATTTAATTTCGTAAAGTCGTACAAGTTCCTTAACATCTTAGCTATCTAATAATGTTATCAAAATAATAATTAGATCACCCAATTGTTATCAAATTTCCCTGGACTTTACTGACTCTGATTTCGTCCAAATCTGGACTAGGTTGGAAAATTCCAAGTTAGTATGAAAAAGTTTTCTGGCCCAAAAATTTTCCCCATTGGATTTTCTATAACGATGGAAACCGGTCGTTACATTTGGCTACTTACTCTTACCTATGATTTGTAGGTCCAACCACAGATCGTCCTGGTCGACTGTGGGTGTGATCAGAGACCATAAATATTTGGTGATCAACGATGGACCCCACCTACGGATCGTGTGTCAGACCATGGACCATCGGTGGCTTCTGTGGTTTGTGCACCAGGTATGGAAAGCTGCAATTTATTTTCTATTTTCTCAATTCTGAGGTGTTACAGTCAACATCAAGAAAGTCATCTACTATGTTATAATGTATAAAATAAAAAATCAACATAAAAAAATAGTTCTAAAAATAAAATTTAATTTTTCTCTTTACATGTTCATACGACATATAAATTGTTTAATGTGGAATACATTTACAAAGCACATCTAGTTAGATGATAATAAAACTAGACAACAAATATCGTCTATAAGGTAATAATACTGAGATTCGACTAATTACATGATTGCACTTCGTCAAATTGAAATAAATATATACATTATTGCATTGAACTAATAAAATTTTTCGTTGATCATCGCGTGAATAAGAGATATATATGATGATCAACATTGAACATTCACAAAAGAATCTACAATACTATTTTATGCAAAGCTCATTATTTAAATCTTTGCTTAAATAAGCAATACAATATACTATAACATATATTTTCTTAATAGGTAATAATGTACAACACACGTGTCCAAAGACTAGTTAGTGCTCAATACCATAGGCTTGCCCTTATTTTCACTGCATAGACTCTCTAGACTAGTCACTAGGATCACTATAGGACTATTTAACTTGTTACGTAGGCTTAGGGTCAGGTATGATAGATTTGGGTACTTTTAGTGACTTTTCTGCCCTCCTTGACATTACATTAGCTTTTTACCTCTTTTATCAACAAACTTTGACATATTTATATTTTTTTCTTTTCCTTGACTTTCTTCTGTACGAATGTGACTTGAATTTTTCATTCTTCTTTTTCCACTTTTTCTTTTTCTTTTACTTCTTCTTTCTTTGTTTTTTTTCGACATCATTATCACTATTTCTATTTCTCATGAATTTAGTCACATCTTTTTCTATCCTTTTTCTTCATCGCTTCACAACTCCTTTCATACCTTTTTCTTTCAGTTTCCTTTTTTCACAACCAGCCTCAACTTATGTGTTTTGCATGAGTTGAGGTGCACAATGTCCGAAGTTGGACGAGGGCTGAGATTAAGGTAAATTGTGATTTAGCCAACCTCAACTTAGGTTTTTGACCTACGTTAAGATGCACATCTCTAAGGAGGGACCAAGGCCAAAACCGTCTTAAGGGAAGGTGAGTTAGGTGTTATGAAAAAAGTGGTGTTTAGTAGGCTCAAACATTATGATAAAAGGGAGAATTTATTTATTTTGGTTGGATTCTTCTAGGCTTAAGTGGACTTATTTGAACAAGGGCCTATGATCATTTATCAATTTCTAGCCTAGATTATCTTACCAGGACCAAAGTGGCAAGTTCTAGATTGGCACATACTGCATGAAAATACAATTTCCTCACACTTACTTAGTACGGTATTTCATTATCGAATTATCGAAGCACATAGTTCAAGTTTTAGCTTAAGTTATGCTATAATACCAGTTCTTATCATGTCATATAAAGATCCAACACATTCAACTCATTAAGCAAATAGATCTAGCACATTTCAAAAATTTCGGACAGGTATCATTTCCATGCTCTATGTCATCACGCTTTCATTCATTTTATCTAGTTCAACACACATATAATACTAGACATGCCGGTTCAACAGAAAAGTAAAACAGTCCCTTGCAGAAAAAGAACACAAGCAAGAAAACCCTAAAGAAGAGTTATGACTTGGGTTAATCAGACTTCACCCTATCACTCACAACCCATTTACCCAACCCCCATGAAAAATAATTGTGCAATTTCCCTCAATGTGAAAAAAAAAGAAAAGAAAAATAAAGCATAGGGTGAAACAAACTTATGGCACATATGCACCGAAGACCCATCAAGTGGCGGGATGGTCTGGTTTCCAAAAACCCACTGGATCAGCAGTAAAAATGCCATTAGTAACTCCTTCATCAACAGTGGGAACACCATCAGTAGTGCTCCTCGAACCAGATGGGCCAAGATCATTATCACGAGCCTGCTGCTTCCATAACTCATCCTAGAAATAGATTACCTCTGGGCTTCCTCTCACTACTGTGGCTCCCTCTTCTTTGCCCGTTTGGCCTCCTCAGTATCGAAAGTATGATTAGTAGAGTGGTGGTGCTTCCTAGCCAAACGGAAAAGGTCAGGTGGTGGCATGGTGTCGCCAAAAAGTGTAGTTTTCACTTCATCATCAGCCTCATCCACAGGAGTGGTCTCTAGTACAGTCTTTGTAGGTGTTAGAAGAGAATCAACATCACAACGGAGCCTAGCTAACTCTGTCTGGAAAGTGGTAATATCAGTAGTGTGAGTAAGCCTCTCCAATACTCTCAACTCAAATGCATGTACCTGTTATTGGACCACCTAAATCTTTACGTCCAAAATCAACTCCATACAAGCCTGGGAGTCCTCAATAGACCTTTACAACCAAGGCCTTATATGTTGTATCAAGATGGCCAATTGAGTTTCCGAACTCGGGCTAGAGGTACTAAAGGTGTCCCAGAATGGAGAGTTGTTCAGGACGAGCTCTCAGCATACTTTGTGGCGATGGACAGTGAACCTATGTATCGGCTATAGTGGAAGGTATGGAAGTGTCTTTAGTCTATGCCATAACGATAGGCTCAACCTCTCGAACTAAGTTAGCACTAAAGGGAGGAACTGCAACTAGTGTACTCAGATGCGGGCACTGATGTTTGTATCATCCTTGATCCGCCCAACATCCAAAGTCTTATTCCCCTTGACCAATCTATCATAGTACCATATCAGCGCAGTAGACTCTCTGCACCAATGAAAAATCAGGCATGGGATGGACATTTTAGTAACCTCAGTTTCCTTCTCTGTATCAACTTTTGTACTTTCAGTAACCTCATTATCATTCTCATCTTTTTCGATCACTCTTTAAACCTCAGAGGGGATGGGGGAATCTATAGTTTGTTTTCCTCTACAAGTAGTGACACCCATACAATGTCTGTCATTTTTTGGATTTTGGATGGTGTTGCTGGGAAGTGTGCCAGGCTGGCATGGGCTCACAATAGCGGAAAATTGACTAAACAACTACTCAAGTTGATTTATCGACACTGCATGTGCATCAACTTTCTAAACAATTCCAGATAAATCATTTTGCTTCTCCTTCTAATTCTATTCTGTCGCATCAAATCTCTTCATCATCTTCTACATCATATCCTGAATGTGGTTCATACTTCTACAAGCATCTCTACTAACAAGTGGAATAAATGGCCCAAATTTCTCATTCATGTTGCCATAGTTGTTTCTATTGTAATAGTTATCAGGATTGGAGTTCCCATCCTGAACATAGTTTCCATCATGATTATTGTTTCCATAGTTTCCACCATGGTTTCCTTGACCTTGGCACCAATTATCCAAGTTGGAACCTTGGACATTAGTTCGAAAACCCCTCATCTAATCATTAATAAAGTTCGCATCCTCTTCATAGTAAAACTCCTCAACTGGCGGTGGTGGAGGTCTAGTTAGATAATTTACCGCATTCACTTTTTTGGTACGTCCACTCACATGCATTAATACCAAGCCAATTTTTGTCCATATTTGAGGGATCTCTTCACGAATAGCATCATTCAATTGACTTAGTGTAGTTTTGACAGCAAATGTGCTTCTACCCATATTTGACTTCCTAGTGCTCTATTATTTATTGTTTTAGGAGATCCTCTCAGGTTTTTCATAAATCTCCTTAAAAGTGCACTCACCATAAGAACCTCCAAAACAAGTATCTAACACGACCTTTCCATTGTCATCGTGACTTCTCTAGAAGAGCTCCTTCACTGACTTATCATCTATGCGGTAATTCAGAACAGAACACTCTTTATGAATCTAGTGAACCTATCCCATGAACTACTTACTAACTCTCAAGGTAGTGCGGTGAAGTTATTTAGTCTATCTTTGAAATTTAATTTCTTGGACACCGAGAAATACCTCGCAATGAACACTTTATGTAGTGGTCCCATGTATATATCAAATCACAGGGCAGCTCAAAAAACCACAGAGCAGCATCATTAGTTAACGAAAGTTGGAATACTCTCAAACTTATAACATTCATATCCAAGTCTAGTCGCCCCACACTGCTCGTACAGACACTTGTCAATTTATCCATATGAGCATATGAATCTTCCGAAAGTAACCCAGGGAATAACCCTTTTGCTCTAAGCATTTGCATAAGACTGCTGGTCACCACAAATGTATGTCCTGGATGTAGTGGAGGGAAAATTATAACCACAGTTGATCTAACCCTGTCATAGTCAACTCTTTATTGATCACGAAACCTTGTTGCTGGCTGATTTTGCACCCTTTCAACATTTTTTATTAGATTACCAGCCTGAACCTGAAAGGGTACATTTACAACTCCTGGTGGTTGAAGACAAGCTCCATCCCATTGACCCTCATCGATGGGATCATTTTGTACCTCAAGATTTATGCCTCTTGTGACAATTCTTCTCATTGTTATCCTTAATTCTAGATCGTAGAGTGTCAGGAGGATTCCCTTGACACCGTGTCATTGGCATACACTAGAGTTGAAACCTATAGAAAACAACAATAAAACAAAAAAATAAAATCAGGAAATACCAAACTAAAGTTCAATAATGAAGTTAATTTAATCTAATAGCTATATTCCCCAACAGTGGCGCCCAAGTTTGATACGCCCAAATTACATTTCCCGAAAAAAGTATAAGAAATCGTTGCTAAATAAAGAACTCAACTTGTATGTTGGGATCGATCCCACGAAGAAAATGGGTTACACATAAATTTAACTTACAATTATCTCTTTTTAGCCAAACTATTTCCAAGAAGAAGTAACAAATTGGGGTTTTGTAAGTAAAATAACAAATTGTTGGTTTCAATTAATAAGTAACAAATAAACAAGATTCACAATTTAATAAATCAATATAAGATGGAAACTATGATATATGTGTTCCATATAAGCTCTTAACACATTATTCCTGATAATAATAATTCAATTCTAGTGTTTAACATGCATGGCTGATAGGTTAGGTATCCCTAAGTGATTGGTAATCCAAGTAGGAACTTTCACCTCGTAACTTGTTAAGTCTACAGGTGTGTGCTTTACTAAACCTTACCTTTACCCCAGATTAGTCCTCGTGTAAATTGAGTTGGGTATTCACCCAGACGTCAAGGGATCAAAGTTAACTATCTCCTTTGGTTAATCCTTTTCTCCTTTAGTGCCCCCTTTGTAAGGAAAGTAGGAACGAGGCGAGTTCTAACTTTGCAAACTGCTAGAAAGAAATTTAAGTGAAAAGATTAACAATACATGAATCAACACTTACTAAAGAATTACTTAGTTATTAGTCATACGTTGTTAATTGCTTATGATTCCCACAACTCTAGTTGGGGATTTAACTACTCATTATTGAGAATTCACAATTCATATTAGGGTTACTAAAAGAAAACATGAACTTACTATTAGAATAGATGAAAACCAAAATCTTCAATTGAAATTCAAAGTGCAAATTGCATAAAAGCAATTTCGGAAATTCATTTGCTAAGAGTCGCAAAATTGTTCAAAAAGAGAAAAACAAAAGTCTCCAATAAGGTCTAACTCCCAAAAATGAACATAACAACTAATATTTATAGTCTTTAAGTCCTAAACCAACTAGGAAAAGAAAATAAGGAAATCTGGGTCACAAGCGGTTTTCGATCAACGACACAACCTCTGGACCGTGGATCAGCCTACAGTCCGTGGTTCACCTTCGTGGTTCAGCACTTAGAAAAAATTTTAGTACCCTTAAATGATGGTCTCACCTACGGTTTGTGGATTGGACTATGGTTTGTCATGTCCCTCCGTAGTTCAAGTACTGGAAATCAACTTTCTAATCAGAAACGACGATCCTATAGGACGGTCCGTCATTCGCTCTACTGTATGTGTGGTTCCACACTTGGTCAGACTTACTTTAACTCACATCCATGATCCTTTACCTACGACCAGTCAATGGATCTACTGTCTGTGGTTTGGCTCTGTTGACTACTATTGCTGCCACTTTAGTTCTTTTCTCTCGTAACCACAGTTGAAAATATTTCCTACAAATATTACTTAAAAAAATTATATCTAATAACAAAACAACCCAAGACACACACAAACTCTAAGTGAAATGCATCAAAAATACCATAAACTCACAGTATATCATTGTCCAGGACCATTAGGATATATGTGATGAATATCAAGTGTTGGGTTTGGAGTAGGAAGGAAATTTTTTTAGAGGTTTAAAGTAGGAAGGAACTTATTTAAGAGCTAAGTAACATCTTCTCTTGTTTTTTGGTCGCCTCATTATTTTGTATTTGTGGTGTATTGGTTCACCTAATATAAGTTTGTTGCATTCAGTTTGGTTGGGTCTTGTTGGAAGATAGTCATTACCAAAAGGAAGTAGTTGGAGTTTATATTTTAAGTTTTGGACTAACAAAGTCAATTTATGAATTTCCTATCAACTTGATTATTGGGTTTGCGTCGCTCGACCTCAGAGGGTATTGGTAAGGTAAGCAAAATCATATGGGATGAGTAACATTTGGTAGTGGATGTTTTAATGACCCTTAAGGTCATCTTTCCAAATTTTCGATCTTTCCAGCATTAATAGTTTTCTTGTAGTGGCCCTAAGTAATTTATGGCTTGCTTGGACTGATAGTTTAGTCGCTAGGTCGTTCGTTTGATTTTGGAGCAAGTGACCATATGTTGGAGCCTTTACAACTTGAATAATTTACAATGGTAAGAATTTCAAGAAGATTACCTCTACATGTAATTATGACGGTTTAATCTGCTATGGAAGGGCCATTTAAGGGTAGGGCATGATTTATTTGAGCCCAGGGATTTTGTTGTGACTTTGGGACATTAGGTTTTTAACTTTGAACCTTCAATCAAGGTTTGACTTTGGTAAACATTCTTGGTAAATGTTGTTTGATAGGAATTAGGTTAGTATTGTGTAACACCCCGCTATTTGAAAGAGTTAGAATTAGAAAGAACATATTTTTTTTGGAAAGAATGAAAATCTGAAATTTGGCAAATGTATGTTAAGTGTGAGCTTTTGGTCAACTTTAAAGATCATAACTTTCAGGATTTAGGTGGAAAATAAGATATCAAATGAAAGGTCATGTAATCTTCTTTCCAATGCCACTGAGTTTGCTAATTTTCGAGCTCGTACGGGGGAGATATGTCCGTTTTAAGTTGGGTTGTTTGTTTAAGGAAAGTTACTTGGATTTAAGAGGGGTATTTTGGTCTTTTCCTTACCCAATTAAGTCATTTCTTTTTTATTAATTAATTAGGGGTCTAAACTTAGTTGGTTCAGTTTATGCAGTCAAATTTTACGCTATAGTTTTTAGAGAATGAACTCAAGAGGAGAAAGGAGGAGAAAAGGTAAAGATTTCGTCAAATTCTTGAAGGGTTCGTTGTGAATTTTGCCAAGGGTTCATCCCTTAGAGGTATGTGAATTCACATAGCACTGAGTTCGTTCACCCACAGGCCAATCATGTTAATTTTAGCATATTTTAATCCTAAAAAGATAAAGATTTGATGTTCCTGACTTGTATTCTTGAAATTGCCTTCATTCATGTATTTGAATGGGATTGATGAGTTTCTTGAGATAGTCTTATTGATTTGAATAGTTGTGTTGAGTTATATTCTTGGGTTCATGTATTGGGTAACTGAATCTAAAGAAAAACTGAGAAAAAGAATCAAATTTAGTCGATTTAAGATCAGAAAATGAGTAGAAAAATTTGTCAGGATTACTTGTGGGGAGGTTTGGGGTGACGCAACCCTGATGCACCTGAAGGTGTAGGTCGATGTGCCCCCAATCTGCTGACCTTATTGACCTCTATGATTGCAACCTGGGGCCCACGTTTACTGTAGTAAGCTGACTCTTTTTTAATTGACCTGTTTTCATCTATCTTAATCTTTTTCAAAACTCATTTTTTTGAGCTAGGGATCTCCAAATTGGGTGACCCTAAGGGGATGCTCATGTCTTGTTATTGTTCATTAAGTTTGTACGTTGTCGTTTGGCCTATTCCAGGATTGGAATTTTGTCGTGTATTGGAGAAATTACTTAACTGGAGAAATTAACTAACCAAATCAATATTGTAATAAGTTTTTTAACACAACTATGTTGCAAATGAGTCGTTTATGATGAATTCAAAGAAGATTTTTCATCGCCCATTGGATGTTGTTGTGACTATAAAAGCATTGCTTCGATTATGTGGGGTTCAACCCCAACCTTGTTTTATTACTATATAATCTTCGATAAACTGTGCATTGTATTGTTGGGACACAATATTAGTGCTTTAATATTATAAATTTATAACTATTAGTTATTTTATGAATCCTAGTTTTACTTATCCAAATTCATATAAAGTCTTACATTATAGAAATTAAACCATCAATTATTCATCTAATTTTTATTATTCTCGCCCTATTTTGTGGGATTTTACCTCAACTTTATTTGGATTACTATATTTTCATAGGACCACATTAGATCATCTTAGCGTGTAATATTCAGTGAATAGGGAACCTGGTAGTTGTTGCGTACACAAAGTTCTTTATTTTAGTTTTACATGATTACACACTTGGAAAAGGAAAGGAACCATCAGGTAAATCATGCAACTATACAAAGATCATAGTATTTGGTCCAAAAGAGTGGAAGAACCTTTGAGTTCATGATCAGACCATTAAAAATAATGTTGAAATAAGAATGTTCCTTGATCACGTCCTTTAAGTCCACTCTATATCCTGAAAATATATACTTTCATAAACTTCAGAGTCATGCCATTGCCACGTTGATTTGTTACTAGACCGCAGTCCTAGTTTGATATTAACTTGGCTTCTCCTTATTTGTCATCTAGATGAATATAAAGTAAAAAAGGCTCCAAGTATTTCTCCTCTTTTTTCATCTTAATGGATATATATAATAGGGGGCTCCGAGCCTTGACCTAGTTATTACATTTGAAAAAAGACTTTTGAAAGATACGTTGCATGCTTTACTATTAATGTAACATAACGATGTTGGATAATCAGATTAACATAATACTCCCTATTCTTACTATCCACAACAATATCTTTCCCATTGGGACAGAGAACTATTTCCCTCCTCGAACCCAACGACTCAACTTCAAAACAAATATCAAGCCTAACACATCGTGATCCACTATCTCAACAACCATATTCAGTATCTCATTACAACTACATTACATGAACTGATCTATGTCCATAATGCATTCCAACAATACATCTTTTCTAGCCAATTGCAATGTGGCAATGTTAGAGATAATGACTCTAAAGTTTATGAAAGCATTAGATTTTCAGGATAGAGAGTGGACTTAAAGGATGTGATCAAGGAATATTGTTGTTTCAACATTATTTTCAATGGCCTAATTATGGACTCAAAGGTTCTTCCACTCTTTTGGACCAAATACTATGATCTTTATCGCACCCCGAATTAATTTATGCATGAACATTTACTAGGTGGCTTTAATTTTAACCTAGATGTTCGAATCATTACTGAAATAGTGGATGCCATTGAAGCGTGCAGCATTGCGACCTTTAGCGATCATCTTGAAATTTGGGACTACTCGTGGAAAGCGTTAAGAGTTTTTTTGCATGAGAGTTAGATTAGAGCATGCAAGGCTTAGTAAGGTCATTTACTTTTTAGATGAATAAATGGGCATTATTGAATCAAAGAAAGTTGAGCTAGGTGAAGCAAAAGAGGAATTGTTTAATTTTAATGAAATGCTTTTGGAAGCAAAGGAAGATGAAATATTTAACTCCATTTCATGGCCCTTGCAACTTCTCCATGGTAAAAAAATTGTTTATCAAAAACTTTTCCTCATTGTTAGTATAATTGTGTCTTAGTTTCAGGCTTCATTAAAATAGAATCTGCTATTCTTTCTAAGGTTGCAAGTTTCCTCTTCTAATATCTAATAGGAAGTTACATATTTATTCGTATTTGATTTTCATTAGTTTGGAATGATACCTACAAGTGAATATAATTTCAATTTTACTACATGTCACATGTGTTTTGACTTTTATTTTTTTCTCTAGGTCCAGACAAATTATTCTCCGAAGTTATTGTTCGCAAACTTCCAAAAAATGGGTTTAGTATTTATGTCCAGTGTATATAAAATCATACTTTTTTACATGTACCTCATAGCAGATGCAAGTGAAATAAAAAGGAGTTCAATTAGTTTGGCAAAAAAATACTTCAAAATTATTGTGGAATTACTTATAACATGATATATTGAAGGCATATAGAGAAATAAACGTGATCTTTTAACAATATGTGTAAGAAATGAAATTAGACCAAATAAAATAATAAATGAATGTTCTTAATAATACGGTGCAAAAAATTAAATTAAACCAAAATGAAATAAAAATGAATATTCTTAATTGAAGAAGGATAAAATATGAAAGGAAAACATAGTTAAAACCACATCTGTCAAAATGACGAAGAAAAACATAAAACATGAAGAACAAGACAAAAATATATAAGAAATAAAGAAGAAAAATATAAATTATTTTTTATTAGAAATGACTCAGCTTAAATAGTTGTATAAAATGACAAGTTAGAGTGACTTCTCCAGAAGCTTTTCATCTTTCACATTTCTTTCATTAAATTATATTTCAAACTAGAATTTTCATATTTAATTAGGATATTTTATCCAAAAGAAATTATATTTGTATGAAATGTTGTTTTGTTGTCTAGCTGGTTTTATTCCCTCTCTAAAATTGTTTTCCATTCTTCATTTAGGCTAACTTAAACATAACGGATAGAAACAGATCTTTTGTGAAGCAAACTGACCAGCCCAACTTCAAGGCAAAAAAATTGAAGCAAATTTTCCTTATTGATTTCTCAGTTTTGTCAAATATATAATCCCTTCAAATATCATTGGGGAAATGGGGGGGGGGGGGGGGGGTATGTCGGTTAGTTTAATTTGTTCTTTATAAAAGTAGAGTTATTTTGGTACTATATAGTTTATATTTTCTTATAAATATTTTTATACAACAGAGTTTTCTAAGAAAGTTTTTCGATTCCCATTTGTCAAAACATGATGACACTGTTATTTTAGTGGATGAAAATGAAAAGATTTTCCATCAAATACCTAATTTATAAAAATGGATTGTGTGGTGGTTGAAAAGGTTTCTCCATTTCTCAAAATGTTCTTGGAAGAGTTGACTTGGGCTTGAATTGATTTAGCCCTGAGAAATTAAGGTAAAATAATGTAAGTGCTAAAATCCAAGTTATTTTGTTCATGAAAGAGTTGTTTATTATTTGATTGATCTTATGTGCACCAGTAGTGTAAATGAATTGTTACAAGACCTAAAGAGGTAGTGTTAGGAATGAAGATATATTTAATTAGGTGGGAGTTGGCCCTATGTGGACATGATGAGGAAAGTGGGATGTAGATTGTTGTAGTATGTGAAGAGGAGAAGTGCATATTCCTTTGTTATTGTATTATTGGCATTGCTTTTCATCTAAAAAAAATTGGAACCATCGCAGTCAAAATATCCTAATCTTGTCAACCATGAGGAAAACTACCACCTTGTTTAATACATATTCGTTCCTAATACTACATCCAAAGGATAATTAAGAAATTCCTTTAGACTATTGGTTCATATAAGATAAATCCAATGACAAAGGTAACTATTTTTTTAACAAAATTTCTAGGATTTAAGAACATACAAGGTGTTACCCAAAATTCGCAAGGCTAAATCAATTGAAAATCCAAGGCATCTCTTTCAAAAAGTCTATGATAATTGAAAAACCCTTTCCAACCCCCACTCAATAAATTCTTACTCGTAAGGTACTTGGCAGGAAATGTTTCTTCATTTGCATCCACAAAAACAACAACGTCATCATATTTTCACAAATAGAAATCACAACAAATTCTCAAAAAACTCTACTATATCATAATATTTATCAAATAAAATCTAGAATAAATAGGACAAAAAACAACTCTAATTGAATCAATAATAAATTGCACTTACCAACAAAAATCTCCCCAAGACATGTGAAGGGAGCATACATTTGACAAAACTTGGAAACCTAATACACTAATTTGCTTGAAAATTTTCGGCTCACAGTTGGGTTGATGAGTCTACTCTAGCACAACTATGCTTTTGTCTCTTCCTTTATGTTCTAGTAAAATCAAGAATCAAAAGAACTTTTAGTGAGTTAATAAAATCATTTAAACAACAAGGTAGAAATTCGTAATACTAGGTGGAATGAATGTCTACAACTATGTATTTAATTAATAGATTGTCATCTAAAGTGCTAAATACTTAGCCTCTATATTTAGCCCAAATCATGGACTTTCACTGAAGCTCATATGTCCAAACATTGAATTTCGGACTAATAGAAGAGC
Organism: Solanum bulbocastanum; assembly: GCA_037074985.1. Taxonomy (NCBI): domain Eukaryota; kingdom Viridiplantae; phylum Streptophyta; class Magnoliopsida; order Solanales; family Solanaceae; genus Solanum; species Solanum bulbocastanum. The sequence continues at coordinate 24,588,802 of CM073597.1, read as the reverse complement.
AGCGTAACTAGACCTTGGTGACCATAAGGCTGCTTAAAAATCTTATGTCAAATTAATAGGGCAGTGTGACCATACCTTGAATCTTCGAACATAAGGCTTCTAAAGAATACCATATCAAATAAACATCACAATTCCACCTTGGAAGAAATTTCTACTCTAAGATAGTCAATACAAAAACTCCAAGCCTGAACCGAATCTAATCCTAAACTGTCCAACAACGCCTGATAGCCTAATCATGAATCACCAGGGTCGTAGAAAAAGGGAGGTATGGGTAGAATGTCATCACAACTAATCTACAACCTAACTAAGACTCATTCTATCATACCTAATTCTGCTACATCAATCTATATGGAGTTATGTCATCTGAAGCAAGCACAAACTCCTAAATACGCAAGTCTAAGGCAAGCACTACTCTTCCCTAGACTAAGGCCGAACATGCCGTCAACCACAATAATAAACAAGTACAAAACATGCCACAATGTGGGGATAGTTATGAACAAGAAGAACAACATGCTAGTAGATCGAAAATCCTGACAAAATCTTAAAACATGATATTAACTAACTAAGCATGATCAACTAGCTACCAAACACAAATTCACACAAATCAACATTTATTTAAATTCTCGAGCTCAATCTTAAGGACAAGAATAGTAGCCTACCTCAGGGCAAATCACATGTGCTTCAAATTCATAATTCCAATGCTTCTCCCTTTTAAATGGCCTCTGAATGCTACAACACTATCAAATATAGAATAAAAATATTAACACGATTGTTTAGACACCAATCATATTAATTAGAGACAGACGAAAATTTGAGTCAATATGTGAATATGGGACCCACCTTAGGAATCAAAGAAATGAATTCATCAAAATGTCTGTTTAAGCTCCCTGAACTTGTATCCTAAAATAAGACACAAATTATGGCACGAACAACACCCAAAGACGTACATGCAACAATTAAACATTTGAGCAGAATCAAGAGGGCTGATAGCCCCTTCAGAGCAGATTTTATAGCAAACAGTCTTTCCCTTACAATCACCAAACATTCCAATGCATAGCCACAACCTTTCCGAACACACTAAACTTGAAATCACCCAAATCGAACACAAACAACTCTCATAATCACAAAAGGAAATGCTTGAAAAAAAAAATCATGGTATGGTCTTTTAATTCAAATGTCAAGCCACAAATACACATCAAGATAGCAGAGAAAGGAGGTGGTGATAACAACCCACTCTTTAAATGTCCTTCAAGATCATAAAAGTCAAACCTCACAAACAAGATTACCATGGGTGGTCAATGCTATATCCACTTATCCATGGGTGATCAACGCTACATCCATTCATCTATGATTGATTACCATGGGTGGTCAACGCCCATGCGATCATAATGGTAAAGAACAATCCACCTTGATTGAGAAGGCACACATGTAACCTCGTTGAAGGAAGCACCAACACAAGATGTTGGTGCATCAGCTGAAAACGTTGACGAGGTGTTTGAAATTCATTTGGAACCTCGTGCACACAAATGAAATATACTGCCCCACCATATTTTGTATGTTGGACCGAATTAAGCAGTTGAAAATTCTAATTGAGGTTGTCTCAAAATAAAGAGGTTACCACATAAAAATCCATTTAAACCCAAATTCCACAATGGGCTCGAGATTAGCGTGGAGGCCTCATGATCCGTATAATAGGTCCTAGATATTAATAACGGCTACTATCTATGAAATTTTTTTACCTGTAGGACTCTTCTTAAATGTAGGACTATTTTTATTTTTCTTATCAACTTTTTTATGTTTAGAGGTGTAATTACATATGTTTCTCTAAGTTGTTATTTTATTCTCAGCCTTATAAGTAATACAATAGCTATATAAAGACCAACACGTTAATCACTACACATTAGTTCATCTGCATCGCATCCAGTTCTTCTCTTTCTCTTTATGGTATTAAGAGCTCTACTGCTTTAACAGGCTTGATCCTTTTTTCCCTTGCAGCCAATATAACTCAAGCCAAAAATGGCCCTATATATAACTGTCGTCAATGCCGACAACCTCTCTGGTTCAAAAACTGTTGTCCAGTTCAATCCGGTTACTCAACTCTCCATCAAACTTGTTGGTAGCCATAATTTTTTGTTATGGAAGGCTCAGGTGTCCATGTTCATGCGTGGACACAAACTCTTTGGTCATCTTGATGGATTGACCCCAATCTCTTCCAAAACTATCTTTGAAAATAACCTCAATGTATCTAATCCTGCCTATATTTCCTGGTTTCAACAAGATTAACTTGTACTAAATGCTATCTTGGCAAGTGTAGATGCGATAATTGGCAGTACAGTTGCTTCTACTCTAATGCCAAAGTCGCTTGGGATGCCTTGCATACTACTTATGCAAATAAATCTCAAAGTCATATCTGTAGTCTTAGAGACTGTCTAGCCCGTCTCTCCAAAGGCTATCGTCTATTGCAGACTATCTCCAACAAGTTCGTTCTCGTTGTGATGAACTTGAACCTGTTGGCTCCCCCGTCTCCAATAAAAATTGATTGTCAAGATTCTCACTTGTCTTGTGTCTGTATTTCAAGAAATTTCATCCTCTATCTGTGCTCGAGAGACTATCTCCAACAAGTTCGTTCTCGTTGTGATGAACTTGAACCTGTTGGCTCCCCCGTCTCCAATAAAAATTGATTGTTAAGATTCTCACTTGTCTTGTGTCTGTATTTCAAGAAATTTCATCCTCTATCTGTGCTCGAGATTTGGTGATCCCATATGAAAAACTATATGAAAAGATCCTTAACCAGGAGCTTTTCCTTCATCATGAGGAAGCCAAGAAGACATATTTTGTTCCAATTACTACCAACTTTGCGCAAGGGACTACTTCATCTCCTACTCGTCAATGCTTCAACAATAACCAAAACAGTAATCGATGATCCAATGTACAAAATCATCTAAATAGTAGTTAGTCTTGGAGTAACAATCAACAACCTCGGAGAAAAAATCCACAACAATAGTCTTCCAACAACAACCTCTACTGCCAACATTGTGATGGTAGAGGTCATACTGCATGTGTCTGCCAAACACATTCTCACAATCATCTTCAAGTGTGTGCTAATTATGATGCACACCTCCAGAACAAGTCAGCTTCATGGTTTGTTCATAGTGGTGCCACCCACCATGTTGCCTCAGACACACAAAGTCTAACTACTATGCAAGACTACCATGGTTCGAAGAAGATCGTCATGGGTAATGGTAATACCGTTCCAATCTCTCATACTGGTAATGTGAACTATAATGCATCAAATCACAAATTACAGCTTCAACACATCCTTTGCTCTCGAGCTATTACAAATAATCTAATTTTGGTCTCTAAATTTTGTCAAGATAATATCTCCTCTACGGAATTTTTTCCTTTTTCTTATCTTGTGAAGGATCTAACTACGGGGGCACCATTGGCTCGCGGATGGAGTAAACATGGGCTGTATGAGTGGCCACCAAAAGATGTTGATTGTCCGCCGCAATCCAACATCGATTTTAGTTACTACTTGTGACATCAACGATTAGGCCACCCTAATCATCAAGTTCTAGTTTTTGCATGATTTTTCTAATCCAGTAGTTGCTTCAAAAAATAGTGTTCTTTGTCATTCATGTTATTCTAATAAAAGACACAGGATGCCTTTTTATAAAAGTTCTTTGCACAATGCCAATCCATTACATTTAGTTTACAGTGATTTTTTTGGGGCCATCTTCGATTTTATCGGTTGACAAAAAGCGATAGTATGTTTTATTTTTTGATCAATAATGAAGACATATGTGGTTGTTTACACTAAAAGCTAAAATTGAAGTACTAGAAATCTTTCAAACTTTACATCTCATTATTGAAAAACATTTTAGCATAAAAAATTTATCCTTTTACACTAATGGTGGTGGTGAGTGTCAAAAATTAGATTCCTATCTAAAAACACATGGCATTGAACACTTAGTGTCCCCCAAACACGCCGAAAATGGTAGCCTTAGTTGAGCACCGACATCAATATGTCACCGAGGCAGCTTGCACCTTACTACACCAATCATCCTTACCTTCAACGTTTTGAACTTACTCATGTCATCAAGCAGTTTATTTGATCAATAGGATGACTACTCCCAAACTACAAAATAAATCCCCTTTCGAAATCCTACTATAGGTTGTGCCTAAATATGATTCCGTCAAAGTTTTCTGTTGCTTATGCTATCCATTGCTCAAACCGTATTATAAAAATAAATTGGAACCTTGATGTGCCCTATGTGTTTATTTAGGATTTTCTAACATATATTATTGCCTTCAGTGTTTTGAAATCCTATTTCAGGTTGTGCCTAAACATGATCCCATCAATTTTTTCTGCTGCTTATGCTATCAATGGCTCAAATCGTATTCCAAAAATAAATTGGAACCTCGATCTGCGCCATATGTTTATTTAGGATGTTCTAACAAATTTTACAGCCATAAGTGTTTTGATCCAGTTAACTCCAAAATATATTTATCCATAGATGTAATGTTTTTTTAATACAATTTCCTTTTCAAAATTATTTTTCCAGTTTTAGTAATAAAGTTAATGTTTCTTGGGATAAGTTTTCTGCTAAACAACAATCCAAAGAGGAAGCGAATTCAATTTTACAATCCTCTTATCAACTCCCTCTACCAGTAACAACGTTGCCCATGGTCACTCAAAGCCTGCAAGCCATCTCCTCCGCTCCAAATGGTGTGTCTCCACAATCAGGTAATATTCCTTCTAGTGTCTCAACATCCACTTTTTCATCTTTTCCACACAAATAGAGAGCTAATTCTTTTGCAGCACCTCAATTGTTGCCTTCACGGACATTTATAACGTATCATACATGAGAAAGACCACCCATTTATAGCCAAACTCCATGTTATCATAATCCATCTGCTTTGGCACAAAATCAGCCACATATGGCTTCTTGCCAGCCTTAACAAGCAGCAACTCTTAGTCAACGTGACCCACCAACCCAAACTAGCCAGCCACCAAAGTACACCCAATGACTACTAGATCACAGACTCATAGCCTTTATACTCATCAGTTTCTCACAACCACTACACTGTCTCAAAAAATCCCCATAACTCATAAGCAAGCCAAGCCAATTGCCCAATGGACTTCACCAATGCAAACCAAATTTGATGTTCTTGTTTGCAACCATACTTGGGATTTTATTCCATGTAACTCTTCCAAAAGCGTGGTGGATTGTAAGTAGTTATTCTGAGTTAAACATAAACCTGATGGTTTTGTTGATAGATATAAGGCCCATTTGGTTGCCACAAAATTTACACAGCGCCCCAAATTGGATTATCATTCCACTTTCTATCTAGTAGTCAAGCCTTCTATTATTCGTCTCGTCCTAACTATTCCCACTCAACTTGACTAGCATGCTCATCTGCTGGATGTTAACAATGCCTACTTGCAGGGTCTTCTTACTGAAAAAGTTTAGATGTGACACCCACCGGGATTTGTAAACTTTGGGAATCCTACCCATGTATGTCATCTACAAAAGGAAATTTATGGTCTCAAATAGGCTCCTCGTGCTTGGTACACCGAACTCAAAAATTATCTCGTTACTTTGGGTTTTGTTAATTCACATTTGGATTCCTCACTCTTCATTATGTATAAAGATAGGTTCACTTTGTATATTTTAGTTTATGTGGATTATATCTTAGTGATAGGTAATCACCAACGAGGTGTCCAGTATATCGTTGAGGCTCTTTCTCAACTTTTTTAACTGAAGGACTAAGGACTTCTTCATTAGTTTCTTGTTATTGAGGTGATTCGTTCTTCTGCTGGTCTTCTGCTCTCTCAAGAGAAGTACACTATAGATCCCCTATATTAGGTAGCTATGGATAATGGCAAAGGTGTTCCACACCTATGACATCTACTATAGGTTTTGATCCATCACCTGATGATCATCTAGTTGATGGTTCCTTATATCGGTGCATTATTGGTAAACTTCATTACCTTTCATTCACGCGTCCGGACATAGCTTTTGTTGTCAGCAAGTTATCCCAAGCTATGCATCAACCATTTATGTCTTATTGGGTCGCTCTTAAATGACTTCTCTACTATATCTGTTCAACTGCCTCTTTTGGTAGTTCCCCTATTTTATGGTCTTCAAAGAAGCAACATTTAGTTTCTCATTCTTCTACAGAAGTAGAATATCAGGCAGTTGCTGCTACTGTTTCTGAAACTAATTGGCTCACCCATCTTTTTCAAGAACTTCAGTTTCCTCTTACTTTTGTTCGAAGAGTTCTCTGTGACAATATTGGTTCCACTTATATTTGTACGAATCTTATTTTACATAGCCGCATGAAGCATGTGGCAATCGACTTCGATTTTGTTTGTGTGCAGGTTGAGTCTAAACAACTTGAAGTTGCCCATTTACATGATGCTGATCAAGTTGCTACTTCTTACAAAACTTCTTCTGTGCGTACTCTTTGGTAACCATTTCTCCAAGTTGGGTGTAGTAAACCTCGACACAAACTTGCAGGGGCATAATAACGGCTAGCATCTAAGACTTTTGTTACCTAGGACTCGTCTTTACTTGTAGGACTCTTTTTTTTTTTCTTATCAGCCTTTTTATCTTTAGAAGTGTAATTATGTAAGTTTCTATAAGTTGTTATTTTATTCTCAGCCTTGTATATAATACACTAGCTATATAAAGGCCAACACATTAGTTCATCTACATCGCATCTAGTTCTTCTCTTTCTCTTTAGATATAACTTCATATTCCAAAGTGAATAGAACCATCAGAATTAAATTTTGAGGTTAGCTTCTTGAACTTTTGACCAAAGTGAACTGTTTATGTTTATGGAGTTTCTAAAAAAAAAAGAAACTTGAACAGAATACAAACAAACGACCAGTTGACTGAACTGTCATTCTAAGCAAGTGATAAATAATTTGGGTCACTATAAGAACACTCTAAGACTAATAAATGAGCCAATAATACATGAATGACCTAGAGGGTCATTATAGTGTTTCCATAATCAATCCTACTCCTGTCCATGCTGACAATACATATACTATTAAGATTGTTATTAATAAAGTAAATCGTGAGAGTACCTAACACTTCAAAGTACATTGACAATATAAGGAGTAGTTGTATTGAAAGGAGTGATTAATCTTCCATATGTGTTAAATGACTTTTAAATAGTTTATGCTTTACATAATTTATGGCATGACAATCCCATTAGTTTTTAGTAGGACTGCATATAGTTTAGATGTGCACACATTATGTACTTTCAAATAGGACAACTTATCATTAACATGAAAATTTATGGTTACAAATCATAATCCTATTGAACTTCTAATAAAATAGGTCGATCGATGAAGTTGGTCCTGTGATAGTCTGAAAAAACTCTCCTCCTGAAATTAAGGGGGAGAAATACACTTATTGTTCAAGTATAGGTCGATGAAACAATGTTTTGAGCTATATTGGATTCACTATGCGAAAAATTTACCAAGTTAATTGGAAGTGATGAGTTTGAATTGAACGTGATGGGGGAACTAAACTTCTCTTTAGCCTTACAAGTTAATCAGTCTTAAATATACACTATGATCAATCAACAAAAGTATATTGATAATTTACTAAAAAGCATCCACATGGAAAGTGCCAAGCCCATTGATACTCAAATTGTACCACTACAAAACTAGATATTGATAAACCAAGTCCATCCGTACTTTAGACAATGTATTGAGAAATTGTTTGCTCTTTACTATACATCAAAACAAGCGGACTATATATAATCTTTAGTGTTGGAATGTGTTCAAGATTTTAGACCTATTCTAAATAGTCCAACTTGAAAGATGCAAAAATTATTCTAAGTAATGGAGACTCCATATAGCTTATATGTAAACTACCAATTTAACTATGAGGTAGGTTTTAAGCACAAAAATGTTGTGTTAAGATTCTTTTATGTGATGGACTTAACTAACTATAAGCTAACTGTGCGAATTAATTATAACTATTACTATCAAATGTAAAATGTCATACAAAATCAGAAACACAAGTAAATAATAGATTAGTACCCCAAAAGTAGATTAATAAAAAGAGATACACAAGTTGTTAGCAAGATAGAGAATATAATATTTGGTGTTCCTCCCTCTATTCATTTATATACAAGTGAGTTTCAAATTAGGAGCTAACGATAGAAATAAAGATGTATATGCATATTTCATGTCTTGTAGTGACATTGAGTCTTAAATAGCAATTTTTCGTCTCCAATTTTTTGTTTAAAAATAAAAGGGTAATATGAATAATAAAAATCTTAACAATAACAACATGGAACATAACAATAATAAGAGCATTTATGTGATAAATATGTACTAACTCACCATAAGTACAAAGATAAATATGAAGTCATGAGCATGTATGAATTCTATGATTGCATTCTTTTTGACAGAACATATCTATTAAACATAACGATACCCAAGATCCATAAAAGAAATGAAAATGAAATCACAAAACAACATATAGATCTAAACAGACTCTAGTGCATTTTATCAGGTTACTAGTTATATTTCAGTATTCAGTATCAGCACATTATGTACTTGGTCATTGCATTTAGTTCAATTATATTCAGTATATATCAGTATTTCCATCATGTTCAAATTATGTCAATACTCAGTTATGCTTTGCTCAGTTATATGTTTTTTTTCAGTTTTACCCTATCTTGCATGCTCAGTACCTTTCAAGTAGTGACACATACTCTGTGCTACATCTTTTTGTTATGTAGGTTAAGGTCATTAGCATTCAGATCACGTGAATATCAGTTTTCGATTCGTACTCAGCAGTATCAATGGTGGGTCCTCATTTTTCGAGGATGACATACATGCTCTTTTACATTCAGTGTTTTATTTTAGTTTTAGTCTTGCTAGATTTAGCTGGGTGTATGTCTCAGCATCTCTAGTCAGTTAGAGGCTTATTTCGGACGTAGTTCGATTCAGCTTTAGTTTTTGAGTTATAGTCTGGTGTTATTAACTCTCATCCAATATTTATCTTCAGATTACTACTAACTATTCCCCACCATTTCAGTTTATCTCATGTTTTAATCTTCCACACAATATCTCTTATTTCAGAAATTTTTTATATGCTTATACTATGCTAATTCAGGGTTAGCTTGGGGTTACTAGTTATCCTAGGTCCCATGTTTACATCTAGGGGGTAGCCTCGGGGCGTGATAAACATGGTATCAGAGTATTAGGTTTAAGAGTCATAGAATGTTTGAAAAGTCACACTAAGTCGAGCCCTTTTCATGAGTGTGAAGCGCGCCACACCTATGATGGGGAGGCTACAAAGTGTTTTAGGAAAAACATCATGTTTTTGTTATTCTTATGGTGCGTGGGTATGATCTCCTTTCTAACTCGATGTTATGCATTTCAGATCATGCCTCCTCATAGAGCTTACACAAGGAATGCTAATGCTCGTAACACTAACATAGTTCCTCCAGTCCCAGACCATGAGGTTTCGAATGCAGAGTTTCGAAATGCTATTCAACTCTTGGCCCATAGTGTATCCAACCAAAACAATTAGCAAGTTCCAGTTCCTGCAAATACTAGTGGTGGAACAGTGATAACTAGGGTCTGTGATTCTATTATGATGAATCCGCCTGAGTTTCTAGGGTCGCAAGTTGGTGAAGATCCTGAGAAATTTTTTGATGAGGTCAAGAAGATCTTTGGAGTGATGTAATTGACTGGAAATGATACGGTAGACACTACAAAATAAACCGGAATTACCAACAACAAATTTCATTGGTAAATTGATCAAAACAGTTGGCAATTTGTATTACCAATGGATTGCCAACATATATTGATCCGTTGCTAAAAAATTCAATGGTAAATTTTACCAACCAATTTTATATCGTTTGTAACATTACCAACTACAATTCCATTTGTAAATGACAAAATAAACAAGACTTCCTTTGGTAAATTTACTAACTAAAATTTTGTTGGGATTCCATTAGTAACTTTACTAACAGACAGAAAATAAGTTAGTAAATCTAGTTGTTTAATATGCAATTTTTTTTTTTGTAATTGGTTGGTAAAGAAAGTAAAGAAAAAAGTCATTGGCATTCTGTTATCAACTATACTAGCACATACTAACTTGGTTAGTGAATCTGATAGTATTATTTCAAAATACATTGGTAATTAGTTAGTAAATTTAACTATGACAAATATTTGTTGGTAAGTTACCAAGAAATTTCAAATTCATATGTAAGTTGGTTATTATTACATTAGTAATTTGTTAGTAATAAAAAACCTCCATTAGTAATTCGTTAGAAAGCTTATTATCATAGAATATGTTAGAAAATACTACTAATCGACTAGTAATTCAATATCAAAGTTGTTATTTTTAATATCCATAATTTAAAGCTTCGAAAAATCTAAAAAAGAAACAACAAGCAGTAGCTATTTTATAACAATAACATCCATATGAAGTTAAAATAAACCATCCAAACTTTGTCAAATGTAAAAGACTATAAAATAAACTTAATAAGGCTATTGTCAGCATTTGACAAGTCACGTTTACGAGAAGGAGGTGTAGGTAAGCCAGCTATGATGTGTGATATACGTTCTTGGAGTATTCGATCAACTTGCTCATGCACCTCTTGCTGCACTTCCTGTCTCATTCCTTCACTCAACTCTTGTCGCATTTCTTCTCCCATTTCTTGTCTAATCTCTTCCCTGATCTTTGATGTCATTTCATTATTAATCTCTTCCTTCATTGTTTACATACGTTGTTTGACACATCCATTCACCCTAACATTGAAGTCGATATTTCGAGGTTGAGACGTTGAAGTAGAAGATGCACCAACATGTCCGTAGAAAGGTTCTTGAGAACCAAGGCCATAAATGTGCGTCTTCTTAACCCCTCCAACTTCATCAAATAAATTTCTTAGAAATCAATTGCGGGAACACTGGCTCCATCTTCATGTTGAGACGCAGATCTAATCATAGATATAATTGCATCCCGAAAGCAACAAAATATGATATGCATGCTATAAAAATATTTTTGAAAGAAAAACCATCATGAAACAGCATCCACTAAATCAGAATGCTAATAAAGGCTCATAATACTCTATAAAATGTCAAAATAGTGACTGTTGGTTTGTCTGATTCATTATATTACACTTAATTCTCAATAGAATTTTCATTCTCCTTCAATATCACACCCACTCTCTAAAACAGTTATCATGTTTTACATTATCAAGAACCAACACTCAATCAAATAACATACTGTACTTCACTCAACAAAAAGTTTCTCTGAAAACATAGTAATGATTCAAGATAATGAGGAGCAATCTTATGGTATTTGAATTCATGTTTATTCAAGAACAATATATACAATGTATTTCCACAAATATGGTATGTGAAGGGTAGTGTGTAGGAAAATATTACTTGTACCCTTATGAGGTAAAGAGGTTTTTTTTGATAAACCATCGGCTCAAGTAAAAACAATATAAAGAAGTTCAAATAAGGAAGCCAACGATAGAGAAGAAGTGACAAAATGCTAATTCATAATCGTACATTTTATTTTATTTGTTTCTAGTTTCTTGCTTTGATTTGGAGTAATCATGAGGGATGATATAAGCCAAAAGTTCAAACACAAGTCTAAAACTATAATAATGAATTTTTACATCACTTACACATGTTTTCTCAGACTTAGGGTCGACAAACTCATTGTTAGCCTTGATATGTGTCTTCCTTAGAAGCTCATGTGGATGAGGTGGTCTTCCGAGTAGTTTAGCCAAAAATTGAAATCAGATTTACCACAGTAAGTACACAGGTAGTAGCTTTAATGAAATATTTGGCTAAATGAATATCAAAATACCAGTTTTTTTGTATGTTCTCAGTGAGTTCTAGAGCCTCTTGTATGACGTGAGTGGCTAGATCCTTCGCCACCTTTCTCACTTAGGCGATCTTTTGAGCATTGTGCGGACTTGGCTTTGAATTCCTATAATGGCCCTCCTGTTCAATTCTACGTACCTACTTTGTTTGCATCGGTTAGAGCTTTCCTATAGCGACCCCAAGTCAATTAAGACTTGTTGGCACTAACAGTTCGGTCGCTTGGTCGTTCGTTTGGATTTTGTGCAGCTTTTCGTGATTTAAAGGCATTAAAGCTTAAAAAGTTAATTTTAGTTGGTTCATAAGAAAAACGGCCTTAGAACAGGAATTCAGACAATTCCATCAGCTTTGAAATGGCCAAATTAGGCTAGAAGCTTGGTTGACTCGAGTTCCGAGGCTGTCGGGGTGAGTTTAAACCATTTTTAGCGTTTTAGCCTTGAAAACTTGCCAGTGAACTTTGGTCAACATTCTTAGAAATCATGTTCGAATGAAAATTCTGACAGCATAGTTAGCCTCAGAATGTCGAGTTTGGTCTAGAACGACCTTTCGTTTGACTCACGAGGCCTCCACACTCATTCTAAGCCCATCAGTGGATTTTGGTTAAAAATGGCCTTTAGGGGTGGGACCCAATTTTTATCGACATGACCTCTGATGGAAATTTTGATTGTGCCTTTGAGACCAAAATGTCAAGTTTAGTAGGTTAAAATACGTATCATATTATTATCGGGTTTCGAACGAATTTCGAGCACCCCATCGAAGATTTTAAAGTTGCCATAAAAAAATCATCTTTTCAGCTGATATATATAGTTGGTGCAGGCCATTTAGGCCTCATTTCTCAACTCCAAACCTTCATAACTTTCCCATTTCAAGTCCGATTTTAGCAATGCAAAGGTCCATCTCGTGGGGTTTATCGCAAGGAACGTGTTGGTGAGCTCGGAAACTGATTTGGGGTCTCTGTTTGAGGTAAATTTAGTGAAATGCCTTCTTCCATGATCCTTTTTGTGAGCTTGATTTAGGGAATATATGCGACTTGATATCTTAGGCATTTTAGATCCTATTTCGGTGATTTTTTGGGTTATCTTGAGTGGTTCGAGGAAAATGCTTTAGCGTGGTTGGAATTTGTATTTGAAGCTTCGTTAAACGTAAGAATTATGTTTTAGCTGCTGCCATAGATCATTTTCGAGCTCAATTTTTGGGAAATTTTGTAAGATGTTTTCATGGCCATTTTAGGTCCGAATTTGGTGATTCAAGAGCCTCAATTGTGGAGTTTTCATGCTGATCGTCGTGGTGTGGTTGGTTTCAGCAGTTGGGCCCTCATTTCTGGTAATTTCTTTTACATAGCAACTGCCATTGTTGTTCATTTTTAGCGTAATTTTGGATTTTTCGTTGTATGTTCGTGTTGGAACTGTTTTGAGCCCTGAATTGTGTTCCAATTTAGAACACAAGTTCGGGAAGCTATTTAAAAGCTATTTTTGCAGTTAATTCCAGAATTCCCGATGCGGGTCCCACTTTCCCTTTTTTTGACCCCAAAATTTTGCTGCCTCCGTTTCTTGCGAATTTATTTTCTAAACTACCATAACGACTTTGTGATTCTATTTTTTTACAGCGTGGCAGAGATCCGAGGATGTTTGGAAGGAAAAAAGCTTCATTGGAGTAGTTTGGAGCATGCATGTTCGGCCTACAAATATGCTATGACTTTGTTTTTCTTTTAGATTGAGTCTGAATGTGTGAGCGTACGTGGATTTCCATGAATATAGGGGTGGGGAACTTGATTAGCATGCTATGTTTGATAAAATTCATATTTAGGTTGTCTTCGGGTTCAATGGGCACTTGAATTGTTATATTTGATCGTCCTTGCTTCCTTGTCTGGCTTGGTTGACTTATGAGTTATATTGGAGCATGTTTTGCCTTAGTCTAGACTTAGACTAGTGATTCCATAGTCTCACGATTCAGAGTCAATAGATTATCTTATTTCCGCCTTGGTATGACTTTGAGCGGCGTAGGTTCTAGTAGATTGATATAGTAGACTTGGGTCAGATAGAGATAAGCCTTAGCTAGGTAGTGGCTTAGTTGTGAGGCCTTCACATCTATAATTCCCATAAAATCCTAACTTTCTGCATTTTCAACCGCCCTCCGTGCCCGTTCGGTCATACATACGACTTCAGTTCGATTCTCTTGTCACCGTGAGATGATTAGAGGATATAGAAGATGGTTTCGAAGAGTTACCCATGACTTTTAGATGCAGGAATCCTTGGATGGCTTATTTGGAAGCTTTAGGCTATCGTGGCAACATAAAAATAGGTTTCACCTGAAGTTCAAGGTCCGTGCTCTATTATTCCTATTGCTGCTTATTTGCCCTCATATAATGGAGTCGACATACAAAATTCGGCCCCCCTTAGGTTATATCACTTAATCTATAGGTAGTCGACATCCGTGGTTGAGTTTTAGGCTCTGTGCTATCTGTTATAGAGTTCAGCTCAATCAGCGAATCTACCATAGGCAGACTCACCCGCAGTTCAAGGTTCGGGCTTTGTGTTTCCTTTCTTTCATAGCCCGGGAATACTGACATTTCTGTAATGCTTTAGGTTTACAAATTTACTCTAGTCTTAGTTTAGCTTTTCTGTGTACCTATAGGGCTGATGGGGGTCCGTTTGGGTTTTTACTTTAATTTATGCACGACTGTACCTTATGGGCTTATGGGGGCCATTTGGAGTAGTCACCTTAGGTTTGTTTACCTTACACTCATCTGTACCTTTACTTTTTTGTTCGTGACCTCTTTCTGTGTTTTATTCTAGCATTTCCTATTACTTTTACCTTTCTTACTCAATCGGCCTATGATCCCTACTGTACCTTTTCACTGGTACTCATACTACACTCTGCATCTATTTTTGTGATGTAGCACCGAGCACCAGTCATCAACGCCTCCATTTGAGCCAGTAGCAGCCAGCATCTGGAGGTGAGGGTGAGCATAACGTACTGATCATTGTCGTCTCCCTCTATACATATATTTTGTGGCTCGTCTTTTGCTCTTGAGATAGGTCCTTTGTAGTTTCGTATATTTTTTTTGTTGGTCCACTTTTGGGACTTGCACTCTTAGAATGGCTCTGTACTTTTGACTTATAGGTTCTTGGAGGGATTTAATTCTTATGTATGTATTCTTTTCACTTGCCTTATTCATTTTTGTTGTTATTGTTTCTTCCACTTGGTTTCTGCCTTTTTAACCACTACTAGTTGTTCTGGGTTTCAGGTTTGCTTACCTATTGGTGGGATATAGTAGGTGCCATCACGGCCTAAGGAATCGGGTCGTGACAAGTTTGTATCAGAGCCCCAGGTTCACTGGTCTCACTTGTATATATCTAACGTCTAGTAGAGTCATGCAGATTGGTACGAAGACGTCCGTGACTTATCTTCGGGAGGCTACAATATGTCGTTCAGAAAATTCCATGTTTTGTATCACTTTCATGCATCATATACCTATAGTGGTTTTATGGAATCTCATTTGTTGAACTCTGATTTTTATGTGTCTTTTTATTGTGCTCATCGCTTAAGTATGAGCCTTGAGCCCCTGGCAATGTTGTTACGCATTTTGACCTCGATAGGTAATTCTATAGTAGTAGATTAGATATTTAGATCTTGTTATGTGACTATTCAGGGGCGAGACACTTGGACTGAACTTATTTTACTTGATATATTGGATTTTGACATGATTCTTGGCATGGACTTGTTACCCCCTCACCGAGCAGTTTTGGATGGCTATGCCAACACTGTTACCTTAGCCATGCCTGGTATTCCGCTGGTGGTGTGGCAAGACTCTTGTAGTTGTACACCAGTTAGGGTGATTTTTTGCATTCAGGCTCGGAGGTTAGTGGCAAGCGGATGCTTGGCATACTTGGCTTATCTTAGAGATGTTAGTAGGGAAGGCCCTACAGTTGATTCAGTGCCTCTAGTCCGAGAGTTTGTTGACGTGTTTCTTGCCGACCTACCTGGACTACCCGTATATTGTGACATTGATTTCTCCTTTGCCTTGGAGCCTAGTACTAGTCTTATTTCTATCTTACTATACCGTATGGCCCTCGAAGAGCTCAAGGAGTTTAGTGTTCAGGTTCAAGATCTCTTGGATAAGGGATTCCTTCGGCCTAGTATATCACCTTGGGTTTCCCTAGTCCTGTTTGTGAAGAAGAAGGATGGTACTATGCAGATGTATTGATTACATGTAACTGAACAAGGTGACGGTGAAGAAATTTTACCCTATGCCTCATATTCATGACATATTTTACAAGCTTTAGGCTTTCGAGGCATTTTCTAAGATCGACTTGAGGTTCGGGTACTATCAGCTGAGGATTAGGGCAGTGGATATCCCTAAGACCACATTTCAGACTCGTAATAGCAGTCACGAGTTCCTATTGATGTATTTTAAGCTGACTAATGTCCCTGTTGCCTTCATGGATGTGATGACCCATGTATTCAGATATTATCTAGACTCCTTCATTATAGTTTTCATCGATGATATTCTTGTATATTCGCGGAGCAGAGAGGAGAATGCGCAAAATCTGAGGATTGTTCTACAAACTTTGAGAGACAAGCGACTTTATGCCAAGTTCTCAAAGTGTGATTTTTGGTTTGAGTTTGTGACATTTATGGGGCACGAAGTGTCCAAGGATGGTATTATGGTGGATCCGATGAAGATTGAGGCCATTCGTGGTTGGGCTAGGCCCACTTCTTTGACTATGGTTAGGAGCTTCATTGCACATATTGGATACTACAATCATTTGTTAAGGGTTTCTCAACTATTGCTGCACCTTTGCATCGATTGACTCACATGGGTGATCCTTTTGTGTTGTCTGTGGAGTGTGAGTTGAGCTTTCGGAGGCTCAAGGAGTTTCTTACTACCGCTCCTACCTGACTTTTCTAGTTGAGTGCGAGATCTTTACCGTATATTGTGATGCTTTTCGTGTTGGTCTAAGGTATGTTTTAATGCAGCGGGGCTGGGTTATTGCTTATGCCTCCTGACAGTTGAGAGTACACGAGCGCAAGTACCCCACTCATGATCTACAGTTAGCGGTGGTTATATTCATGCTCAAGATTTAGAGGCACTACTTATATGGGGCTCACTGTGAGATTTAGATCGACTACCTAAACCTACATTTCATTATGAGTTAGAGGGATCTTAATTCTAGGAATCGACATTGGATTGAGCATCTAGCAGACTATGACCTCTCTATTATGTACCATTCGGGCAAGACGAATGTAGTAGCAGATGCTCTGAGCCGAAAGGGAAGAAGTATGGGTAGCTTGGCTTACTTGCGTACTATGGAGCGGCCCCTGGTTTTAGACATTTAGTCTCAAGCTAACAGTATGATCAGATTAAATATTTCAAACTCCAGGTGAGTATTGGCCTTTATCGGGGTCCAATCTTCACTATTTGATCAAATCCGTGTGAGACAGTATAAGGATGTGTCATTGGCAGCCCTCAGGGATCAGGTGTTGCAGGCTGATGGTGGCCAGGCAACTTTAGGCTCAAATAGGGTTCTCTAGTTTGTCGGCCGTTTGTGTGTTCCTAGAGTTGGGGGCTTGATTCAATTGATTCTTCCTGTGGCCCATGATTCCAGATACTCTATTCATCCAAGCACAATAATGATGTACCGAGACTTGAGGCAGAATTGCTAGTTGGATTGTATGAGGAGAGATATTGCTGAGTATGTGTCACGTTGCCTTAGTTGCCAGCTAGTTAAGGCCGAGCATCAGAGGCCTGGTAGGGATTTTTTGGAGATTACCCATTCCTGAGTGGAAATGGGAGCGTATCACTATGAACTTTTTGATGGGAATGCCTCGGGCTCCCAAGGACATTGATAGTATTTTGGTCATCATTGAAAGATTAACCAAGTCCACTCAATTCCTCTAAATTCGATCTACATTCAGTGCAAAGTTATTGGCTAGTGTTTATATTCAGGAAATAGTCCATCTTGATGGTGTGCCAGTGCCCATCATATTAGATCAAGGGTCTTAGTTTACATCCAGTTTCAGGAGAGCATTTCAGAGAGAGTTAAGCACCAGGGTTGATCTCAGCATTGCTTTCCACCCACTGACTGATGCCTAGACATATTTCACTATTTAATTCTTAGAGGACATGTTGTGGATCTATGTGATCGAGTTTTGGGGTAAGTGGGACTAGTTTTCACCCTAAAAGTAGAGTTTGGGTACAACAACTACCACTCGAGCATAGAGATGGCTCCGTTTGAGGCCCTATGTGGTAGGCGCTGTTGCACTCCTGTTTGTTGGTTTTATTCCTCGGAGCCTAGGCCATATAGGAAAAATTTACTCTAAGACGCTTTGGCGAGAGTTCGACTGATCTAGGATAGGCTACGGAAAGCTCAAAGCAAGCACCACAGCTATGATGACCACAAGCGTTCTCCTTTGTGTTTTAGTGTTAGTGACCGGGTGTTCTTGCGGGTGTCGCCCCTGATAAGCGTGATGAGGCTAGGCAGGTGGGGCAGGCTTAGCCCCTGATATATTGGGCCTTTTGAGATCTTGAGAAGGGTTGGTGATGTTGCTTATGAGTTATCCCTACCTCCTGTATTTTCAGCTATACACCTGGTTTTTCATGTATCGATTCTACGCTGGCATATTCCAGATAAGTCTTATGTGCTATAATACAATTCAGCTGACTTGAATAACATCCTAACCTTTGTTGAGGAGCCGGTAGCCACACTAGCCAAAAATGTTCGATCAGGATATTCCTGTAGTTAAGGTCCAATGGCGGCACTGTCTAGTCAAGGAGGTTACCTAGGAGACCGATCAGGATATGCGGGAGTAGTTCTCCAGGCTATATGAGCCCTCGGGTATATATCCTTATCCTTACTTTTGCGGGCGAAAGTTGTTTTAGTAGTAGATGTTGTAATTACCCTCCAGGTCATTTGAGTGTACCCGCCTTCTTTTCATTGGTAAGAGCTTTTGTACAGCAACCCCAAGTAATTTATGATTTGGTGGCACTGACAATTCAGTCACTTGGTCATTCGTTTGGATTTTGTGCAGCTTTCTGTGTTATAGATGCCTTGATGCCTGAAAGTGACTTTTAGTCAGTTCATCAAGAAAACGGCCTCAGAACAGAATTTTGGAAGTTCCATCAGCTCCGTAATGGACAAATTAGGCTAGAAGCATGGTTTATTTGAGTCTAAGGCTTTCGCTACGAGTTTAAACCATTTTTAGCGTTTTACCTTGAAAACTAGCCAGTGGTTAACTTTGGTGAACATTCTTGAAAAATATGTCCGAATAAAAATTCTAACAATGCGGTTAGCCTCAGAATATAAAGTTTGGTCGAGAACGACCTTTCGTTCCACTTCTGAGGCATTCGAACTTATTTCGAGCCCCTTGATGGATTTTGGTAAAAAATGGCCTTTGGGAGTGGGACCCATTTTTTATCGAGATGACCTCTGATGGAAAATTTGACTCCGCCATGGATTTCGAATTGTTTAATTTTTTAGGGTAGCGTATGTATTTTATTATTATCAGGTTCCAAACGAATCTCGAGCACCCCGTCGGAGATTTTAAAGTTGACATATAAAATCAGTTTTTTAGCTGATATATATAGCTGGTGCAGGCATTTCAGCCTTATTTCTCGACTTCAAACCTTTATAACTCTCTCATTTCAAGCCTAATTTTAGTGATTCGAAGGTCCATCTTGTGGGTTTTTAGCAAGGAACGCATTGGTAAACTCAGAAACTGATTTAGGGTCTCAGTTTGAGGTAAATTTTGTGAAATACCTACTGCTACAACCCTTTTTGTGAGTTTAATTTCTGGAATTTTTGAGACATGCTATCTCAGCCATTTTAGATCCAATTTCGGTGATTCTTGGGGTTATCTTGAGTGGATTTTCGAGGATAACAAGTTGGTGCGGTTTGAATTCTTATTTGGAACTTTGTTGGAGGTAAGCATTATGTTTTAGCTGCTGCCATAACTCATTTTCGAGCTCAATTTCTGGGAAATTTTGGAAGTTATTTCTTGGCTATTTTTGGTGTGAATTTGGTGATTCAAGAGCCTAAATATTAGGGGTTTTCATGAGGATCGTCGTGGTGTGGTTGGTTTCAGTAGTTGGGCCCTTATTTTTGGTAATTTCTTGTAAACAACAGCTGCCATTGTTGTTGATTTTTAGCGTACCTTTGGATTTTTCATTGCGTGTTCATGTTGGGACTGTTCCAAGCCCTGAATTGTGTTCCAATTTGGCATATAAGTTTGTGGAGTTGTTTAGAACCTATTTTTGGGGTTAATTCCACAATTTTCGACGCGGGTCCCACTTCACCATTTTTGACCCCAAAATTGGTCTACCTCAAATCCTTGCGCATTTAGTGTCTAAATGACCGTAATAATGTTGTGATGTTTTCACCTGCGATTCGAGGTCCGAGCTCTATTCTTTCGACTGCTGCTTATTTACCATCCTATAAGGTAGTCGACATATAGAGTCAAGGTCCCCTTGAGTTATATCACTTAATCTATGGGAAGTCGACATCTGCGATTCGAGGTCCAAGCTTTGTGCTATCCCTTGTAGAGTTCATCTCTATCAGTGTATCTATTATAGGCAGACTCACCCGCGGTTCAAGGTTCGAGCTCTGTGTTTCCTTTCTTTTATAACTTGGGAATACTGACATTTCTGTAATGCTTCAGGTTTACAAGTATCCTCTCGTCTTAGTTTAGTTTTACTGTGTACCTACCGAGCTTATAGGGGTACCTTTAGGTTTTTACTTCAATTTGCACATGAGTGTACTGTCAAGGGCTTAATGGGCCCAGTAAGAGAAGTCACCTTCGGTTTGTTTGCCTTACACTCGTGTGCATACCTTTAATTTTGTTGTTAGTGACCTCAGTTTGTGTTTTATTCTAGCATTTACTATTGCTTTTACCTTTTTTACTCTATCGACCTATGATGCCTACTGGGTTTTTTTTCACTCGTACTATACTACACTTTGCATTTATTTTCTTGATGCACGACCGATTACTAGTCATCAACATCTCCACTTGAGCCAATAGCAGCCAGTATCCAGAGGCATGAGCACAACGTCCTCATCAATGTCGTCTCATTTAGTAATTTTGTTGCTCGTCTTTTGTACTTGTGACATGTCCTTTGAAGCTGCGTATATTTTTGTATGTTGGTCCCCTTTTGGGACTTGTACTCTTAGTATTACTCTGTATTTGTGAATTCCAGGTTATGGAAGGGATTCAGTTCTCATGTATGTATTCTTTTGGCTTTCCTTATTCCTTTTTGTTGTTATTGTTTCTGCCACTTGGTTTCTGCCCTTTTACCCACTACTATTTAATATGGGTTTTGGGTTGGCTTACATATTGGTGAGATATAATAGATGCCATCATGGCTAGAGTAATCGGGTCGTGACAAGTTGTTATCACAGCCCTAGGTTAACCGGTCTCACTTATATAAAGCTAACGTCTATTAAAGTCCTGCGGATCATTATGGAGACATCTGACTTATCTTTGGGATACTACAGAATGTCGTTAGGAAGATTCCCTATATTGTATCATTTTTGTGCTTCGTATGTCAAAATTTGTTTCATGGAATCTCATTTGTTTCACTCTTATGCTTATGTGTCTGTTTATTGTACTCCTTGATTGAGTATGAGCATTGAGCCCTTAGTAGTGTACTTACGCGTTTTGACTCTGGTAGGTGATTCTATAGTAGTGGATCAGATCTTTAGATCTTGTTTGGTGACTACTCAAGGGCAAGACACTCGCACTAAACTTATTTTACTTGATATGTAGGATTTCAACATGATTTTGGGCATGGACTGATTACCCCCCTCATCGAGCCAATTTAGATTGCTATGCCAAGATGATTACCTTAGCGATGCCTGGTATTCTGCCGGTGGTGGGGCAGTTGAACACCGGTTGGGGTGATTTCTTCAATTCAGGCTCAAAGGTTAGTGGCTAGCAGATATTTAGCTTACATGACTTATGTTATAGATGTTAGTAAGGAGGGCCCTATGGTTGATTCAGTGCCTGTAGTCCAAGAGTTTGATGATGTGTTTCCTGTCGACCTGCTTGGCCTACCCTCATATCGTGATATTGATTTTGCTATTGACTTGGAGCCTGGTACTCGTCCTATTTCTTTCCCACTATACTGTATGTCCCTCGTAGAGCTCAAGGATCTCAGTGTTTAGCTTTAGGTTCTCTTGGGTAAGGGATTCATTCGGTCTAGTGTATCGCCTTGGGGTGCCCAGTCCTATTTGTGAAGAAGAACGACAGTACTATGGGGATGTGTATTGATTACAGGCGGCTGAACAAGATGACAGTGAAGAAACCTTACCCCATGCCTCGCATTGATGACCTATTTGACCAACTTCAGGGTGCCAAGGTTTTTCCTAAGATCAACTTGAGGTTCGGGTACCATCCGCTGAAGATTAGGGCAACATATATCCCTAAGACTATACTTTTGACTCGTTATATCCATTATGAGTTCCCAGTGATGTCCTTTGGACTAACTAATGCCCGTGCTACCTTCATGGATTTGATGACCCATGTATTCATGCCCTATCTGGACTCCTTGGTTATAGTTTTCATCAATGATATTCTTGTATACTCGCGGAGCAAAGAGGATCATGCACAACATCTAAGGATTGTGCTCTAGACTTTGAGAGACCAACGACTTTATGCCTAAGTTTTCTAAATGTGAGTTTTTTTTTGAGTCTGTGGCATTTCTGGGGCACACAGTGTCAAAGAACTGTATTATGGTGGATTCAACGAAGATTGAGGCCATTCGTGGTTGGGATAGGCCCACTTCTGTGACTAAGGTTAGGAGCTTCATTTGACTAGCTTGATACTACAGGCATTTTGTTGAGGGTTTCTCCACTATTTCTTAACATTTGACTCGATTGACTTGCCAAGATATTCCTTTTGTATGGTCTGATGAGTGTGAGTTGAGCTTTCGGTGTCTCAAGGAGTTCCTTACTACCGCTCATGTCCTAACTTTTTCGGTTGAGGGCGAGGGCTTTACCGTATATTGTGATAAAAATGAGAGTAAGGCAAATGTTTCTACTCAAATTCCATTGCAGTAGTATAATGTTTCTTTTTCTTTTGTATCTATTTTAATAAAACTTTATAAAATGATTTACATTGAAGAGATATTACCCTCGCAACAGTGAACGACTAGAGAAAATGCAAAAACAAAAGTCTAATGCTCCTTTGTGTTTTGGAAGAGTTTGTTGTCTGTGTTTTTTAAAATAAGGAACATGGGGCTTGAAAACATTAAAACCATTGAGAGCTCTCGCATTCGATTTGAAGAGCTATATCAAAGAATTACTTTTACAATAGGATTCAAAAACACAAGTATCCTTATATTCCATCTTCTTTACTCTATAACCGTTTAAGTATAAACTATTCAAATTGTGTATATTTATATAACAATAAAGCATATCAAAAGATTACAAAGGATTGATTGAATCAAGCAACCTAAAGGAAAATAAGAATACTTACCAGTTACCCAAAAGAGTTGTTGAACGAAAATCCAAGAGCCGCTTATGGATTGTGGGATACCATAGATTCAAGTAATATTTCAATAAGAACGGTATTCTGAATGTGCGTAGCATTTGGGAAAGAGGAAGCTGAAATAATGGCGCAAGTTTTTTGTTTTTTTCATTTTCTTTTCCTATTTTTTTAGGGTCACTTCAAATTTAAATCCGGCTTCCATTATTTTGGAGTACTTTTACTATTTTTCTAAATTTCTATATTATATACATTCCATATATTATTGGTGCTATATATAATCTATGACTTAATACATCCTAGGTATTAGATTATCATTATTAAAAAGTAAAGTTTTAATTGTACTTAGTCAATTTTACAAAAATAATAAAAAATTTAATTGTAACAAATTGTTTGCTTGGACTATAATATATAAATTCTAAGTCCGACTGGAATTTATAGCTATTTTTATTTTTTAAAAAATTGAATATGCAGTGAAATTAATTATAAAGATACAATTTTATAATTATCGAATATTGTCAAAATATACAAAGATGGAGACAAACTAAAATATTTGGCATTATATATTCTCTGTCATGTAAAAGTTTCTACACCACGTAGTTTAATTTCAACATTATATTGATCAACTATTTTAATTTAGTTTTGGAAAAAATACACTTTTGTTATACGAAAATACTTTTGGCATAATACATAAATAAGTCAATTAGCTTGACCTCATTTAATATTTATACTCTTTAACTTTGGGTGTGTGCAAGTAGACATATAAAAGATGACTTTGTAGTTAAACTTTTTAATTTTTAAGAACATACATGTCTTCCGAAGTTGGAAAAGGGCACTAATCAATTGCGAGAAGAAACTATTTTTCACTATAATGTTAAAGCTAAATTCGAATTGGGGTGCAATAGTAGACAACCATATTAGACCATAAATGACTTTCCAGAGCTAACCAAATTGATCAAATTCTCATCCGAGAAATTTTTCTAAGAATGTTGACCGAAGTCAAACGTTTGCCAAAACTTTAATCTTAAAACGCTTAAAGCAACAAACTCAAAACGAAAGCCTCAAAACCTAAACCAACCATCCTATTAGACCAAAAATAACCTTTCCGAGCTAACCTCACTAGAGGAATTCTCATCCGCGCATGTTTACCAAAAAAGTTGAATGAAGTCAATTTTGGGCAAAACTTAAAAGTTAAAAGTCCTAATGGCATAAACCCAAAATGAAAATCTAAACAACCTACCCAACCATCCTATTGGACTAAAAATGACATTCCATAGTTAACCGCGTTGATGGTATTATCATCTGTGCACGTTTACCAAAAACATAATAGAAGTTTAATTTTGGTGAAAACATAAAAGTTAAAACGCCTAGTGCATAAGCCAATAGCGAAAGCCTCATAACCAAAACTAACCATCCTATTAGATCAAAAATGACTTTCCGAATCTTATTAATCACGCTAACGGAGTTCTTATCCAAGCATGTTTTCTAAAAATCATGACCAAAGTCAAATTTTGGTCAAAACTAGCATAATGGCACAACTTGAAAATGAAAGCCTCCAAATCTCAACGAGCCAACCTATTAGATCAAATGTAACTCCCAGAGCTAATCGCACTAACAAAATACTCATTTGAGCATGATTGCCAAATTTATTGACCAAAGTCAAATTTTGGCCAAGCATAAAAGTTAAAATGCCTAATGGCAAAAACTGAAATGAAAGCCTCAAATTTCGAACGAACCATCCTATTAGATCGAAAAAGACTTTTTGGAGCTAACTGCGCTAGGAGAATTCTCATCCCAACACGTTTACCAAAAATATTGATCGCAGTAAAACTTTGATCAATACTAAAAGTTAAAACATCTAATGGCATAAAATAAAAATGAAAGCTTCAAAATCCATAACAACCATCCTATTAGATAAAAACAGACTTTCCAAAGATCATCCCGCTTGAAGAAGTGTCATCCGAGCACGTTTTGCAAAAATATTGACCAAAGTCAAATTTTGGCCAAAAGCTAAGGATTAAAATGACTAATGAAACAAACTGAAAATGAAAGCCTCAAAATCCGAACTAACCATCCCATTAGATCAAAAGGTTACATTCTAGAGCTAATTGAGCTGACAAGATACACATCCGAGCATGTTTACCAACAATCTTGACCAAAGTCAAAATTTGGTCAAACCAGAAAATTTAAAACGCCAAATGGCACAAATTGAAAAAGGAAACCCTCAAAATCCAAACCAACCATCCTATTAGATCAATATTGACTTACCAGAACTAATCGCACTGACGAAGTTCTCATCCTAGCATATTTACCAAAAATACTGACCAAAGTAAAATTATAGCTAAAACTTAAAAGTTAAAATGCCTAATGACACAAACTAAATGTAAGCCTTAAAATCCAAACCAACCGTCCTATTACAACAAAAATGACCTTTCGGAACTTACTCTCATTCAAGCACATTTACCAAAACTGTCCACTGGAGTCAAATTTTGGTCAAAACTTAAAAGTAAAACACCTAACAACACGAACATTAAATGAAAGCCTCAATATTAGAACCAACCATCCTATTAGATAAAAAATGACATTGTGGAGCTTATCGCGCCGACTTAATTCTCATCCGAGCATGTTTAACTAAGTGAAATTTTGGCCAAAACATAAAAGTTAAAACGCTTAGTGGCACAAATTGAAAATGAAAGCCTCAAAATTTGAACCAAACATGGAATTATATAAAAATTACTTTTCTGAGGTAATCGCGGTGACAAAATTCTCATTCGAGTAAGTTAACTAAAAATACCTACCAAAGTGAAATTTTGGCCAAAAGTTAAAAGTTAAAACGCCTAATGGCACAAACTGAAAATGAAAGCCTCAAACTTTGTGTCAACTATCCTATTAGATATATAATGAGCTTTCGAAGCAAACTACGCTGACATAATTCTTATCTGAGCATGTTTATTAAAAACGTGCCGAGAAAATGGTCTAAAACCCCCCCAACCTATACCCGAAATCCTAACTACACACTCCAACTTCACGGGTGTCCTATTACCCCCCTAAACTTTATATTTCCCTATTTTCTACACACTGAAATGCTGACCTATCATAGGAGGTGAGAACACCTCCTCTAGGCGCGTTGGAAGGTAGTTTTGACGAAAAATTACTCCTTCTCCAATGGTCATCTTCCCTACCTTTAAATAAACCATTATTTCTTCTCCCCACCATTAACCCTTGTTTTTTTTTTTATAAAAGAATCACAATTTTCTCTCAGTATTAAGTAAGGTTTAGTTGTTAACGTTCATTTTGACTTCAAATTTTGAATTTAGGGTTTGAAAACTACTCGAATTTTTTATTTAGGTCTCTAATTTGAATTTTGAATTTTCTGGAAATTCATCAAAAATGGGTGTAAAGTAATTTACTTAATAGTTTTTGATAGTGGAGAGTGGGAAGGAGATTTCTATATATGATTTGTGGTGGTGATTTTCAGATCGTGATGGTGAAATTTGATGGCTGACATGAATACTCTACTAAATTGCTAAGAAGAAGGAAAAAAATTAGAGATGAGATAGTTTTCTTGGATGATTTATGAGGGTTGGCTTCAACTATGTACCTCGATTTTTCGGCATTAGTGTAGCGGCGGCGGACCGTAGCTTGGATCTCTAAGGAAGAAAGGAGCTTAGTTTACAAATTGTTCTGTAGCTTCTTTTTTTGTTTGCTTTTATTTGTTTTGTGTTTTCAATTGCTTTGAGTGTTTTAATTTGACTTCCTTTTTAAAATTAGAAAAAGGAGAAATTGGAGTTGAAGAGGCGGGACCCAGCGCGTGGAATCACGTGTGCCTAATTATTTGGTTTTTTGTTCAGGTCAATGTTTAAGTGTGTAGAAAATAGGGAAATATGAAGTTTAGGGGGGTAATAGGACACCTGTGAAGTTGGAGTGTGTAGTTGGGATTTCGGGTATAGGTTGGGGGGGTTTTAGACCATTTTCTCAAAATGTGCCTGAAGTCATATTTTGGTCAAAACTTAAAAGTGAATGGCTGGATTTTGGTAAAAGGGGTGGGGGTGATTAATGAGTAAATTAAAGTTGGGGGGAGGGGAAGTTTTATTTTTTAAGCAAAATTCAGGGGTGGAGGAGGGGGGGGGGGATGAGTTTCATCCATTTTTTCTTTCAAAATTTGGATCGATAAAATTAGTAATATTATTAGTGAATGTAACAATAAATGTAAGTAAAGATAAATTTATTACTAAATGCTATATTGTTTACAAAAATAACAATTGCTATCTATCATTATAAAGATTGATTCAGTATTATGTGGTTAAATTTACTTATTATTTCAACACTAGATGATGATTTACCAAAGAATTTTACTTTTTAATTGGTAAATTTACCAACTATTCAAATATCAGTTAGTACTTTAATACTTTGCCAATAAATTTAATCACATGAGGTAAAAGGTACTATCCAACTCAAAATTCATATGTAATATTACCAACTAAAAATTAATATGTTTGTAAATTTACCAATAGATTAATGATCGGTTGGTATCTTACCTATTGTTTTGATTATGTTAGTAATTTACAAACTACAATATTTACACATTAGTAAAATTTCCAACTGATTGGAATTTGTTGGCAAGTTTACCAACAAATTACATTTCATTTCTACTTTACCTACATATTTATTTTTCGTTTGTAAACATAGCAACAACATCTTGTCATTGGTAAATGGTTGGTTAGTAATTCATAGGTAATCTGTTAATAAATAATATAAACAATTTTTTTTTTCATACTTACCATCCTAGATATACTTCGTTGGTAATATTACCAACAAAAGGTGTGTGCTAATATTATTTCAGTTGGTAATCCATTAAAAGAATGTTGCTAAATTTTGCGCCATATTTTCCCTACGTATTTACCAACTAAAATACTTGGTTAGTAATATTTTGGTTGGTAAATTGTTAGAATTTCATCATTAAGTTTTAAAATATAATTCGGTTAGAAATATGTTGGTAATTTGTTAGGAAAATACTAACCAATTTAAGTAGTTAGTAAAATTTGTAGGCAAAATGTTTTGTTCAGTTTTATCCTATCGTGCATGCTCAGTGCCTTTCAAGTACTGACACATACGCTATGCTACATATTTTCATGATGTAGGTTCAGGTCCTCAATATTCAGATCATGTGTTGATTAGTTCCCGATCAGTATTCAGCAGTATCAGTGGTGAGTCCTCAATTTTCGAGGACGATATACATGTTCTTTTACATTCAGTCTATCATTTTAATTTCAATCTTGCTAGAGTTAGCTAGGGGCATGTCCCAACATCTCTAGCCGGTTAGAGGCTTATTTCAGACATTGTTAGATTCAACTTTAGTTTTTGAGTTATAGTCTAGTGTTATTAACTCTCACCAAGTATTTATCTTCAAACTAGTATTGGGTAATCCCCACCATTTTAGTTTATCTAATGTTTTAAGCTTCCGCACAATATCTCTTATTTCAAAAAAAATTTATATGCTTATGCTATGCCAGTTCAGGGTTAGCTTAGGGTCACTCGTGATCCTAAGTCCTGTGTTTACTTCAAGGAGGTAAGCCTCGGGGTGTGATAAACTTGGTATAAGAGCATTAGGTTTAAGAGTCCTAGTATGTCTGAAAAGCTGCACTAAGTAGAGTCCTTTCAAAAGTGTGAAGCGCTCCACACCTATGAGAGGGAGGCTACAAAGTGTTTCAGGAAAAACTTCACCTACTTGTTATTCTTATCGTGTGTGGGTATGATCTCCTTTCTAACTCGACATTATGCATTTTAGATGAAACCTCCTCATAGAACTTACACAAGGAATGCTAATTCCCATAATGTTAACGTAGTTCCTCCAGTCCCAGACCATGAGGTTTTGAATACAGAGTTTCGGAATGCTATCAAACTTATAGTTCAGAGTGTAGCCAACCAGAACAATCAGCAAATTTAGTTCATGCTAGTACTAGTGGTTGATCAGTACCAGCTAGGTCCGTTATTTTTTTTTAGAATGAATACGTTTAAGTTTCCAGGGTCACAAGTCCAGAACTTTATTGTTGAGGTAATGAAGATCTTTGGAGTGATGTAAGTTACTGGAAATGATATGGTACAGTTGGTGTTCTACCAACTTAAGGATGTGGCTCACATATGGTTCGGATAGTGGAAGGAAAATAGGGGTGAGAATGCAGCTCCTATGATTTGAGAGTGTTTTACTAGAGATTTTCTGGACAGGTTTTTCCCAAGAGAGTTGAGAGAGGCTAAAGCTCTGGAAATCATTAATTGAGGCAAGGTTCTATGTCAGTCCAAGAGTACGGAGTTAAGTTTACCGAACTCTCTAGATATGTTCCACATATGGTTGCTGATTCTAGGGCACAAATGAGTAAGTTCCTATTTTGGGTATCTGACTTGGTGAAAATAGAGTGCAGAAATGCTATGTTGTTAGAAAATATTGATATCTCTAGTCTCGTGACTTATGCTCAGTAGGTTAAGGGATATAAGCTTAAAGAACTATCTAAGGACAACAAAAAGGATAAAATAGGGTACTATGAGTACTCTCAGCATAAATTGGGTGGTGGAAATCGCTCGCAATATTAACAAAGGTCTTCAACTCCAGCACCTTCATCAACTAGTTCTCCATCCCCAGGTTCCGACAGGATCATAAAGGTAGAGCATCAGGCTCTAAGTCTAAGGGGAGTGCTTCAAGTAACACGACCTACCCAACTTATTCAAAGTGTGGTAAGAACCATCCAAGTAAGTGTCTTGCAGGCAAGGAAAGATGTTTTGGTTGTGCTCAAACTGCTCACAGGTTGAGAGATTTCCCTTCTTCTAAAAAGGGACAAGGAAGTAACATTAATAAAACTCAATCTACAAATCCTACAGCAGCAACGTGCCGTCCAACTCAACAGGGTGCTTTATCTGGTAAAGGTGGCCCGACTTAACTCATAGAGGAAGACTTACTCATGATAAAAATACATTAAAAAGTAAATTGAAATTTCAATAGATAACTTAGAATGTATAAAGAACATTCACTAGCCAAAATGACACTCAAGTCTCAAACATCAAAACAAGAATGGAAAGACTCAAGAACTAACATAAACTAACTGTCTTCGAAGCCGCTAACAATTGAGATAGATGTCAGTACAAGCCCCATGATATCCTAATGAACTAAAATAATAAAGTAACAAAAAAGGGTCCTCCGAAAGCAAAGAGGCTCGCTAAAAACTCTGAAGCTCAACTAGAATCAATGAAGCGCTGGATATTGATCTAGGTTACCTGTATCTGCATCATAAAAAGATGCAGTCCAACTGGCATCCATACATCGAATATACGAGCATGCTAGGGGACTCCTAAATCAAGACATAAGCGTGAAAGGAATCTGAAAGAACATACTTGGGCTCAACTCAACTCAACTTCACTCATTTCAATATAAAACAACAATATAAATGCAGTATGCGAAAAGCCTTTAAAACATGGATAACAACTATGTGTATTGAAAAATACAATATTAATTAAGTTTGTACGCAAAGATACAATATAAACTCTGTTTGTATATGAAGATACAAATAATTATGTGTATATAAGAATACAAAATATTTCTATGGAAGTTTCTCTAATTGACAACCATCACTTAAGAGCTATGTGATGATACTATGTTTTGCCCATGCTGCCAGGGTTGTCCTATACCTTGCTAGGGCTATAGAACCTAACTACTAAGTGAATCTACTAGTCTTTGCTAAAAAATACTAAGAAAATCATCTAAAAGGTATGACTCTTTTCTACCCATAATGGCTACATGGTTTATGGGGGTTGGGAGTTGTCTGAACTCTCCTCCATATCGGTGCACAATATTACTCCAAAAATATAACTAGCTCATATTCTTAGAAACATAAATTTTTCTATGGTTTGAGATAACTACTCAAAAACTAGCCCAAAGGCTCTCTCGGAAATCAGTGTTTCCTCCTTTGCGTAATTGTAAAAGCATTTACTCTTTACTGAAAAACTAGCTCAAAGGCTTCTTTTTTAAATGTGAAAACATTTACTCTTTAGGAATACATAGTCCCCATATACCAAGAAATGAACTTCACTCGTTCCTCTTTACTTTTGACTCAACTCAAAACTCAAGTGTTAAATCAAGATTAAAGTATTTGTAAAAGAGTTTTGAAAATATTCTAAGAACTCTCTAGACTTGGCTCTTAACTTTCCTTAAATTTGAATTTATGGATTCAATGTTATGATTCATGTTTATGAATGATATCATGATTTTTAGATGTACCTTAGAGTGTAAAAATCAACTAGAATCATTCGTATGATTAAAGGAAACTCAAAAGGAGAGAAGTGGGAAATGATACAGGATATGGCGACCTTAGAGCTCTGAGTGGCGTAGGGCGCTAGATGCAAAACTGCAGAAGCTGGGTTGGTGTGCTCTAAGTGGCGTGGCGCCCAAAGCCCAAACTTCGAAATCGACTGTGGGACTCTCTTAGTGGTGCGGCGCCCCACCCCGATTCCCCAGATTTTTGACGATTTTTTTCCTTGTTTTTCGACACTAATTCATCTAGATTCAATTGGTTCTTTCCCCAAACACTTAGATTCAAATACCCAACCCTAGTATACAAGAATCTACTCAAAACTAACTTCAAATCTCATGAAACTAACTCCAGAAGTTCTCGAGAACTCAACAATCAAGAACCCAATAGAAACTTCAATAAAATCCATCAAGAGCTCAATTACCCTACTTTCAAGAACGTAAATACGCTGAAATAAATCATGATTGGTGTATGGGTGAATAAACCCAACACGATGTGATCTCACATACCTCGTAGGGATTAACCCTTTGCAAAATCCATAAGCTAAACTTCAAGAACGTGACGAATCCTTGGCTTCTTCTTCTCTTTTCTCCTCTCTCCAACCCCTAGCATAATTTTATGAAGCGTAAACAAACCAGATCAGTTAAAATCCAAAATTAACTACTAAAAATGGATTTAATTAATAGATGAAAAGACCAAAATATCCCTTTAAAATCCTATTAACTTTATTTCATTATCTAGACAGCCCAACTTCGAATAGGCATATCTCCCTCATTTGAACTCAAAAATTAGCAAACTCAGTGGCATTGGAAAGATAATTCAAAACTTTCATTTAAATTATTACATAACACCTAATACATCCAGCACTGAGAGTGATGTTACCTAGTAGCTTTCTCAACAAGCCGATTTCTCCACAAAACTTTGACTGATGTTACCTTTTTGGTCCTCAACTTGCAAACTTGGCGATCTAAAATCTGAACAGGAATCTCCTCATCAGACAAGTTTTCCTTAGTACCAATACCTCCAGTTGGTATAATCAGTGAAGGATCATCCATACACTTTTTCAACAAAGAAATATGATACACCGGATGAACTGCTGCTAACTCTTGTGGTAACTCCAACTCATAAGCCACATTGCCAATCATTTTGGATATTTTGTGAGGACAAATATACCGGGGATTAAGCTTCCCCTTCATACCAAATCACATAACACCCTTCATGGGTGAAACTTTCACGTATACCTAATCATCTACTTCAAACTCTAATTCTCTTCTCCTAACATCAGTGTAGGATTTTTGACAACTCTGCGCTGTTTTCAATCTCTCTTGAATAACTTTCACTTTCTCTATAACTTGATGAACTAAGTCTGGTCCTATCAACCAAGCTTCACCAACCTCAAACCAATTGGATATCTGTATCTTCTCCCATAAAGATCTTTATAGGGAGCCATTTGGATGCTAGAGTTGTAACTATTGTTATACGGAAAATCGATGAGAGGTAGGTGATCATCCCATTTACCTTGGAAATAAACCACACAAGACATAAACATATCATATAAAGTCTGAATAGTGCGCTCTGCTTGACCATCTATCTGAGGATGAAAATCAATACTCAAGTTAACCTTTGAACCCAAGCCTTTTTGGAATGACTTCCAAAATTATGCAGTAAATTGAGCACCTCTATCTGAAATAATGGACACTGGAACTCCATGAAGTCGTACCACCGCTTGAATGTATAACTTGGTGTAATCCCTTGCAGATTGGGTAGTCTTTACCAACAAAAAGTGGGCTGATTTAGTCATTCTATCAATAATCACTCAAATAGAATAATATAGCCTCTGAGACCGCGGTAAGCCAGTAATGAAATCAATATTGATCATTTCCATTGCAATTTCGGAAGTTCTATGTTCTGAGTCATACCACTGGGCCTTTGGTGCTCTACTTTAACCTGTTGACAATTCAGGAATTCAGCAACGAACTCCGCAATAACTTTCTTCATGCTATTCAAGCAATAGACTTTCCTCAAGTCACTATACATCTTTGTGGAACCCAGATGAATAGAATATGTAGTGCTATGAGTTTCCTCCATGATCCTCTCTTAGAACTCATCCACCCTTGGTATGCACAATCTACCTTGATACCTCAATACATCATATCCCCCTTGTTCAAAAGCCATTACATTTTATTTATGAACATATGCCTTCGATTCAAGCAATATAGGATATTGGTCATGCTTTTATTTCACTTATGACAATAATGATAATTCATCCCCATTCATCACCACTACTCTTTCTTCTATGGAATCCATTAATCAAACTACTAATCGGGCAAGTTTTTCCACATCTTTCGCTAACTCTCTCTTCTCTTCTTTAACATGGGCTGCACTACCCATAGAAAACCTACTCAAACCATTAGAAATACCATTAGCCTTTCTTTGGTGATCATGTCATATTCCTTGAGTAGCTCTAACCACCTCCTCTGTCTGAGGTTAAGCTATTTCTGACTGAACACATATTGATGACTCATATCATCAGTAAACATATGCACATGAACACCATAAAGATAATGACGCTAGATCTTTGAAGAAAATACTACGACAGCCAACTCAAGATCATGAGTTCGATGATTCTTCTAGTGAACCTTCAGCTTTCTAGTGGTACAAGCTATAACTTTACCATTATGCATTAACACACAACCCAAACCAACTTTTGACACTTCACAATATAAAACAAAGCCTTGCGTACCCTTTGGTAATGTCAATATTAGGGCAGTAGTCAACCTAGAATTCAATTCCTGAAATCTTTTTTCGCACATGATTCAGACTATTGAAACTTCACTATTTTCTAAGTCAACTTGGTCAAAGGGGATGAAATAGATAAGAACCCTTTGATGAATCTTCTATAATATATAGCCTAACGCAAGAAACTCCTAATATAAGTTGGAGATGTGGGTCTAGGCAAATTTTGTACAACCTCTATTTTCTGAGTATCAACTCTAATCCCATAACCGAAAATAATGTGGCTTAAGAATGCCACAAACTCAAGCTAGAACTTACACTTAGAGAACCTAGCATACAACTCTCTATCCTTCAGATTTTGGAGAACTATTATGAGATGACTAGTATGATTTTCCTCATTCCTCAAATAGATTAGAATGTCAGAAAATAACACAATAACAGACATCTGTTAATAATGCTTGAATACTCTATTCATAAGGTCCATCACTGCTGCAGGAGCATTAGTTAAATCAAAAGACATGACTAGAAACTCATAATGACCATAACGGGTCCTGAAGGTTGTCTTTGGAATATCACATTCCATTAATGTCAACTGATGGTAGCCATATTTGAGGTCTATCTTTGATAAACAAGTGGCACCCTAAGCTGATTGAAGAGATCATCAATTCTCCGAAGAGGATACTTATTCTTGATAGTGACCTTGTTCAACTGACGGTAATCTATACATAATTTACGAGAAAAATCCTTCTTTCTCAAAAATAGGACTGGAGCGCCCCACGGTGAGACACTTGGTCGAATAAAACCTTTCTCTAGGAGATCTTTCAACTACTTTTTAAACTCCTTTACCTCTACTGGTGCCATCCTATATGGTAGAACAGATATAGGATGAGTTCGGGAATAATATCTTTACCGAAGTATATTTCTCTCTCAGGAGGGACTTTGGGAAGATCATCTGGAAACTCTTTTACTACTAGAACTGACTGAATATGAGGTATCTCAACACTAGAGTCACTAATTCGGACTAAGTGATAGACACACCCCTTGGAAACCAACTTCTTCGCCTTATGGTACGAAATAAGACGACCCTTAGGAACTGCTAAACTACTCTTCCACTATATAATTGGATCATTAGAAAACTCGAAATTCACAACTTGAGTCCTAAAACTAACTAAGGCATAACATGATTAAAGCTAGTCCATACCTAGAATTACATCAAAATATACCATGTCTAACTCAACTGAATCAGCCATAGTGCTCTTATGATTGACGAAAATGGTACAATCATGATAAACTCTCTCTGCTAAAATAGACTCACAAATAGGTTTTGAAACACTAAAGGTCTCAATAAGTTTCTCAGGAACAACATCAAAATTCTTTGCTATATAAGGAGTTATAAAGGATAAACTCGCTCCTGGATCTAGCAAAGCATAAATATCAAAGATAAAGACTTGGATCATACCAGTGACAACATCTGGCGAATCCTCTTGCTCTTGGTGACTAGTGATAGCATAAAAATAGTTTCCTCCTCCGCCTGCCCTTGAAGTAGCTCCTGTAAATGTAGCTCTTTCTGGTGGAGCAACTGAAGAAGACTGGGCTCTATTTCCCCCATTACTATTTCCCTGCATGTTCTTATGACACTCTCTCACAAAATGACCATTCTAACCACACTTTAAGCAACCAGTGGATCCATCATGACACACCCTTGAGTGGTTCCTACCACACTTAGCACATGCAGGAGGCTTAGCTGCTTATCACCCTCCTTAGAATCAAGCAGTTCAGTTTGACTATACCCTCCCTTGTGCCATACTACCTTTAGAATGCCCGTGTCTACCTCTGAAATTTTGTGAATTTTGACTATTGTACTCGCCTTTATTCTTTGGTGAAGGTGCACTAGCAGTTATGGAGCAGGTCTCTTTTTTCTATTTGAAAAATGACCTGTTGGAATTACTCTTCTTCTGCCCAGACTTATTCCCTGTCTTAGCTCTCTTGTTTCGAAACTTCTCTCTATCCTTCAGCTTCTCTTACTCAACCTATTATACATGGATCATCAGCCTTGCTATATCCATATCTCATATCAGCATAACTGCCTTGCCTTTCCTACTAGACAAATAAGACAACCCAACGTCAAACAAACTCATCTTGCTTCTCATGTCAACAACCATCTCCGGAGCATAGCCGGAAAGCCATGTGAACTTCAGACTATACTCAACAACACTCAAAGAATCCTGCTTAAGCAGGAGTAACTCTCGTACCTTTGCTTCTCTTAGTTCTCGGGGAAAGAAACTCCCCAAGAAAGCCTTCTCAAATAAATCCCAACTTACATGTGGTGCACCCTTAATTAGATTCATTTTCAATTGATCAAACTAGATTCTAGCGACATCATTCATTTGGTATGTAGCTAGTTCCACCCTCTCAGCATTAACAACACGCATAATCTCAAAATTCTCTTGAAGCTCCTCAACAAAATTTTCTGGATCATTAGTGACCCTTAAACCAGTGAAGGTCGGAGGATTCATCCTTAAGAACTAACGGATCCTTGTAGTATCAGCCACTTCCTGTCGATTCTCTCTCTCTCTAACATGATTGGTCATAGCTTGACTTAACATCTAGATAACTTAGCAAAACTCAACATTGATGACCTCTCCTTGGGGTTACACTTCAGGTGCATTAGGTACCTCTGTTCCTGTGGTTCAACATTCCTCCTAGGGGGATGACCTCTGACAACTCTTTGTGGAGGCATGATCTAAAAGATATGCGTAAGCATGAATTAGAAGAAACTTTTTTGAGATAAACTCTATCACATGAAATGAATATGAAAGAAGTGACATAGTTCCTAAATGTTGCAACCTCCTATTTATAGATGTGGCGTGCTTCACAGCAATAACTACGACTCTACAGACATGGTTTCATAGACTCCCAAGGACTCTTGAGCTCTATACTATGATACAAAGTTTGTCACGCCCCGAGCCTACACCCAGGGCGGGACTGGCACTCGAGAACCATTGCTGGTACCAAGCGAACCCCTAGGCCTGACTTAACTCATAGCGAAAGACTTAGTCATGATAAAAATACTTTAAAAAGTAAACTGAAATGTCAATAAACAACTTAGAATGTATAAAGAACATTCACTAGCCAAAATGGGACTGAAGTCTCAAACATCAAAACAGGAATGGAAAGACTGAATAATTAACATCAACTAAGTGTCTATGAAGCCTCTAATAACTGATATGGATGTTGGGACATGACCCATCACATCCTAATGAACTGAAATGATAAAGTACTAAAAAAAGGTCCTCTTGAAGCAAGGAGTCTTACCAAAAACTTTGAAGCTCAACTAGAATCAAAGATGCACTGGATGCTGATCTTGGTTACCTGTATCTGCATCATAAAAAGATACATGCCAACTGGCATCATTACATTAAATATATGAGCAAGGAGAATTCTAAAATAAGACATAGCCTTGAAAGTAATCTGAAAGAACGTACATGGGCCCAACTCAATCAACTTAACTAATTTCAATATAAAGCAACAATAAAATGCAGTATAAAGTAAAAACCTTTAAAACATGGATCATAACTCTGTGAATTAAAAAATACAATAGTAATTCATTTTGTATGCAAAGCTATAATATAAAGTCTATTTGCATAAAAAGATGCAAATAGCTCTGTGTATATAAGAATACAAAATACTTCTATGGAAGTTTCTCTAACCTATAACCAACACTTATGAGCTATGTGATGATACAATATTTTGCCTTACGCTCCCAGGGCCGTCCAATACCTTGCTAGGGGTATAGAACCTAACTACTAAGTGGATTACTATTCTATGCCAAAAATGACTAAGGAAATCATCTAAAAAGTATGAACCTTTTCTACCCATGATGGCTACATGGTTTATGAGGGCTGGGAGCTATCTTAACTATCCCCCATATCGGTGCTCAATACTACTCCCAAACTATAACTAGCTCATATGTTTAAAAACATAACTCTTTATGTGGTTTGAGATAATTACTCAAAAACTAACCCAAAGGCTGTCTAGGAAATCAGTGTTTCCTCTCTTGCTCAATTGTGAAAGCATTTACTCTTTACTATAAAACTAGATCAAAGACCCTTTTTGGAAATCGGTGTTTCCTTTCTTGTTTAACGTGAAAACATTTACTCTTTGGGAATACATATTCCCTATATACTCTTTTGAAAAAATGAACTTCACTCTTTCCACTTTACTCTTTAATCAACTCATAACTCAAGTCTTGAAACAAGTTTAAAGCATTTGTAAAAGCATTTTGAAAAGACTCTAAGACTCTCTAGACTTGGCTCTTAAGTTTCCTTGAATTTTAATTTATGGATTCATGGTTATGTTTCATGTTTATAGATAATATAATGATGTTTAGACGTACGTTAGAGTGTAGAAATTAACTAGAAATCATAGGTACGACTCAAGGAAACTAAAACGGAAAGAAGTGGGAGATGGTAGAGGATCAGGCGACCCTAGCGCTCTGAGTGGTGCCGGGCGCACGGCTCCCCACTCCCATTCCCCAAATTTTCATGATTTTTCTTGCTCATTTTCCGACCCTAATTCGTCTAGATTCAGTTGGTTCTTTCCCCAAAACATAGATTCGAATACCCAACCAAAGTATACAAGAATCAACTCAAAACTAACTTCAAATATCATGAAACTAACTCAAGAACTTCACAATCAACAACCTAATAGAAACTTCAACAAAATCCATCAAGAACTCAATGACTCTACTTTCAAGAACGTATATAAGTTGAAATAAATCATGATTGACGCGTGGGTGAATGAACACAATGCTATGTGATCTCACTTAACTCATAGGGATTAACCCTTGGAAAAATTCACAAGCTAAACTTCATGAACGCGAGGAATCCTTGGTTTCTCCTCCTCTCTTCTTCTCTTTTCTCTTCTCTCAAAAACCTAGCGTAATTTTGTGAAGGGTAAACATAACCAAATCAGTTTAGCTCCCAAATGAATTGCAAGAGATGGGTTTAATTAATTGGGTAATGAAAAGACAAAAATATCCCTTTAAAATCCAGTTAACTTTCCTTATGTAAACAGCCCAACTTCGAACGGGCATATCTCTCTCATGCGAACTCAAAAATTAGCAAACCCGGTGGAGTTGGAAAGATAATTCAAATACCATTCATTTAATATCTTATAGCACATCTAACATATACTGCGTTGAGCGTTATGGTTGTTTGAAGTTGACCCAAAACTTATACTTAGCCAAACTTGCCAAACTTTCCAAATTTAATCTTTCCAAAAATGGTTTGTGTCTATTTCTAGTTGTTTCAAATAACGGGGTGTTAGACGTGACAAGTTGTTCACTCAGATGTTTATGCTTTGTTAGATCCATGGGATACTCTTTCCTTTGTAACTCCATATATAGCAGTTAACTTCGGGGTCAGTACAGAAACTCTTTCAGAACCCTTCTCAATCTCTACTATAGTTGGTGACGTAGTTATAGATAGATTGGTATACAAAAATTGCCATGTCACAGTGTCTCAGAGTGTCACCTCAGTAGATCTTGTGGAGTTAGAAATGGTAGACTTTCATATCATTTTATGCATGGATTGGTTACATTCCTGTTATGCCTTAGTCGACGGTAGAACAAGGATCATTCATTTTCAGTTTCAGAAGAAACTAGACTTAGAATGGAAGGGTAGTAGCTCAGTGTCTATGGGTCGACTCATTTCCTACCTTAAGGTAAGAAAGATAATCTCTAAAGGGTATCTCTATCATCTCATTTGAGTAAATGATTCAAGCTCCGAAACACCAACTCTTGAGTTAGTACCAACAATAAATGAGTTTCCCAAAGTGTTTTCAAAAGATCTTCACATAATTTCTCCCAAAAGGGAAATCAACTTTGGAATAGATCTCATTCAAGATACCTAACTTATTTCTATTCCTCTTTAAAGAATGGCTACAAGTGAGCTTAAGGAATTGAAAGAGCAGTTGAAAGACCTTCTATATAAAGGCTTCATCAGACCCAGTATTTCCCCATTGGGTGCGCCAATGTTGTTCGTGAAAAAAAAAATGGTTCTGTTAGGATGTGCATTGACTATCAACAGTTGAACAAAGTAAAATCAAGAATAAGTACCATATCCCCAGGATTGATAACTTGTTAGACCAACTTTAGGGTGTTAGTAATTTTTTTAAGATAGACCTCAGATTTGGTTATCATCAGCTTAGAGTCAGAGATAGTGACATCCTAAAAACAGCCTTCAAAACTTTGTATGGTCATTATGAATTTGTAGTTATGTCATTCACACTAACTAATACTCCTGCAACTTTCATGGATTTAATGAATAAGGTGTTCAAGCAGTATTTGGACTTGTTAGTTATCGTCTTTATTGAAGATATCCTCATTTATCCTAGGAATGAGGAGGAACATACGACTCATTTGAGGGTTGTCCTACAAACTCTCAAAGATCGCCAGTTATTTGTTAATTTTAGCAAATGTGAGTTCTGGTTACAATTAGTTACTTTCCTTGGGCATATAGTTTATAGTGAAGGGATCCGAGTAAATTCTAAGAAAATAGAGGTAGTGAAGCAATGGCACATACCCACCTCTCCTACAGATATAAGAAATTTCTTGCATTTAAGCTATTATTATAGAAGGTTTGTAGAAGTATTTTCATCCATAGCTTCTCCATTTACCAAGTTGACATTGAAAAAGGTTAAGTTTCAGTGGTCTGATGAGTGTGAGAAGAGCTTCTTAGAACTGAAAACTAGGTTGACGACAATTCCTATTTTGACTCTACCACAAGGTTCAGACGGTTATGTGATCTATTGTGATGCATCCAGAGTTGGCCTAGGTTGTTTATTGATGTAGTGAGGTAAGGTTATAGCTTATGCTTCTAGGCGTCTGAAGGTGCATGAGAAGAACTATCCAACTCATGACCTCGATCTTTGAGCCATAGTATTTTCCCTAATGATTTGGAGACATTACTTGTATGGTGTTCACATAGATGTGTTCACAGATCATAAGAGCCTTCAATATGTATACAAACAGATTGAGTTGAATCTTCGCCAAAGGAGATGGCTTGAATTCCTCAAGGACTATGACATAAATATACTTTACAATCCAAGTAAAGCCAATGTACTAGATGAGGCTCTTAGTAGACTATGTATGGGTAGTGCACATGTTGACAGAGAAAGGAACGAATTGCAAAAAGATATCCACCGGCATGCTCTCTTAGGAGTTTTCCTTATGAACATATTATATGGTGGCTTGATAGTTCAAAATGGGTTAGAATCTTCATTGGTAGCGGAGGTTAATGAAAAATGAGATTGTGATCCTATATAGCTTCAATTGAATGGTGCAGTTAATCAGCAAAAGGTTGAGGTTTTCTCCCAACGGGGAGATGGTGTGCTTCACTATCATGGTTGCTTATGTATTCCTAAGTAGGTGAGTTGAAATGGCAGATCCTTATGGAAGCCCATAACTCCAGTTATTCTATTCATCAAGGTGCCACCAAGATGTACCATAATATGCGGGAGGTCTTTTTGTGGAATGACATGAAGAGGGATATAGTAGATTTCGTGGCTAAGTGCTAGATTTGTCAGCAAGTGAAGGTAGAACATCAGAAACCAGGAGGTATGACTCAAGATATTAACATTCCTATATGGAAGTGGGAAGTGATAAACATAGACTTCCTTATGGGTTTACCTCGTACTCGCAGACAGCATGACTGCATTTGGGTGATAGTAGATAGAGTTACTAAGCCCGCTCATTTTTTTTGCTGTTAAGACTATAAATTTAATGGAGGAGTACATCAAGATTTACATTAATGAGAAATTCAGGTTGTATGGGATTCCTTTGTCTATCATCTCTAATAGAGGTCCTCAATTTACCTTTTATTTATGGAGGTCATTTAAAAAAGATCTTAGTACTCATGTAAATCTTAGCACAACATTTCATCCACAGTCGGTTGGTTAGGCATTAGCATTCCGAAAAATTTGTAGACTAACTAGGGCTTCAATGTGAGGTTAACATCAAGAGATATGGTCAAGGGCCAAGGAAAATTGTAAAGGGCCAAGTCTGAGCATTTTGGCCATGGCATTGCCTAACAAAACCACGAGGATCTTAACAACCCGTAGTGGACACCATGAGTTGCGGTGCCACTCGTGGAGGTGGAGGCAATAGCCTCTTTAGACTGCCTTAAAAGTTAGCCCTCCTCACGATCCACTTCACGGCTCGTGAAGCCTTAGAAGACTCGTGGGAGTGGTCGTGGTCTTACCTTAGTGTGATGGCAATTGAGGGTGGCTTGGCCTAGCCACTGCCTCAAGGCCCACGAGAGGGACGACGACTCGTGGAGCCCTTTGTGGAGTTGCCTTGGGTGTCTGAGCTTAAAGCACATGCTTTCTAGCTATTGAATCAAGACCACAGATGGGACCACGACTTGTGGAGCCCTCGTGGTCCCTGGCAACCACTTAAATTGAGGGTTATTTTGAGGTTTTCACATTTAGGTCCAATTGAAGTGGAGTCATTTTGGTAAAGTTTAGGGGTACTATATATGTCTTTTTAAGTCAAAATACACCCAATTACTTCATATTTTCCAAACACCCAAATATTTTCCCCAAAGTTCATCTTCTACACAAAATATCTCTCTCAAAAGCTCAAGGAAGAAGAAGAGTAAAGTTGTAGCTATGGCTTGAAGAATCAAGGCGATTTCACTCAATTTCTTTGGAGAATAATTACTAAGGTATGGTAGTCCTTCATGCTTGGATAATTTCGATCCAAGGAGTCCCTCCAAATTCAATTTCAAAACTAGTGATTTCCCCAAAGTTAGCGTTTGTCTTCAATCTTGTGTGTTCTTTCCTAAAACGTTTTCATGGCTGATTTATCATAAATTATAATTAAATTGATGATTTATTGTTGATTTATGATGAATTCCTCCAAGAACCCATGAATTCCCCTATTTTCCCATATTGGATCTCAAAGTGTGGGGGAATTGTAGTAGGAAATCATGCTAGTAGTAATAATAGTAATTGAATCATGATATCATTCATGTCTAATGTAGTAATTCTAGATATGTTGATTGAATTTGATATATGGTCCTTGAAGGGCAAGAGATGATAATGATGTATGTTTATGACGGTTATGTATATGCATTTAAATCACTTTGAAAGTAACGTGATTATGATTATGACCTAATTATTGTGTTGATTGGATGATTATTCTTATGTACACACTTTAGGTTGAATATGATATGATGTGAAAGGTTTGTCACATGTAGTGATTCTAAAGTTGGAAGACTAGTCTCACCTCTTGAAACTATGACTATAATATGAATTGTATTGGATTGAGTGTCAAGACTGTCACGCCCCGAGCTACACCCTGAACGTGGCCGGCACTCAAGAACAATTGCTGGCCCCAAGCGACCCCTTGGCCTGACTTACTTAGCGGAAGACTTTAAGCATTAAGAAAAGGATTCAAATGCTAAATAACTCAACTTTCTTAAACTGAACTCATAATGTTTTAAAAATAAACATTTTAACTTAGCCAAAAAGGCAACTCAAATTTGAACATAAGACAATAACAAAATGATGACGAATGAAGTAACATCAAACTAACTATCTATAAAGCCTCTAAAACAACAGAGCTGGATATCGGGACAGGCCCACGACATCCTAATGAACTAAAATGATAATGTAATGAAAAAAGGGGATCCTGTGAAATGCAAAGAGGCTAATTAACACCTCTGAAGCTCAACTGGATAAACGATGTGCTGGATGCTGATCCTGGTTACCTGCGTGTGCATCATAAGACGTGTTGGAATGCTAAAGACAAATTAAGCTTGAAAAGAATCTGAAAGGAACTGAAAATGTTACCTAGTTCAACTCAACTCGACATAACTTAACTCATTTTAATATAAAGGAGTTTAAAAACAAGTGCAATATAAGTAAAAGTTGTTTAAAACATGATGTTAACTCTATGTATTTAGAAATACAATAATAACTCTGTATGCATGCAAAGATACAGTATAAACTCTGTTTGTATATAAAAATTCAAAATACTGTTGTGGGAGTTTCTCTAACCAATAGCCATCACTTAAGATCTATAGTGATGATACAACATTTTACCCTACACTGCCAAGGACTGTCCTATACCTTGCGGGGCGATATAGAATCTAACTCACTAAGTGGATCCCCTAGTCTATGCTAAAAGCACTAAAGGAATCATCTAAAAAGTATGACCCTTTTCTACCCCAGGTGGCTACATGGTTTATAGGGGTTGTGAGTTGTTTTAACTCTCCCCTATATCGGTGCTCAATACTACTCTCAAAAATATGATAATAGCTCTTATGTTTAAAAACATACTTCTTTCTGTGATTTGAGATTAGTGCTCAAAAACGCTATTTTTGAAATCAAAGTTTCCTCTCTTG
Organism: Solanum bulbocastanum; assembly: GCA_037074985.1. Lineage (NCBI taxonomy): Eukaryota > Viridiplantae > Streptophyta > Magnoliopsida > Solanales > Solanaceae > Solanum > Solanum bulbocastanum. Next base: position 24,544,001 of record CM073597.1, on the reverse strand, counting down.
CTTCATTTAGAAAGTGATTACTCTTTTCTGAAAACTAGCCTGAAGGCTCCTTGGAAATCGAGGTCTCCTTTCCTGTCTAAATGCAAAAACTTTTTAAACTTTTTGGGAATACATAGCCCCCATATACTTTTGAAGAAATGAACTTCAACTTTACACTTTACTGAAATCAAACCTGAAGTCTTAAAACAAAGTTAAAACGTTTGCAAAAGACTTTTGGAAAACTATATGAACTTCTCTTAACTTGACTCTTGACTTCTCTTAACTTACTATTACCTTTCCTTGAATTTAATTTATGGATTCATGGATCTTGATTTGTGATAGGAAAGATCCCATGATGTTTAGGAATGGTTTTAGATAGTTGAACATGAGAAAAGACCAAAAATTCAATATCCAAGGGTGGGTCTGCGATGCAGAGAAGCATTTAAATTTTTGTTTCAAAATAACTTTTAAGGAAGAATTGTCCATGACCACTCCACGACACAAAACGACTTTTCCCAAAACTGGGGACTAGCTCCGCGACACGGAGGCACTGCCAAATTTTGACCGACGAAATTTCATCTTTGTTTTCCAGCTCTAAACCTTCTAGACTCCATGGGTTATTTCCCCAGACACTTAGAATCAATTATATGTTCAAAGTACATTATATTATACTCAAAATCAAACCAAAAATCATGGATTTGGATCAAACAGCTCCTCAATGATTTCAACTAATCAAGAATTTAATAAAACTTCAAAAAAACCATAAAGAACTCAATTTCTAAGCTTTCAAGAACTTAAATTCGCTGAAATAAATCATGATTGGTGCGTGGGTGAACTAACCCAATTCTATGTGATCTCATATACCTTTTGGGGATCATCCCCGACGAAATCCACAAGCTATCCTTGACGAAATTGAGAAATCTTGAACGTTATTCTCCTTTCTTCTCTTCTTCAAGATCTAGCATATTTTTGTAAAAGCGTAAAGTTATCTATTTCTGTTTAGACCCTAACTTAATTACACAAAACGAAATAAAATAATTGGGAAAGGAAAAGACCAAACTATCCTTTAAAAATCTAGATTGAACTTTCCTTATTCCAACAGCCCAACTTCCAAAGGGCATATCTTACTCACACGAACTTATAATCGTGCAAACTTAGCAGTCTTAGAAATATCATTCCAAGAGCTTTCCTACCATAACTGGAAGTGCTCCTAACTCATCCTAAGCTAGAAGTTATGGCCGTTTGAAGTTGACAAAAAACTCACTTTTTTCCTAACTTAACAAAATTCTAGATTTTCATTCTTCCCAAAAATGACTATTTCAAATTCTTAGCTTCTTCCTAGTTATTTCAAATTGCGAGATGTTAGAAAGACACCCTTCCATGAATATGCACTTACGTCAAGACTTAATATGTAATCTATGGGAATCAATGATTAGCACCGAGTGGATATGAATATTAGATGGAAGCTTATGCAATAGTTGGGTTCGGCTTCCCCCTTGAAATCTTCTACATGGTTTCCAAATCAGTTCCTTATACATTAGTTGAGTTGAGTTCCCAAAGTAGGTATCTCATGAGATGGAAACCTTATACCTTAGTTGAGTCGGGGTTTCTAGAATCAATCTCCTTATCCCATAAACTATGTCAGTTAAGGCTTATTTCCCTAATATTTTAATATGGACAAAATATTATTTATAGACCATAGCTACTCAAAAGCTTTACTTAAGTAAAGGTAGGATTACGGGATCTTACTTATGCATTACACAAGTAGACTTTAAGGGTACTTATGACATGTTGCCATTATGATATGATGATTTATACATGACAATATTGCTTATGACTTATATTTTCCAATGTATTCATGATGATTTCAAACTTGGTAAAGTGCATGGTTTTCAACCAAAATTTTATTTTTAGCATATTTTCAATGATTTATTGCATGTCTATCATACTTCGTGCAATTTTTGTACTAAGCCATATTTTCTACATTTTTCCATAAGTGTAAGGTCCGGTTCTTGAGGTGATGTCATTCTTGGTCAAACCTTGGATCGACTATTCTTCTTTCTTTCGGTGACTCCTCATGGTTCGAGGGCGGATGATGATTTTCTTGTTTACTTTCTTGTACTTTCATTTGAGAACTATGTTTTTAGGGTTGTGACCCTATTTTATACTTCAATTGTAATAGATGGCTAACTGAGACAAGTCTAGACTTCCGCTTTTCTTTTATGAAAAAATTTCTTAAGACTCTAACTATGTTTTCACTCTCTATTTGTTCCTTACATATGTTATGATATGCTAAGTGGCTTACATGGTACCTTTTGGGGTCATATGTGCCATATTACGTCTAGGGGGTACCCTTGGGTCGTGACAAACTTGGTAATCAAAGAAAAAAGTTTAGAATGATTCTAGGATGATGTTTCATAAGCCACGCCTAGTAGAGCCTTGTTTATGAGTGTGAAGCGCACCACGCTTATGAATGAGAGGCTATAAGATGTTTAGGAAATGTCACTTTTTTAATTATTCTTAAGTTGTGCCATAGAGTCTAGCTCTATAAAGTCCATCTTTTAATCCTTCTCTTGTGTCTTCAGGAAATGAATAAACAAAGGGCTAATGCTAGAAGGGTGGAGGAGGAGAATGTGAATCAAGGAGTTCCTTAAGTTAATCAGGCTCCTCAAGTTAACCAAGCTCCGATTGATCCCGTGGTTGAAAATATGACCCATGTAGAATTTTGGTCTACTATGCAATTGTTGGCTCAAGTAGTGACAACTCAAGCCAATAGAGAGGTGATTGCTCCTACGAATACTAATGTGAATTCTACGGCTTCTAGATTGACGGATTTTGCTAGAATGCACGCTCTTGTGTTTCTTGGTTTCAAAGTGGGAGAGGATCCTCAAGAGCTTGTGGAAGAGGTTTACAAGATAATTGATGCCATAGAGGTGACTTCATTAGAGAAAGCAGAGTTAGCCACATACCAATTGAAGAGTGTGGCTCAATTATGGTGTACTCAATGGAATAATAATATGCCGGTAGGAGTGGGCCCAATAGATTGGGAAGCGTTCAAATTGGCATTCCATGATAGGTTCTTTCCCCGAGAGTTGAGGGAAGCTAAGGTGGACGAGTTTGTTAACCTTCGTCAAGGAGGTATGAGTATTTCAAGAATATTCTGTAAAGTTTACCCAATTGTCCAAGTATGCTCTGACTTTAGTGGTGGACTCAAGGGATTGATAAGTAGGTATTTGACGGGTGTGTCTAAATTGGTGAGAAAAGAATGTCATTCGGCAATGCTTCATGATAATATGGATATCTCACGTCTCATGGTGTATGCTAAACAAATAGAGGAAGAGAAACTCCAAGACAAGAATAGAGAGGTAAAAAGAGCTAGAACCGGTGATGGGAATTTCTCCAATGCTAGGTCCTATGGATAAGGTTGAACAAGGTTCAAACAAAGGTTCTCTTGCCAAGGCTCCTCTAGTGCTCCTTCAAAGATCAACAATGATAGGGTGTCTAACCTAAACCTTAAGGAGGTAATAGTTGTGGTTCTTATATTGCTAGGCCTAATTGTGTAAAATGTGGTAGAAAACATGATGGCAAATTCTTAGTTGGCCAGATGGGTTCTATGGTTGTGGGAAGAGTGGCCTCAAGATGAGAGATTTTCCTATGCTCAAGGTTAAGGGAAGGAAAGATAAGCAAGCACCTCCAAGTGTTTCCAACTCCAATACATAAAAACAAAAATACTTTTATGCTTTTCAATCCTGAGGTGACCAAGAGAGCTCCCAAGATGTGGTGACTGGGATTTTTAAAGTCTCTTTTATTTATGTATATGCCTTGTTAAACCTCGGTGCCAATTTGCCCTTTGTTACCCCTTTTGTGGCCATGAAGTTTGAAATATCCCCCTAAGTGTTAGTAGAACCTTTTTCGGTCTCTAAAGAGTCTACATAATTTATCCTATTTCTTTGTCTCATAAAGAAACTTTGGTGGATTTGGTAGAGTTAGACATGTTACACTTTGATGTGATTTTCGGTATGGATTGGTTGCATGCATGCTATTCTTCTATAGATTGTAGGACTTGGGTGGTCAAATTCCAATTTCCCAATGAGCTTATCTTAGAGTGGAAAGGGGGAGGGGTGGGGGGAATTGTATCCCTAGAGGTCAATTTTTTTTCTTGTCTTAAAGCTAGGAAAATGATCTCGAAAGGGTGAATTTACCATATTGTTAGTGTTATGGATGTTGAGTCCGAAACCCCTTCTCTAGAAATGATTCCGGTAGTAAATGAGTTTTTGGAAGTTTTCCCCGATGACTTACCTAGTATTCATCTCGAGCAGGAAATAGACTTTCGAGTTGAACTTTTACTGGATATGCAATCTATCTCCATTCCTCCATATAGAATGGCTCCGACCGAGTTGAGATAGTTGAAAGAGCAATTGAAAGATTTGCTAGATAAGGGCTTTATTCGACCGAGTATCTCTCCATAGGGTACTATAGTGTTGTTTGTTAGAAAGAAGGATGGGTCTCTTAGAATGTGCATCAACTATCGCCAATTGAACAAAGTAACCGTTAAGAATAAATATCCCCTTCCGAGAATTGGTGACTTGCCTGATCAACTATAAGGGGCTAGTTACTTCTCGAAAGTTGACCTTCAATAGCGGTACCACCAACTAAGGGTGAGAGGGAATGATATACCCAATACGGCTTTCTAAACTAGGTAAGGCATTATGAATTCCAATGATCTCACTTGGCCTAACCAATGCCCCGATGACATTTATGGATTTGATGAATAGGGTATTTATACAATACCTTGACATGTTTGTGATAATGTTTATCGATGATATTTTGTTATATTCAAGGAGTAAGAATGAACATATGGACTATTTGAGGGTTTGTTGCAAGTCTTAAAAGACCACCAACTATTTGCAAAGTTTAGTAAATGTGAGTTTTGGTTCAGATTCGTAACTTATGAGTTAGAGTTGCCAGCAGAACTAGCAGCAGTCCATCCAGTCTTTCACATTTCTTTGTTGAAGAAGTGTGTGGGTGATCTAACATCTATAGTTCTATTAGAAAGTGTGGCTGTGAAGGATAGTTTCACTTATGAAGAGGTGCCAGTTGAAATGCTTGATCAACAGGTTTGAAGGTTGAGAAACAAAGAAGTCACTTCAGTTAAGGTGTTGTGGAGGAGTCAGTCCATAGAGGGAGCTACTTGGGAAGCAGAAGCAGCCATGAAGGCCATGTATCCTCATCTCTTAACTTTCGATTCCATTCATGCTTGAGGTTATAGTTCCTTTCTAGTCTCTCAGTCTACTATTGCATAAATTCAGTCTTAGTATCATGTTCCTTAAGTTGTACTTGCATTTTTAGCATATTTGCATGTTCGTGGAACTTAGTTCAGTCAGATTTTAGTTTCCAGTACTTAGAGTTAGGGTTTGTAGCTCTTTCCTTCCATACCCAGCTATATTAGTCTTCATTCGTAGATGAATGTTCTCAAGGGGGAGATAATGTAACACCTCACATTCTAAAAGAGAGAAAATACAGATTTTTAAAAGTTGCAGGTGCCACCAACAGAGGCCACCTACGGATCATAGGTTGACCTACAGACCATAGCTGGGGTCCGTGGTTGGCCACCTATAACTCCCTCCCTAGAACCCAGAAAATTTCATACAAGGCACAACCCATGGGCGGACCTACGGACAGTTGGTCAACCACGGGCTGTGGTCCAAGTTTGTGGATCGTGACCCTTAAGCCCATACTCTGTAGCCAAACGACGAGGTGACAGACAGACCATAGGTCCATCCACGGTCTGTCGATTAGGAAAGTTGTTGGTCCCTATAGTTTTTAATTCAGGGGTCATTTGGTCTTTTTGCCTATGCGTTGGGCACCTAAACTATGTCCTTTAACCCTTAAAGTACGTCATTTTGGTAAGTTTAAGCCTAGTAACTAAATTATAACATACCCTAAGCAATTCATTCTCCAAAATTTATATAATTAGACCGAATAGAGGAGCACGTTGTTGATGAAACCCTCTCCAAGAATGCAAAGAGTTTTCCTCAGTTCCAGTCCTCAAATCGAAAGATTTCTATGTGAAATTTGTCACCACGCATGTGAAATTTCACTGGTGAATTCCTTTCATCCACTAGGTCCTTACAATTAAGTCTGATTCTTGATTCCCTTCATATTATCTAGACCTAGGGTTTCTTGAACTTTAGAGAATTCTTGTGATTTAGCCATTACAATATTCCTAATCAGATTTTCATGTTGTTGTAACACTGTTGCCTAGTTTCTTGCATGAAATTTAGAACCATTGTTGTGTAGATTCGTTTAGCTCATGAATTACATTACTTAGGACAGACAAACATATATACGTGCTTCAGTTTTCAAATGTTTAAATATATTTACTTTAATGTTGTATTTTGAGTTAGCATGTCACAATATTGAGCTATTCAGTATATTTCAGTTATGTTGTATAGAATAAATTTCCAGTTAGGAGTATGCTTAACAGCGAGTTGAACTAGGGTCAGCCACCCTCACAGTCCAAAACTAAGTGCCCCCATAGGTTTATAAGTCCTTTCTTTGGACATCAGATATTTAGTGATCATGCCAGTTATGCTTCTATATCCCTGGCAAGGTATATTGGGTCCTTTCAATGTGGTATATACATCGGACTCCATGTTTAGCTTCCGTGGTTTTATGTGGATTATTACTAGCTTGCACAGTCAGACTCTTGTCTATTTGACCATGTTGCTAGTTATATTTTGTATTCAGTATCAGCATGTTATATACTTGGTCATTGCATTAAGTTAAATTCTTTTTAGTATATATCAATATTTCCATCGTGTTCAGATTATGTCATTGCTCAGTTATAAGTTTTGCTTAGTTTTATCCTATCATGCATGCACAATACCATTCATGTACTAGCGCATATTATGTGCTACATCTTTTCATGTTGTAAGTTCAGGTCCTCAGCATTTAGATCACGTGTAGATAGGTTCTTGATCCTTATTCAACAGTATCAGTGATGAGTAGTCATTCTTCGAGGATGACAAGAATGTTCTTTTAAGTTACAAGTGAGTTCCATTAAACCTCAACAAGCTTAACATTACCAATCAACACAATTCCTTAATTAAACTACTTTCTCAAGGTAGGTTGTAAAGATGCAAATCAATACAATTATCAATCATACATTCTACCTTATACCTCTTTCTTAAGAACGCAAAGAAATCTAAGCTAGAACCTTATTTGCAACTTTAGTTCATCAATTAAAATATGAACAACAATTGAACCCATTTAAAAAAACATTAAATTCATAAAAAAAGGATACACATAGGCTAAATAATGCAATCAACTACAAGATCATAGCCCTAAGGAAGGGTTTTTAGCCAAACATATCAAAAAGTAAGAAACCCTTACAAAAAAGATTATCCATCAGAATTGTAAATAATCTGCAATACATAATGCCAAAATTAAAGCTAGAATCCAAAAACTTCAAATCAAAGATCCAAACCCTCTCTGACAATGTTCAACAATGTAAAAATGTGAAACATCTCAAAGTCTATGGAATACACTATCTAGGAAATCCTTTTCTTCTTTGAAAAAATTATTTTATACATTCCCATAAATTCAATACGGAATCCAATTGGCGAGGTTAGTTGGGATAGGCGATCGATTCGGTGATCCGTCGAGTTGCACTTTATCTCGCCTTTTTATTGTGGCTTATGTATCCAATTGTTTTGGAAGATTAGGATAGCAGGATCGAGATCATTGATCCATTTGGCGTGTCGTCGAATAACTCTTTTCTCACCTAGTTGACTTGATACATAGGCTACTATTAAGGAACTTTTGAGGAGCTAGAGGCTCACTCAACGAGTTGTCGAGTCACTATTGCGAGCTCCAACTTCTCTTTTCTTCAACTTTTCCAATATTTTCTCTCTTTTTCTCATCGATATGTCATTGCCTTGTTGTTATACCTTAATTTTTGCACATCAACACATTAACATCAGTTATGAGAACAACATAGGCATTGAGAACACTAATTCATTGAATAATAAGCCCTAAATGAGTCGAAATTCCCGACTCATCAACACCCCAACTTAAACTTTTGCTTGTCCTCAAGTAAAAGAAAAGATCAATCAGGCCAACATGGAAGGCTACAAATAGTGATCCTCGAGACTCAACATGAACGCACAAAAGTTTCAATTCACACATGCAATTCTCAATTGCGCACTAAAAGTTTCAAACTGTTACTAGCAATCATCAAATATAGTTCAAACTCACAATGCTCACTTCAAAGGCAAAGCAATTCTTAACAAGAATATTCAAATGCCTTCACATGACGAATTATTTCATTCGCTCACAAAGACAATCATGGAAAACAATTTAGGAATTGAAATCAACTCTTGCACTCCCAATGAGAAAAACATGCACTATTTTACCCATAGGCTTGCCTATATTTTTCAACCAACACATCACTCGGCTCATGTAAGAGCAAAAAGGTATTTCAAGGGTTGTAATAGGGTTGAGGGTATGGTTATGGTCATTTTGTCTTACTGACTTCTACCTTGATGAAGAATAGCTCAAATTTTACTTTTTATCTTTCTCTTTCATTCTTTTCATCATTCACAACTCATCCTTCGCTTATTCAAGCACACAAAAATTTTGGTATAGCTCATCAAACACGCCTTTTTATTTCCACAACCTTGCTCAATGGATACAATTTTATCATTTATTTTTCTCATTTAACCTTTTTCTCTTTTTTTTTTTAAATGGAGGGGTTCCATATTTTTCTTTAACACAGGTTTCCAAGGATGAGCTTCATGAACTTCTAGCTTTATTTCTTTCCTCATTCTTACCAAATCTCCAACGCCTAAGTTGGATATTCAAACAAACAAATGCTTCACACAGATTTTAGCTACAGAGCATAAGGATATTTGTGTTCATGTTCCATCCAAAGAAAAGTTTAGGCTCAAATGGTGCCAAGCTAGGTTCACAAACTCACAAGGTTGTCACACTAAGGTATAACAATTAGGTTCACTCTCAAAAATTCATGCCTAAGATCATTTCCTTCATTCATAAAAGCTAGTCAATTGAACTAAGAGGAAAGTTCTAGGTATCACCCTACACATATTTCAAGTAATCTCACCACAATCAACACAATCATCGATCATGACTCCATAAGTTAAGTTCGCATGGAACGATCATTACAAGACTCGCTTACAAAATCCAACTAGTCAAAATAAGATGTTAAGAGTTCACACATGACTTATGCAACTCTAATTTCCTCGTTGGGCTTGCACAAAATTTTTTTTTTCATCAAGAGCATTATTCAAATCATCGATATTGATCGTTACCGACACTCAGATTCTTAAGAGAACAACAATCAGACACAATGACACAGTTATGAGAGAAACCAATGAAATAATTCCAACATTCATTAACATGTAAGAAACCAGAAGAAGTTTGAAGAAAAACACCCAAAAAAAATAATCAAATACACATAATAAAAAAAAAAATACAACCAAAAGGCTAGGTATAAAAATACCTTCACCCCACCAAAACAACTACACACTGTCCTCAATGTGCAATAAAAAATTGAATGTATCAAAATGAAAGTAAACGGAGAGAGAATAATGCCAGGCTACACTTGAGGTGAAATCTACACATGTGGGGTACACTCAATCTGGGAATCAGTCCTCGATACGACTCCATCTTTGGAGGTCTGCACAAATATCAACTGTATGGGCTGAGATCCGCTTGGGACAATTATTGATCAATCGCAAAGTGAGGCCTTCGTAGCCACCCATACAAAATTGCCCTACATTTCCTCTAGATCCTTGAACAATTCATCCTCAAGAGCCTCTAGCTCCTCATCATATGTCTTTGGTGTGTCGATCTCTCTATCATAATTTAATCTAATAGCATCTCCAGTGAAAGTAGCCGGAGGGATCCAAGGTCCTCGGGAATATCAACATTTCCTTACAACATCGAGATATCAGTGGACTTTAGCTCATCCAGATCACGTCGTAGACCAGTGATATCAGCATTCGAAGATGTCACATCCACATAGGTACAGTTAGACATCTCGCATACCATAACTCAAGCAGTGTAGGAATCCAATCATGCCCCATGGGCCATGATCATCTTCTACAGTGCTCTCAACTCCTCTGGAATGGGAGCCAATGCCGATGCTATCTTTTGAACGATCATAGTAGGCACAATAATCTCAACACTCGAGGTCCTAACATTGGTCGAATAGGTAGGGATTCCCATTTTATATACCATGGCATGCGTTAAGGGGGATGGGAAACAGTAGCACGACTAGAAGTAGTACAAGTTGAGGAGCTATGTATACTTTTCAGATGAACTGCCAGAATTAACTGAGTAGTTTCGGCCCTCATGGCCTCTACATCGACCATTGTAGAAGTGAATACCAGAGCATTTTTCCTCCTTTCTGCCTCATCTTTCGTGTGCTCAATTTCAATCCTCCAAATATCAGTAGATGATGTCATAGTTACCTTAGTATCCATCATTGCCACAAAGGGCAGACGAGCTAGGTAACACAAGTCACTAATAAGTACTGGAAATGGAAATGAGGTTTGGTTTTGTTTTGACCTCTTAACCATCTGCTGTGAAATTATGGCCTCAGGATTTAGTTGCTCCCAATTAACAATACACCCTAGCAGTGCAACCTTTATATGTCAGATGATCTATTCATTATGTGAAGACATCAAAGTGCTGGAGATGAAACCAAACCAATAGTGGGCAGCAACATTTATGTATTTCTTCTCAACCACCATTCCCACCTCTAGCCATGGAAGAGTAGCATCACTCATCAACGGGCCAACCACCACTTCAAGTCATCCAATGTTTTGATCTTTCCCTTATCGACCAAAGAATGAATAGTGTGTGTAGTGTCGTTCGATATATCATTAATATATGTTTCCCTACACATTACCATCTTACCATGCATATAAACAAAATCGAATGGTGCTATTGACCCATCTTTTTTTTCCCTTTCTGGATCAACTTCGCATAACCTGCATAAAACTTTCAAACCAATGAGGGAACAAATGGATTTTGGTGCTTGGTAAACTATTGAAACTTGTGTAAATGGAGCATCTCCCACACAAGTGAATACATGTCCACTACATCATCTACAAACAATCACTTTTCCTCTAAAATAGTCCACAAACCAGCAACTTTCAGTCAATTCGTGGACTAAGGAGAACGTACTGGGGCTGGAGGAACTTAATTTGCCTATGCTACTATAAGTGTTGGAGGCATCGGGAGTGCAGAAAAGCTAGGTAAAGGATCGTGAGCTTCTCTAGATCGCAGTTGTGAGTGTTTTCCTTTGATCAACTCTCTCTAAGTTGCCGATTTATTTACTGTTGTCTTGGACCCTGCAACTTCCTCTCTCTTAGACTCAATCGAAGTGATATGGGTGGTGTCGATGCTCTTGTTGTCTAATGGACCTCAAACTTGAACCTTATACTACTTGCTTCTTCCCCCTTCTTTTGGGGTGTTGGACCTCTTAAAGGAAGATTTGGTGTAGCCATATCTGTAAAAAGATACAAATAAAACGCATGCGGATGGAAAGGGTTAGCAAAATATATTTTTAAAAAAAGTTGCAGGAAAGTTCATCAAACCACTCAACAAGCAATAGAGGGTTCACTGAAAGTTACAGAAAAATTTAGCTTAAAAGGGTGAGATCAAAGACCAATCAGCGAGTCACCGAGTTCACTCGGTGATCAAAAAGTACCTCGCTAAAAGTTAAAGAAATGATCACCTAATATGGGAATCAAAAAGGTGAAATCAAATCTATTAGGTGACTCACTGAGTGAACTCGGTGAGCACAAGGGTATCGCCAAAAGTCATTGAACAATTTACAATCGTTGCATGTCAAAAAGGCGATATGGGGGATCAATTAGGGAACCTCCGAGTCACTCGACGAGCTTTATTCAGCTTGCCAAATTGTTCGACATTCCAAATTCCCACCCTAAATTCCAATTCTCAATGAATAGCCTACGATAACCAATTTCAAGGACAATTCTATGCAATTAAAGCTTACCCGAAATGATTATCTATGCCAGGGTACTCAAACATCATCCCATTTGATCTAAATTCAACAAAACAATGGTTTTGCCTTTAAGAACTATGTAACCCAATCCTTCATTGGTCAAATTGATGTTGTTTGGTAGAATTTGGGTTAGTCAGGCTTCACTCACACAATACCCAACATACACACCAACACAATTTAAGCAATTCAAACGAGAAACTTAAATCAATTGAGGCTGAAAAAAGTTATTAGGGAAGCATGATTTAAAAGTACATTCCAATGATCAATTTTGCACAGAATCAAGGAAAATAATAGATCTATAAACTATGTATACACACGCTAACACAATTTATGCAATTTAAACAAACTTCGAAAAACCAAGCTCAATGTAGACGGGAAAACACTAAGGCAAAAAGAGAAGGATGTGCAATACTTTAAATTCTGACCACATAAGACACCTACATAAATTAAACTAGAAAGATATGATCTAATGTTTGAGTGTAAGAGTGCAAGAGTCGAAAAAATTAAAATAAGGAAAGGATTTGAATCTAAAACGGTTGAAAGGCCTTTCAGCCTTCAGTTCGCGCCTTGATAGGCGAAGCCTCATACCATCGGTGATCCACTCGGCGAGTCACCAAGTGGAATTTAACAAGCAAAATTTAAAAGAAAACCACCCTTACAGCTACTTCAAAAGGCGAGCTATATCGGGCTCGCCAAAGGGACTTTAGCTAGTCGGACTGACTCTTGAGTGGTGTTCTTGAAGGAAAATGGTCCACACACATCCACAAAGTTGTGAATGTGGTCATGAGGGTCCTCATGAGAAAGTACCCCAAAAAGACCTTTCATTTGCAACAACTGCATCATAGTGCTAGTAAAATGATACACTACATTACCCAAAGTTGGGGTTAATAGAATAGCAGCGACACTTCATAGCTGATGCACATTGACATCATGCAAATTTTTGATGTCATCATTGTTCCCAATGTGACTTGCAATGAACTCGTTGACACTAATCGCTTCACCTATTTTAGAGAAATCAACAAGAACACAAATAAGAAAATTCTACTACAACAAGATTAGCTCACCAAAAGACTTTAATAAAAGAATTATAAACACCACTCCCCGGCATCGGCACCATTTTTGATAATGCTCAACTACACTTCTTGTGATTCAAAGTTTAGTCAATCGCTAACAACTATAAACCCAAGATGAGTTGGGGCCGATCCCACTAGGAGTGATATGGTAAATAATTCAATTATGAAGTAAATACATGTTCTAATCTTTTGTAGAGGTAAAAGATTATGTAACATAAAATAAATCTCAAAGTTTCAGTTATCAATATCAAATGGGGGGATTTGGTAACAAAGTTCTAATAACAACAATTAACACGAGATTTGAATAAGTAGAATGAGTACCTTAGGAATGTGATTAATCAAATGCTAATTTCACTTAATGGGTGATTACTAATTCCTACAAGTTGTTAAATATCAATGGGTAGGATAGGTGTTTAATACAATAATCATATCTCAATCAACTATCATGTTTTGAGTGAGTTCTCTCGAACCTCAACAAGCTTAGCAATACCAGTTAACCCAACTCATTAATTAACCTGCATTCTCAACTTGGGTTGTAAAAATGCAAACCAATACAATTATCAATCATTCATTCTACCCTATATATTGTTCTGAAGCAAGCATAGAGAACTAAGATAGAACTTAATTTGCAACTTCAGTTCATCAATTAAAACACGAACAAAAAATTGAAACCATTTCAAAACAACATAAAATTTAGCAATTAATAATACCCATAAGCTAATTAATGCATTTGACTACATGATCAAACCCCTAAGTAAGGGATTTTAGCAAAAAGCAAGAAATTGTTAACAATATGCAATACCCAATACGAATATTAAATGTAGAATCCAAAAACCTCAAATAAAAGATCCAAATCTTCTCCAAAAATGTTCAACAATGTAAAAATGTGAAAATTCTCAAAGACTAGGGAATACACTCTCTAGCAACTCCTTTTCTTCTTTGAAAAAATGTATTTATACATTCCAAAATAGAGTCTAATTAGCAAGGTTAGTCAAGATCTCTGACTGACTAGGTGATCCACTAAGTTACACTTCATTTCACCTTTAGGTTGTGGCTCCTGTATCCAATTGTTTTAGAATATTAGGAGAGAAGGATCGAGATAGCCAATCCATTCGGCGTGTCTCCAAATAAACTTTTGCTTTCCAAGTTGACTTGATAGATGGGCTACTGTTCTGGAACTTTTAGTGAGTTGGAGCTTTACTCGGCGAGCCTCTGAGTGGCTTTTTTGCGAGCTCTAACTTCTCTTTTCATCAAATTTTACAACTTTTTTGCTCCTTTTTGAAATGTAATGTCTTATTGTTTTCTTCAACCTTCATTGATACATATCAACACATTAACATCAGTTATGAGTAAAAATTTAAAACTTTTTTAAAAAGTGATCCTTTGTGGGAAATAGGGCAGTTTTTTAGGATTCTTTTTTGTTTAATTTTTACACATTTGTATATGGAAATCATCATTTATTTTATTTAATTTCTAATTATTACTTTTAAATAATCAATTATTGAAATAATATTATTTTAATTATTTTATTAAAGAAAGAGAACATGTCATCAACTAAGACAAACAAGAGTGAAATAGTTCCAACCAGAGCATTCACAGATGTAAGGATCATCCCCGCTTCCTCCAGTGCTATATGACGGATTCAGGCTCAGTGTTTGCATGATGATGCAATTAGGAGGAAGCTGCCACAATAAGACGCAATATTTGAGGCTAGCACACCTTCTTTGTCAGTGGAGCAGGCATGTATTTATACCTCTTTTATTGTGCCTTCTTCCCGTACTATATATGTATCTGCTACTGCTGCTTTGAAACCTATTCCCTCCTATTTCTCATCCCTTATCAACCTAGCTATGATTTATAATATTGAAAGACTTTCCCAAACAACAAATGTTAGAGTTGCACGCGTTAAGACGGACATGCCTAGGATAACTATTCGGGTTATTCAGAAAGCCTTAGCTCCTTTGAGAGAGAGAGAGAGTTAGAAGGTGTGAGGGGTTGTTCGAGGGACATGGTGTGAGGTTTTTACAAACACACTGTGAGACTTTAGACCAATAAAAAGGCTAGTGGTAGTTCTTCAGTGATGTTTGTTTTAGCGCGAGGTTGCCACTTTGTAGATTTAACTTAAGTGAACCACTTCTCGCTTTTTGAACTCCATTGGCCAATTTTCGCAGGTAACTTTCTATCCATATTAATGAGCTCAAGGTCCATTAGGTGATCCGCCCAACCTTATTGGGTGATCCTGTGCCCCTAAAAGGTTCTCCAAGTCATAATTTTGAAGGGTTTCATCCCCGAACATTTAATTGATGATCTTTGTCTCAAAACCTATTCAAATCAACTCCAAACATTTTAAAATCATGAGGATTAGTCAAAAAAAAATTCTAATCAAACCTAAATTCAAAAACTCAAAATTAATCTATGAATTAAATTTATTAAGATACTGATAAGTTACCTCCCATCAAGCAAAAAAATTAACGTTGAGGCACGACGTTGGTTACATCATCCTTTGTATTTCCACTTGGAGGTAATGAACCTTCTCCCCACTTTAGATCATTTTCTTTGTGAAGATCATGGGTAGTACATGAGAGCATCAAGAGTTTCTCTCGATCTATCAACTTTTATGACTTGAATTTCTTACCAAACTTCAAATCATTTTCTCTTTAGAGGATTAGGCAAGAATAAGAAGCTCACTAGGTCATTTGAGCATTGACTTTAACAATAATTTCCCTCTAAGTGAGTGATTCCGGCATCTTGGAATGTCATTGGAGTGGAACTATTGTATACGCTCAATTGCTCATGAATGATCATCTCAAGCCATTTTTCTTCAAGACAAAGCAATGGGCTATCCTCATAGGGCTTACAAGCCAAAGAATTTAATTTTTATCACATCAAATGATATAAGAAAATCAAAAAGAAAGTAACAGCTACTATTCAATATTCAGATAGAAAGAAGTAAAATATAAATCCTCAACAAATTCAAAACGCCTAATGCTTCCCGATTAATGGCGCCAATTTTGATAATCCTCAAATTACCCTCAAAAAAAATCTAAAGAGTAAGAGGTTGTTAGAAATAAAAATACCCAATAAGAGAGTCGTGGACAAATCCCAAATAGAACAATTTGTCAGCTGTTGTAAAGAAAAAGAAGTACAAGCTACTAGTTTGAATCTAAACTTTATAATACACAATTATCAAAAGGTGGCTGGTGAATGCAACCAAATTAAGATTGTTAAAAGAAAAATTCAAGAAAGGGATAAGTGGGACTCGGGAAATTTGGAATTCAACCCTCATTCAATGATCCATTGCAATCTCAAGACCTGTTAATTCAATCATAAGCAGGCTTTGTCATCTTCAACAACACAAATCTTCTTTTTATCTCATTGTGCAATATCATGAAATCTACTTTCTGTCTGAGTCATGTATTACAACAAAAAACCTAATACCTTAATTTAGGCTACTCTTTCAAACAAGCCTTGCGTTCAACAAATCTTTCCTTAGAGTTACATCAAGATTAAACAATAAAATGTGATTATCAATCTAATTTTCCACTTCATGAATTCTCTTTCGAGCAACCCACTAAGATCTAAGCTAGATTTGCGCTTGCACTCTCAAATCATAAATGAAAACATGAAAAAAAGACAACACCCGTTTCACGAATAAAAGCATGGAATCAAACAAAAAAGCAATAGAATAAGAAATCAATAATCTAAAGGAATTGGTTATTTCTAGCACCAAAACTCAATCTCAATAATAAATTACACCCATAACATCAAGCAATATAAAGCAAGGGAAAGAATATATGATATGAAATATTATTGTTAAGAACACAATCTTCAATCTAAAAGATGAATAATGAGGGTACTAGGCTACAAACTCAACAAAAAACTATTTAATTTCAATACTATAACTTCTTCAATAATATTCTAAGCAAAACTAAAAGATAAAATTTAGCAATGATCAATGGTTGAATAATCCAAAAATGCTTCTCCTAAATTGTTTGATAGAATTTGGGTTCAAAATCCATAAAATTCCAATTCTAACCTTGTATAGACATCACACCTTGCTTAATCGGTTGGATGCTTGCAAAAGTGAAAATCCTATTGCTAAAGCAAACCATACCTTTCTTGGCCAAATTGCAAAAGTTAACCTTGTCTAATCTCTTAAAGATCAGTTTACTTTAGATTACCATCTTAGTGAAGAGAACTTCTCTTCACAAGAGCAACATCAGAGATGATTTTTCTTCAAGTGTAGCACCATCCTCCACCATTTTCCATCATACTCCTTTCAAGAAAGAAATACTTGAAATCAACACAACTCAATGAACAATTAGACTCCTCTCTACTTGAGTACCATAAAATAATGAGAAAATAGTCTCAGATAAGTTGAAATTCCTCACTCATAGGAAATGTGATTTAGACGGTTCCATTGACTCTTGAAGGATCAATTTAAGCTTAAGGCATGATCAGTTTGGGTCTCGAGGCTTATTGTCCTAGTTTTTTCCATTAAGTTTTTGACATTAATTCTTAAGGAAATGCTTACTTGTCACAGCCCGAGCCAACACCCTGGACATGGCCGGCACTAAAGAACCATTGTTGGTCCCCAAGCAAACCCTTATCCTTGCTGACTACAAGAAGAATACTAACTTGAGCATACATAAGCATCAATTTAAAAAAATGTTTAAAAAAAGTTTACTGAATCGTAACAGTTTGTTGAATATACTGAGTATGAAAGCAAGTTTTAAATAAAACATGTGAAATTGAAAGGCTGTCCAAAATTGTTTATCTATGAAGCCTCTAATATGTATAGACGTGTTGGGACAAGACCCACAACTACTCAAAATGTTACTAATACTAACAACTCATAAAACTAGAGTCCTCAGAAAGCAAGGAGGTCTTACTCAAAAGCGAGCAAGCGGATGAAGTGATCTCAATAGACTTGTGTTGAGGATCCTAAGAACCTATATTTGCATCATTAAAAGATGTTGGTCAAATGACATTAGCACATTGAATGTCAGAGAATACAATATAGCTAAATAACAAATAACTGAAAGAAATGACTGCAATAGATAAAACTCTAATTCAATTGAATATAAAGGATTAAAGGAATTAATTCATTTAAAACATTACAAAAACACTTACTCACCTCTGAAACTCAACAAAATAAGTGTTATAATAAAAAATACACATTTCACTCTATTTGGGAGATTCTCTAACTGACAACCATCACTATGAGCTACGTAATGATACATCGCCTAGCCCACACTGCCAGAACTATCCTATACCTTGTCGGGGTATAGAACACCTCAACTAAGTGGATCCACTAAGCTATTCTTAAAAACAATAAGGAATCATCTAAAAAGTATGACCCTTTACCATGTTTGAATACATGGTTTATGGGGGTTGTGAGTTGTCTGAACTCTCTCCCATATCGACTATCTGAAAATAGATGGACAATAAATTTATTCAAATAACTTCTTTATTGTATGTCAAATGATTAGACATTTGATGAACCTGCAAAATTTAGTTTGGTAACTAAAATAATGAGTTGTACTTTTATTTTATTAGGTCCAAACATATGATATATTAGTATGTGCAAAAATGAATAACAAAAATTATTTATGGTTCTCATTTAAATGGACAGTAAGAAAATTTCTACATATACCTTAAATTGATATCTATACTTAAAGTCCAACAGCTATACAATTCTAAATGCTTCATGGATGAAAAAATCTATAATGGAGAAAGAGTGTAAGAACGCAAAGTTGAGCATATTGCAAACAAAGTCCTCATGCTATGAAAATAAAACTTTGTTATTGTTAGAGATAACATATGAACATAAGACTGTTCACTATTTAATACTACACATGTATTAAATTTACTCTCTTTTTTTCCGCTGCTAGTTTTTCTTCTTGATTACCAATTTTAAGCTTTTTTTGATTATCCTCACTTGCAACTTCTAACTCTCTTATCTTCTCATGTTGATTTGTGCAATTTCCTTAATTCGATTTCCTATTGTGAGCTTCCATCTTTATAAGTTGGTTTTTAAATAACATTAGGAAATGACCTTTTAAGTTCAAATTTTAATTCTGAAATTGATTTCTACATTAAGTGATGAATGACTTCCCATATCATACCTTTACAAATTCTTCCACTATGAGATTTATAATTATTATTAAAAGAAACATGAATATACTTATTTATCAAGAAAATGATAATTTAATTATTAATGGTCTTAAGGACATTATATTCTACCATTATGTAATTAAAATATTTATGTTTAATCAAATTTTAATTTAGTAGAGGGGTAAAATGGTAATTCAACATTTCACTTTGGAGCTTCCCACTTGTAATAATACATTGTAACACCCCATATGCTAGAAAGACTAGATTGTAGAAAAATCAAAAGTTGTAGGTGCCACCAATGGCGCCACCTATGGACCATAAGGTGACCCACCGACCAAAGGTGGAGTACGTAGTTGGTTACCTGTAGCTCCATTCCCAGAACCCCATAATTTTTCAGCCAAGTCTTGATCCATTCAGGGACCTGCATACCGTAGGTGGAACCACGGTCCGTGGTTCAGACTCCGTAGAACCTAAGGAAAATTCAGCTAAATCTAGAACCACACTAGGACCTACAGACTGTAGGTGGGACAGCGGTTGATGGACTTGTTTTGTGATTCAAGCTCCCAAAATCCTAACCTCTGAAGCCAGTCTACGACTGACCAGGATGGTTTGTAGTTGGACCACAATCCGTGGACCACATCCATCAGTTGGCCTCGAGATCTTTTAAGTAAGGTGTTGTTTGGTCTTTTCCCCAAGCGTTAGTCGCCTAAATTACGTCATTAACCCCTAAACCACCATTAGGGCTACCTATTCAATGTTCATTAAGTCAAAATACATTAGTTACACAAGAAGAGGATGCCCTAAGCCTACCAATTCAAGGTATATCAATCAAGATCACTTTCAATTACACAAGAAGAGGATGCCCTAAACCTACCAATTCAAGGTATATCATTACATTGAGGAAACCTTTCACATCATATCATCATCATTCACAATTGTATAGTTGAGAATAACCTTTCAAAAATATCACAATTGCATTATAGTCATGATCACATTACTTTCATTGAAATCACAAAGCATATACATAAGCATCATGATTATACATGAATCTTCATAATTTGCCCTTCAAGGCCATGAATCATAATTCACCAACACACCTAGAATTACTACAATTTAGGCATGAATAATGACATAATTCAAGTAACTAAACCATTACAAGAACAATTCCATAGTATTCATCTTACTACAATTTACCTACATCACATAGTCATAAAATTAGGGCTATGGGGAAATCATGGATTCATGGGAGATTTTATCTTTAAAACAACCATAAAACATAAATTCAATCTCAATATATGATAATTAAAACATTGAAAACGTTTTGAGAAAGAATCGATGACCTAGAATGAAAACCCTTAGTGTTGGAGAATTTCCAACTTTGAACTTGAAGGTTTGAGGACTTCATAGATGAAAAGTTAACCATGAATCAACACTATCATACCTTAATTGAACATTCCTCATGAATTTTATTGGAAAATATGAGTCCTTGAGCCCTATACCTTGACTTCTTCTTCCTCTCTAATGGAGATTTTAGAGAGAAAATTATTTGGAGAGGAGTTGGTTACTATTTTGGGTTTGGTAATTATGAAGTTTAAAGCGGTGGTCAATGACTTAAAGTACTTATATATGTGAAATAAAACAATATAAATGACCCCATTAATTAACTAACTGATTTGGAATTTCCTAAAACACCCTCCACTTGGCCGACACTTGGCACCCTTCAGGGGTGACCCACGATTTGGTGACCTACGGACCATAGGTGGACCTACTGGCCATCTTGCAAGTACGTATGTCATGGTTAGAGAGTGAAAATTGGGGTAAGGTCCATCCTTGACCCACTAACCCCACCTACGGGGTGTGGGTCTACCCACGGATCGTGGGTGCCCTTTCAGGGGTAGGCTGCCTTTTGGCAGATTTTGGGTTCTTGGGGGTTAGGCTTTAGGTTCCCCCTCAAGGACCTTGGTTGGTCGTTGGGTGGTTGTACCTTAACGTTTAACCCCTAAACCCCTCAACCTAAGCTCAGGAAACCATTTTACACTTCTAAACCCCACATCAAACTCAACAACTCATACGTAATGCTCTAGTTTCACCTATTAGTTTTTTGAGTCGTAACACAAACCCAAAAAGCTTCTAATATCAGTAGGAGTTAGAGCTCTAGGCCAACCCGTGACCGCATCCGTCTTCTTAGAATCTACCTCAATACCCTTGCTCGACACAATATGACCAAGGAAGGCTACGGACCTTAGCCAAAACTCGCATTTGCTAAACTTCGCATATAATTGGTGGTCTTTAAGGACTTGTAATACAATCCTCAAATAGCTCATATGTTCATTTTCACTCCTTTAGTAGATCAAAATATCATAAATAAACACGATCACTAACATATCAAGGTAGTGTCTAAACACCCTATTCATTAGGTCCATAAATATCATCATAGCATTAGTTAGACCAAAGTACATTAATAGGAACTCATAGTGACCATATCTTTTTAGGAAAGCGTTCTTAGGAATATCAACCCCTCTCGCCCTTAGTTGGTGATAACCTGAACGTAGATCAATCTTGAAAAAATAACTAGCCCCTTGAAGTTGGTCAAACAAGTCATCAATTCTAGGAAGGGGATACTTGTTCTTAATGGTCACTTTATTCAATTAACGATAATCAATACACACTCTAATGGACCCATCCTTCTTTCTAACAAGGAATATCGAAGCACGCATGGAGAGATACTCGGTTGAATAAAGCTTTTGTCTAGCAAATCCTTTAATTGCTCCTTCAACTCTTTCAACTCAGCGGGATCCATTCTATAAGGAGAAATGGAGGTAGGTTACATATCCGGCAAAAGGTCAATGCAAAAATCTATCTCTCGCTCAGGAGGAATATTGATCAAATCATCGGGAAAAACTTTCAAGAACTCATTTACTACTGGAACCGACTCTAAAGGAAGGGTTTCGAATTCAACATCCATAACCCTCACAAGATGGTAAATACACCCTTTGGAGACCATTTTTCTAGCTTTGAGACAAGAGACAAATTGACCACTAGGGATAGAATTTCCCCCCTTCCACTCTAAGATAGACTCGTTTGGGAATTGAAACTTTACTACCCGAGTCCTACAGTTAATAGAGGCATAACATGCATGCAACTAATCCATACCCAAAATCACATCAAAATATAACATGTCTAACTCCATCAAATCTACCAAGGTAACTTTATGGTACAATGAAATAGGACAACTCCTAGACACTCTTTTTGCCACCACCGAGTCACCAACCAGGGTAGAAACCAAAAAGGGCTCTACTAACACATAGGGGAGTATTTCAAATTTCATGGCCACAAAAGGTGTCACAAAGGACAAAGTGCCATCGGGATCTAATAATGTATATACATCAATAGAAAAGACTTGTAACATACCAGTCACCACATCCAAGGAGCTCTCTTGGTCACCTCAGGATTGAAGAGCATAAAAGTGTGTTTTCTTGGGCACATTGGAATTTGAACCATTAGGAGGGACTTGTTGCCCTCTCTTCCTTGATCCTTAAGCATGGGACAATCTCTCATCATATGACCGCTCTTCCCACAACTATAGCAACCATTCGTGCCAACTAGGCACATACCATCATGTTTCTTGCCACACTTGGCACAAGTAGGCCTCACCATAGAAGATCCACCACTATTGCCTCCTTGAGGCTTAGGGTTAGGCACCCTACCTTTATTGACCATTGAAGCAATAAAGGAGCCTTGGTTAGAGAAACTTCACTTAAACCTTGGTTGCCCTTGACCCTCGTATTTACCTTTGGAAGAATTCCCATCATCGGTCCTTGCTCTTTTCACTTCCCTATTCTTCTTCCAAAGTCTTGACTCCTCAACGTGTTGAGCATTCACCATTAGACGTGAGATATCCATATTATCATGGAGCATTGATGCACGACATTCCTTTTCAATCAAGCCAGATACCCCCATCAAGAACCTACTCATTTCATCCCTCGAATTTGACACCAAAGATGGAGCATAATTGGACAATTGAGTGAATTTAAGTGAGTAGTCTTTCACACTCATGTTCCCTTGATGAAGATTGATGAATTCCTCAACCTTAGCTTCCCTCAATTCCCGGGGAAAGTATCTAGCAAGAAATGTGGATTTGAACACTTCCCACTCTATGGAACCCGTTCCAATCGACCTATTGTCTTTCTATTGCTTATGCCATATTTGAGAAACATCTTTCAATTGGTAGGCGGCTAGTTCCGCTTTCTCTACCAAAGTCACTCCCATAATGTCAAGTATCTTCCAAACATCTTCCATAAACTCATGAGGATCCTCTCCCCCTTTGGAACCATGAAACTCATGGGGGTTCACTCTAGCAAAGTCCTTAATCCTTGATGCGGCCGAATTCACATTTGGATTAGTCGAAGCAACCACTTTCCTATTAGCTTGGTCCGTAATGGATTTGGCTTGAGTTGTCACAGCTTGAGTCAATATTTGGAAAGCTGACCTTATTTCCACATTTGTCATAGCCCCCACACCAATAGGAGCTTGATGAACTTGAGGATCTTAGGGCTTAGGGAGGAACTCCCTTATTCACATTCTCATCTTCCATCCTTCTTGTGTTCACCCTTCTTGTATTCATATCCTATATATACAAGAAAAGGGTTAGGAAAAGGACTTCATAGAGTTAAAACTCTAAGGCATGACTAAAGAGTAATGAAAGAAGTGAAATTTCCTAAACATATTATAGCCTCTCATTCATAAATGTGGCGCACTTCACACTCATAAACAAGACTCTACTAGACATGGTTTATGAGACATCATCCTAGAATCTTTCTAAACATTGTGCTCTGATTACCAATTTTGTCACGACCCAGGAATACCCCCTAGATGTAACACGGCGTACTCGAACCTGAAGGGGTCTTCTATAAGTCCTTTGCATATCATAAACATAAGTAATAGAAATGATGTGGAATTAAAAACTTTTTACAATCGAAGTCTTTCATAAAACTCAAATGGAAGTCTAGACATTGTCTCAATAACCATCTAATACAATCGAGAATCAATAAGGGTCACAGCCCCCTTTACAATATAGTCTTAAAAGAAAATGTAAGAAAGAAACTAGAAATGAATAACTTTCATCCTCGAACCATGAGGACTCACCAAAAGCGTGGATAATAGTCGATCCAAGATTTGATCAAGAAGGAAGCACACCTCAACAACCATGCCCTACACTAATAGAAAAATGTAGAAAATATGGGTTAGTACAAAATTGCACTAAGTATGGAAGTCATGCATAAAAATCCTTAAAACATGCAAAAAGGGACATATTAGTTGAAACCATGCACTTTATCAACTTTAGGAGTCATTATGCATATTAGTGGAAATACACAAGTCAAACCATTTTATAAGCAACCCTAAGCTATACTTGTGCAATGCATAGATAAGATCCCTTAATCCTATCTAATACTAAGTGCCAATTTTAGATCACCATAATCATGCATATCATACCTTGAACTCATCCATAGCCAATACTCATAGACAAGGAAACATTCATGTTCATTAACTTGTAACAAGGAAAGCCACTCATAGCAACAATCCATACCATATATGCATAAATTCATATATCTTCAGAGCATAAGAAAACCACACCATAACCCATTTCAAAGTCTACTTGTGCAATGCATAAGTGAAGTCCCATACCCCCACTCACACTAAGTAGAGCTCAGTGAGAAGTCATAAGTATAGTTCATGTTCATGTTCATGTCATAGTTCATATTCATGTCATATAGGGAAATAGCCTTAACCAACATAGACCATGTGAGCTACATGGAATCCGGTGTACTGCCCCACACCAAAAAGAGGTGTCCTACTTGCCTAAGGTAGAACTAGTTTGTTAGCTTAGGTAGATCCACTAGCTAAAGACCTATGTGGGCACATAGTTATGGGATAAGGAGATTGCTACTAGAAACTCTGACTAACTGAGGTAAAAGGTTTCCATCTCATGAGATAACTGTTTTGGGAACCTGGACTGACTGGCATAAAAGGAACCCATTGGGAAGCCGAACTAATTGGCGTAACAGCTTCCATCTCATATTCATATCCACTCGGTGCTAAGAATAATTCCCTTTAATATTCATGTTAAGTCTTAACTTAGGTTTGTGTTCATGAAAGAATGCCCTAGCACTCAAACCAACATGGTATCATGATAGCTCATAGATTTAATAGGTGAGAATAGCCTTTCAACCTTTAGAATCATTAACATGTGAGTAAGCCTTACACATCATGTTCATAGTGTGTTCATGAGAATAGCCTTTCAATCAACACAATAACATCATCATAGTCATACATATTTCATGCATAGTCATGTGTAAGGGTATGGGGAGAATAATCTTTCAACAATACCACTATTACACCACACTCATAGGATCTTCACTCTCAAAGTGAATCACAAGCTCATACACAATTCTCATAAACATGTACAAACCTCATAATTTGCCCATCAAGGACCATGGATCACATTCAACCCAAACATGTAGAATTACTACATTATATATGGAGAATATCATGATTCAATAAACTAAATCAATATAGACATAATCAATTGAGATGTTTCTATAATCAATCAACCCACATCATGCAATTACAATTTAGTAATATAGGGGATTCATGGGTTCTTAGGGATATTTCTTCATAAATCAACAATAAATCATCAATTCAATCATAATCCATCATAAATCAACTATTGAAAACGTTTTGAAAGAGAACCCATGACTTAGATCGAAACCCTAACTTTTGGAAAATTGAAAGCTTTGAAATCAAGTTTTGAAGGGACTCTATGGGTGAAAGCTACCCATAGATAAAAATCCTCCATACCTTATGAAGATTCCTCACTAAACTAAGTGGAAAAGATGAGTCCTTGTACCCTAGACTTCAACTTCTTCTTCTTCTTCTTCAATGGAGGTTTTAGTGAGAGAAATATTAGAGAGGAAGTTGGTTGACTTTACGGTTTAAAACACTTATATACTTGGTCTAAAATAATACAAAACGCCGTCACTTAATAGTTAATTAAAATGGAAAACCCTAAACTACCCCCTCAACTAATCCCCAAAAGCTGCCTTCCAGGTGTGACCCACAACCCCCTCACCTATGAATCGTGACTGGGCCCACAGCCAGTTCTGGTCAAGCATGAGTCGAGGGACTGGGACTTAAATTTTAAGGGCTCGACCTACGGATGCAAGCCACGTGGCATGGATCCATCCACGAGGCGTGGGTCTTATCCATAACTACTGCCTTAGGCAGATTCCAGAAAGGCCTCACCCACGCTGCCCCCCTATGGGGAGGGGGTTCCTTTCATGGGTCACTGTCTGGCATCCCTATAGGTCTTCTCCTCAAGGATCCAAGGTTGGTCCTTGGGGTTTTAGCCTTGACTTTTTAACACGAATGATGATTTTTAAGGTATGGGAAGGTGCTTTCAAGGCTCTAACCCTAATGTTGAGCTCTAGCTTAGTCTACTAGTTCTAGAGTGTTACACCCAAGTACCCAACCATTCATCCCCAAACCTAAAAAAAATATAGCTCATCTCCTCTCTTCTTCATCATCAAAGTTATCGCAGATTTATATGCTTAAGACAAGGAGACACTCACAACCTTGTAATTCATATTTCCCTTTTTAAAAAAAAAAAATTCAACACTACTTAAATTTAAAAATAACTTAAAACAAGGTTTTTTCCCAACTTCACATCTGAAAAATGTTTCTAGAACAATTGAAAAAAAGGTTGATGTGTGTTTGGTGTGACAGTTTGTCTCCTAATCTTTGGCATAAAATAGGTGTCATTTCTCGTGAAGATGTTAAAACAATACTTTTAAATAGCCGATCCTGTTTGAAACCATTCTTTGCCGTCTAACTCAAGATAGCTACAAATATATTCCAAATTCTGTACAATTCATTTTCCACCACTTTCATAAAAGATCTTAGAGTTCATCCTATAGTACATTTGTGAGTGTATAATGGGAACTAAAGCCAAGAAAAAACTGGTCAAATATATTGTGGCACCCTTTAAGGTCTAAGGCAAAGCTAGAGAATTGTACATGAAA
The DNA here is from genome assembly GCA_037074985.1 of Solanum bulbocastanum. Lineage (NCBI taxonomy): Eukaryota > Viridiplantae > Streptophyta > Magnoliopsida > Solanales > Solanaceae > Solanum > Solanum bulbocastanum. The sequence continues at coordinate 24,516,696 of CM073597.1, read as the reverse complement.
AAAATGGTTGATTGAGGCCAGCAAGTTGGTCAAGGCGGTAGTGTTATGTCTTATACAGTTCCCCGTCGAATACCTCAAAAGCAATATACTTGGAGAAGTTACAGCACTGGGTAGGAAGATTAGGCAGAATTGATGAAAACAAGACTTGTGATTTCAATGAATTGGGCGTTGATATATATCACAGATGAGCATATGTTGTGTTTACGTTTGGGGATAAAGGGTTGGGTATCTAGGTTAAAAGAACTTCAAAGGGTGGGGCATTTGGGTGGAGCATGTGGGTATTTGATGGTCTTTTTATTTAGTTTAATTAATTATTATGGTAGCCAATAGGATAGTGACACATTATTAATGAAGTTGTTTATTGAGGTTATCATTTAGGCCATTAAAAAAAGGGCAAAAACGAGCTAAAAGGTTGATGTTGGGGGTATTTTAGACCTGATGGGTAGATGAAGGGTAATTTTGTACCAATTTGCTTAGTTGAAGGGTATTTTAGGCCCTTTTCAATAAATGAAAATGCCTTCTCTTGGTTTGGTACCAAGAGACATGAAAACTCCCTCTTGAAGCTATCCATTCAAGAAAGCGATTTGGACATCTAACTGGCGTAAAGTCCAATGATATATTATTTCCATGGAAAGGACGATGCGAATTGTGGCTGGTTTAACGACTAGACTAAAAGTTTTAGAGTAGTCTTGGCCTACCAGTTGATGGAACCCTTTGGCGATTAGGTGAGCCTTATAATGATTAATAGCACCAGTGGAGTTTCTTTTAATACGAAATAACCATTTACACCCCAAAACATTCATTGATGGATCATGAAGAACTAAACAATGTGTACCATTGCAGAGTAAAGCATCCATTTCAAATGCCATGGCCGATCTCCTTCTTTGCACTTATTTTCTTTAGTGATGCAATTCGGCTAGATTTTTAGAGGGGATGGTGAGGAGCTAGATAAGGTAGTATCTAAATTAGTGGAGGGATTCATATTACGAAGTTTTATGGGATGAGTTCTTGGCTTTTATGTCTTCGATGGTAAAGGTGGATTAAAAAACAAGATTTTAATTAGAGAGGTTGACCACTAAAGCTAATGTAGGTGGTGACGAGGTCAGCAATGAAGGAGAAGACTCACTAGGAGATATGATGGGTGCAATAGTTTGGTGGGGGCCATGACAAGTACTACAATGTAGGGACGAAGAAGAGGAGTTGCATTAGGTGAAAGCGGAAATAAACTAGGAGATGTTGACAGTTGTGGAGGACTTGAATTTGGAAAATTAGCAACATGGAGGGACCCAAGAATGTGACAAGGATGGTTGGGATGGAGGATGCCCAAGGATAGAGGTTTCGGCAAACGATAAATTGCTCTCAACAAAGTTTATGTGTTGGGTAATATAAACTCATCCAATGGAGCCACCAAGACGTTTACAATCCAACTGGTTGAGACTATATCCAAGAAAGACACAAGGCTTGCTTCGAAAATCAAACTTGTCCTTGTAATAGGGACGTAAGTATAGATAACACAAGCAACTGAAAGCTTTCAAAAAACCATAGTCGGGACTCGGGGAAGGAGTGAAAGACTAGTTCATATGGAGAAAGACCATTAGTGGTAGATGAAGGGAGTTGATTAATTATATAGACTGTTGACTCAAATCCAAAATGCCAATAACGAGTAGGAGTAGAACTATTAGCAAGAAGACTAAATACAGTTTATTTCGATAATATGTTGATTCTTTCATTCAACCTTGCCTTGTTGTTCATAGGTTTGTGGACATGATATATAATGTGAGATATCAAGACCAAAAAAAAATAGGGGATAGGGAACGAATTCCCATCCCCAAGTAGATTGTATAGATTTAATTTTAGTGTTGAATTGTCGCTCAACAAAAGTCCTAAATTTTTTGAAACTCAACTTAGGTTTAAGACTTGTTCGAAATGGGGAATACCCAAGTATAACTTGTGCAATCATGAACACAAACTAAAAAAAAATATGGCCTTGTGATGAAAGAAGAGGATTTGGACCCCAAACATTGACATATAATAATTGTAAAATTGAAGAACTTCTATTGCGGCTGAAAGAAAGAGAAAATTTGTGTGACTTGCCCAATTTACAGGCACTGCATATACTATTCGAGCTAGAACTACTACAAGGAAAATTATTTTTTTTCTAGGTATTTATTGAAGAGTTCATTGATGCGAATAGTCGAGATGAAGATGCCAACATGAAGGAAATGCTTTGATGGAATAATGCGCTAACATAGAGGAAGAGTCCTCTTGGGATAGGACTTGAGAGTGTAGAGATCACCACTAATATGACTAGAAAGAAGAGGCTTCTTGGAATTCGGATCCTTAATGAGAAAGTGATATGAGTGAAATTAAATATATATATATATATATATATATATATTATTGTTGATAGAAAAATGCTTAACATAAATTAGAGATTGTGTAATAGTGAGAACATAAAAAAAATATTCTTAAGGGAAAAATAGAGAGAGGGAGAGGTAACAAAGGATCTACCTGTGTAGTGAATGGGAAGGTCATGGTCATTGTCAACATGAACTTGATCTGGTCCCTTGCATTCCTTAACTTGATGAATGTTAATGAGATCTGGTGTGATATGATGAGTAGCGCTGGTATCTGGAAAGCATTGATTGTTGGCGAATGGGGTAGATTGATGAGCTAGGAATGTTGTAGGATGGGAGGAGTTGTTGTAGCATTGATAGCAAGTGTTGGCAAGATGATTTCCTCCATTGAAAATTTGACATTTAGGACGGGAGTCACAAGGGTTCCATTCCTAATTGTTACTAGAGAAAGTTTGTTGATATGAACGTCCCTTGCGTCCATTACGGCCACAATATGAGTGACCTCTATTGATGTAACATTATGGAAAATGGTAGACTAAACAAGAGTCTAATATAAAACTAGTAGGCTAAGTTAGAGCTTGACGTTAGGGTTAGAGCCTTGGAAATACCTCCCTGTAACTTGAAATTCAAGGTTTAGTGTTAGAACGTCGAAACCTAAACCCCAAGGACCAACCATGGGTCCTTGAGGAAAAGACTCAAAAATCTGACATGGGAAGTGACCCACGAGGGAACCCACACCTCGTAGGTGGTGGTCGTGGATCAAGACCCTTAAAATAAAGCCCCAGACCAGGACCAACAGTTCCCCAGCACGAATCGTGGTCCCACCTATGGTCCGTGAGTCCCCAATCGTAGGTCACACCTGAAACTGCCTTTTGGCAATTAAGGTTAGGAGTCTTTTTCGAATTTCCTTTTTAATTAATGGCTATGTGGTGTCATTTTAAGCCTAATTTAAACACCTATATAAGTATTTTTCCCACCTAAAATAACTCATCTAAGATCATAATTTATAAATCCCCAAATCAAAAATTAAATCCTTTACAAAATCTTCTCTCTAGAACCCCAAGGAAGAAGAAGAAGAAGAAGATCAAATTATGGCTTGAAGAAGAGAGATTTCTCAGACAATTTTGTTGGATTTCTTCACTTAATGTATGGTTGTTTTTGATTCATGGATAACTTTAATCCATGAAGTCCTCTAACTCTCAATTTCAAAGTAGAAAATTACCTAAAAGCTAGGGTTTTCACTCCAAGTCATGGATTCTTTCTAAAAACGTTTTCATTAATTTAAATATCATAGACTATGATTGAATTTTCATTATTATAGTTTTTATGAGAAATTCTCCCATGAATCCATGAAACCCCCAAAACCCTAATTTATGACTTGTGATTTGGGTGAATTGTAGTAAGGTGAATACTATGAAATTGTACTTGTAGTGGTTGAGTTATTTGAATCATGTTACCATCTGTATCTAATGTAGTAATTCTTGATAGATTGGTTGAATGTGATCTATAGTCCTTGCAGGGCAAAACATGAGAATTAGCTATGTGTATGAGACTTGTGTGTATACAATTAACTTGTTTTGAGAGTAAAAGTGAATATAATATAATCTAATTGTTGTGTTGATTGGATGATTATGCTTATGTACACACTTAGGTATTAAAATGATACAATGTGAAAGGTTGGTCACATATAGTGACTCTAAGGTTTGAAGACTAGTCTCACCTATTGAATCTAGGAGCTTTAGCATGAGTTTGTTGGATGGAGTGTCAAGACATTCTTCCATAATTTTAAATTTAAATGAAGACTTAATAAAAACTCAATGGGAATGATGCTTATCACCGAGTGGATAGTGATATGAGATGGAAGCCCTCACGATAGTAGAGGTCGGGTTTCTAAGAACAATCTATTGGGATGGAAGCCCTCACGTTAGTAGAGGGCCAGGTTTTCTAGTAGCAATTCCCTTATCCCATAAACTATGTACCCTCATAGGTCTTTTAGCTACTGGATCCACCTAAGTTAATATTTTAGCTCTACCATAGGCAAGTAGGACAACCCACTTTTGGTGTGGGATAGGCACCGAATTCCATGATTAAGCTCTCATGGTCTATATCGGTTAAAGTTAATCCCACTATGATAATATGAACTAGAATTTTAGTTATGAACTATGATTACTCAATAATTTTTCCTTAGTGTGGGTAGGATTATGGGATCTTTTTCATACATTGCACAAGGATGCTTTGAGGGTATTTATGGTTTGTTTCCATTATGATATGGTGATCATTATGTTAAATATGCTTGTATCTTATGCTTTTACACCAATTTTCATGATGAACTCTAAATTTGGCAAAGTGCATACATTTCAATAAGATGATCCTCTTTAGCATGATTTCAAGGATTTTTATGCATGGTATCATACTTAGTGCATTTTTGTACTAACCCATGTTTCTTCTACATTTTTCCACAAAGTGCAGGTTCCGGTGTTTAAGGTGTTCTTCCTTTGATACAAGCCTGGATCGACTATTCTCCTAGCTTGTGGTGAGTCCTCATGGATCCAAGAACGAGTGATATATTGTTTTTCATTTCCTTTAATTGTATTAGACTATTGGATTTCTATTGTAAGGTTTGTGACCCTATTTGAAACTTTGATTGTAATAGATGGCTACATGAGACAATGTCTAGACTTCCGCTTAAATTTTATGAAAACTTTTTAAGACTTGAAATGTGGTTTTACTCTTTATTATTCTTTACTTATGTGATGATATGCTAAGTGGCTTACATAGTGCCTTATGTTCCATGTTATGTCTAGGGGGTACCCTTGGGTTGTGAGAAACTTTGTAATTAGAGCAAAAGGTCTAGAATGATTCTAGGATGATGTCTCATAAGCCACGTCTAGTAGAGTCTTGTTCTTGAGTGTGAAGCATGTCACATTTATGAATGAGAGGCTATAAGATGTTAGGAAATTTCACTTCTTTCATTATTCTTGAGTCGTGTCATAGAGTTTAACTCTACAAAAGTCCCTCTCATAATCCTTCTCTTATGTCTTTAGGAAATGAATACACGAAGATCAAATGCTAGAAGGGTGGAATAGAAGAATGTGAATCAAGGAGTTCCTCAAGATAATCAAGCTAAGCAAGCTCCGGTTGATCCTCCGGCTTTGACAAATGTGGAAAGTAGTTCGGCTTTTGTAACATTGGCTCAAGCCATGGCGGCCCAAGCCAATAGAGTTCTTGGGACTCATGTTAACCTTAGTGGGAGTTCCACGTCTTCTACATTGAGGGATTTTACAAGGATGAACCCTCCCATGTTCTTTGGTTCCAAAGTGGGAGAAGATCCTCAAGAATTCGTGAAAGAGATTTTCAAGATAATTAATGCTATAGGGGTGACTTCGGTAGAGAAAGTGGAGATAGTCATTTATCAATTTAAGGGTGTGGCCCAAGTATGGTATACTCAATAGAAGAGGAATATGCCGGTAAGAGCAGGTCCTATAGATTGGGAGGTGTTCAAGAAGGCATTTCTTGATAGGTTCTTTCCCCGAGAGATGAGGGAAGTTAAGGTGGAAGAATTTACCAACCTTCGTCAAGGAGGCATGAGTGTTCAAGAATATTCTCTAAAGTTTACCGAATTGTCCATGTATGCTCTGGCTATGGTAGTGGATCCAAGGGATGAAATGAGTAGGTATGTGACGAGTATATCCAAGGTGGTTAGAAAAGAACTTCACACGGCATTGCTCCTTCATGACATGGATATCTCACATCTTATGGTGTATTCCCAACAGATGGAGAATGAGAAACTCCAAGGCAATAATAGAGAGGTGAAAAGAGCTAGGATCGGTGATGGAAATTTCTCCAATGCTAAGTCCGATGGACAAGGTTGACAAAGGTTTAAGTAAAGATTCTTCAATCAAGGCTCCTCTAGTACCCCAAGGGTTGACAAGGATGGGGTCTCCAACCCTAAATCTCAAGGAGGTAATAATGGTGGTTCGTATGTTGGTAGGCCTAATTGTGCAAAATATGGTAGAAAACATGAAGGCAAATGCGTAGTTGGCTCAGATGGATGTTATGGGTGTGGAAAGAATGGCCACAAGATGAGAGATTGCCCAGTACTCATGGCCAAGGGGAGAGAATTCAAACGAACTCCTCCAAGCGGTTCCAACTCCAATGTTTGAAAGCAAAACTGCTTTTATGCTCTTCAATCCTGAGGTGACCAAGAGAGCTCCCTGGATGTGGTTGCTGGTATGTTACAAGTCATTTCTATTGATGTATATTCTTTGTTAGACCCCGGTGCCACTTTTTCCTTTGTTACACCTTTTGTAGATATGAAGTTTGAAATACTTCCTGAAGTGTTAGTAAAGCCTTTTTTGGTTTCTACCTCGATTAATGACTCACTACTGGCAAAAAGATTCTATAGGAGTTGTCCTATTTCCTTGTCTCATAAAGTTACCTTGGTGGATTTGGTAGAGTTAGACATGTTAGATTTTGATGTGATTTTCGGTATGGATTAGTTGCATGTATGTTATGGCTCAATAGATTGTAGGACCCGGGTCAAATTCCAATTCCCAAATGAGACCATTTTGGAGTGGAAAGGGGGAAATTCTATCCCTATAGGTCAATTTGTTTCTTTCCTCAAATCTAGGAAACTGATCTCCAAAGGGTGCGTTTACCATCTTGTTAGGTTTATGGATGTTGAGTCCAAAACCCCTTCTCTAGAGTCGGTTCCGGTAGTGAATGAGGTTTCAAAAGTTTTTCCCAATGATTTTACCGGTATTCCTCCCGAATGGGACTTAGATTTTCACATTGATTTTTTACCTAATACACAACCCATCTCCATTCCTCCTTATAGAATGGCTCCAGCCAAGTTGAAAGAGTTGACAGAGCAACTAAGGGATTTGTTAGACAAGGGTTTTATCCAACCGAGTATCTCTCCTTGCAGTGCTCCGGTGTTGTCTGTTAGAAAGAAAGATGGGTGTCTTAGAATGTGCATTGACTATCGCCAATTGAACAAAGTGACCATAAAGAATAAATATCCCCTTCCAAGAATCGATGACTTGTTTGATCAACTCCAAGGGGCTAGCTATTTCTCCAAAATTGATCTTCGTTCGGGTAATCACAAACTAAGGGTAAGAGAGGTTGATATTCCTACGGCGGACTTTAGGACCCGATATAGTCACTATGAATTTTTGGTTATGTCATTTGGGTTAACTAATGCCTCAACGTCATTTATAGATCTAGTGAATAGGGTGTTTAGACACTACCTTGATATGTTTGTGATTGTGTTTATCGATGATAGTTTGATCTATTCAAAGAGTGAGAATGATCATATTGTCCATTTTAGGATTGCGTTGTAAGTGCTTAAAGACCACCAACTATTTGCAAAGTTTAGTAAGTGTGAGTTTTGGTTAAGGTCCGTAGCTTTCCTCGATCATATTGTGTCAAGCAAGGGTGTTGAGGTAGATCCTAAGAAGACGGATGCGGTCAAGAGTTGGCCTAGACCTCTAACTCCTTCCGATATTAGAAGTTTTTTGGGTTTGGCCGGTTACTATAGGAGGTTTGTTGAGGGTTTTTCCTCCATTGCTTCTCCGTTGACAGCTTTGACTTAAAAGAAGGCTAAATTTGAGTGGTCAGAGACTTGTGAGAAAAGCTTCCAAGAGTTGACAGATAGACTTACTTCCGCTCCGATGTTGACCTTACTAGAGGGTACCGATGGTTTTGTTGTATATTGTGACGCCTCTAGAGTGGGGTTGGGATGTGTGCTCATGCAACATGGTAAGGTGATTAACTATGTTTCAACACAACATAAGGATCATGAGAAGAATTATCCGACCCATGATCTTGAATTAGCTGTGGTAGTATTTTCTTTGAAAATATGGAGGCATTGCTTTTATGGGATCCATGTAGATATCTTCACCGATCACAAAAAGTCTTCAATATGTGTTTAGCCAAAAAGACTTGAATCTCCGACAAAGAAGGTGATTAGAACTTTTTAAGGATTATGACATGAGTGTCTTTTACCACCCCGGCAAAGCTAATGTAGTAGCAGATGCACTTAGTAGATTATCCATGGGTAGTGTGGCTCATGTAGAGGATGAAAAGAAGGAATAGGTTCATGAAGTGCATAGATTGGCACGGTTAGGTGTCCAACTAATAGATTCCCCTAAGGGTGGTGTCACGGTTCATAATGGCTCCGAATCATCCTTTGTGGTAGATGTGAAGTCTAAACAAGACCTTGATCCTATATATATTAGTTGAGTTGAAAGAGTTGGTACTCAAGAAATTCGTTGAGGCTTTCTCCCAAGGGGGGGATGGGGTACTTAGGTACCAAGGTCGATTATGTGTTCCGAATGTTGATGGTTCGAGGGATAAAACTTTAGAAGAGGCTCATGGTTCTAGATATTCTATTCATTCGAGATCCACCAAGACGTATCATGATTTACGGGAAGTCTATTGGTGGAATGGTATGAAAAAGGATATTGTGGGATTTGTAGCCAAATGTCATAATTGTCAACAAGTCAAGGTTGAGCACCAAAGATTGGGAGGCTCATTACAAGATATACCAATTCCCACTTGGAAGTGGGAAGAAATCAATATGTATTTTATTGTGGGTTTTCCTCGTACTCGAAGGCAACATGATTCTATTTGGGCCATTGTGGATAGGATCAAAAAATCAGCCCACTTTATTCCCGTCAAGATTTCCCTTTCGGTGGAAGACTATGCAAACTTGTATATAAGGGAGATAGTGAAGTTACATGGAATTACTTTATCCATCATTTCGGATCGGGTACTCAATTTACTTCACACTTTTGGAAGTCATTCCAAAAAGGGCTTGGTACCAAGGTGAAACTTAGCTCTAATTTTCACCCTAAGATGGATGGTCAAGCGGAACGCACCATTCAAACTTTAGGAGACATGTTGAGGGCATGTGTTATAGATTTGAAAGGTAATTGGAATGACCACTTGCCGTTGATAGAGTTTGCCTACAATAATAGTCACCACTCAAGTATTGGTATGGCTCCTTTTGAAGCCTTGTATGGTAGGAGATGTAGGTCTCCGGTTGGTTGGTTTGAAAAAGGTGAGATTGCTCTTATTAGTCCCGTATCGGTTTATGAGGCTATTGAGAAAGTTCAGCTCATTAGAGAGAGTTTGAGAACGGATCAAAGTAGGCAAAAGTCTTATGCCAATGTAAGGAGAAGGGACCTAGAATTTGAAGTTGGTGATTGGTTCTATTTGAAAATCTCCCCTATGGAGGGTGTGATGAGGTATGGCAAAAAGGGGAAGCTTAGTCCCCGTTATGTAGCCCTATATAAAATTTTAAAGCGTATTGGGAAAGTTGCCTATGAGTTGGAGTTGCCAACTGAGTTGGCCTCGGTTCACCCGGTATTTCATGTTTCTATGCTTAAAAAATGTATTGGGGACCCAGTGTCCATTATTCCTTTAGAAGGGTTAGGTATTGATGAAAGTCTTTCCTATGAAGAAGTTCTGGTAGAGATCCTTGACCGGCAAGTCAGGAGATTGAGAAACAAAGAAGTAGCTTCTGTGAAGGTTTTATGGAGAAATCATTTAGTTGAGGGTGCTAATTGGGAGGCCGAAGCCGATATGAAGTCCGAATATCCTCATCTCTTTCCTTCTACTCCTAATAAAGTTTCAGGTAAGTAGTTCCTCTAGAGTTTTAGTGTTTTGGGAGTCATGTGTGTTATATGAGTTTTTCCATGATTTCCTTATATTATGCATGTTCTTGATGAAATTCGTGTTTAGTAAGAAAATGCGTTTCCATGATTTATGTTCCTCGTGTTGTTGTGCATTTAGTATGAGTTGCTTATTTGACTTCATGAGATGTGTTAATTAGCATGCTTTAGTGTGCTTTTGAGAGTATTGGTATATTGTCTCCATGATGTTGTGTTGAGCATTATTCTAGTTGGAAAAGGTAGTTCCTCCTATGAATATGAGAAATATTGAGTTTCATGCATATTGGGTTGTTAGATGTAGTTCTTACTCCCTTGTATTGCATTGATTATGTTTTGAGATGGATTTGATGTTTCCTCCCTTTAATTGTGCATTATTTTGATGTTTCATTCATGATGGGCTGCTAGTCTTGAGTCTTTAATTCGGTAGGGTGTATTGATCATCATTCGAGGATGAATGTTCCCAAGAGGGAGATATTGTAACATTCCGAAAAATGGTAGACTAAACTAGAGTCTAACATAAAACTAGTAGGATAAGTTAGAGCCTGACATTATGGTTATAGCCTTGAAATTACCTCCCCATAACTTGAAACTCATGGTCTAGTGTTAGAACGTCACCAACCATGGGTCCTTGAGGAAAAGACTCAAAAATGTTACTTGGGCAGTGACCCACGAGGGCACCTACGCCCCGTAGGTCAACCTATGCCCTGTAGGTGGTAGTTGTGGGTCAAGACCCTTAAAATCAAGCCCCAGATCAGGACCAACAGTGGTCCCAACCACGGTCCATGGGTCCCCGGTCGTAGGTCACACCTGAAACTGCCTTTTTGCAGTTAAGGTTAGGGGTCTTTTTGGGATTTCCTATTTAATTAATGGCTATGTGGTGTGGTTTTAAGCCTATTTTACACACCTATATAAGTTTTTTTTCCCACCTAAAATAACTCATCTAAGATCATAATTCATAAATTCCCAAATCAAAAAACTAAATTCTCTCCAAAATCTTCTCTTTAGAACCCCAAGGAAGAAGAATATGAAGAAGAAGAAGAAGAAGAAGATCAAATTAGGGCTTGAAGAAGGGGGCTTTCTCACACAATTTTGTTGGATTTCTTCACCAAAGGTATCGTAGTTTTTTTATTCATGGATAGCTTTCATCCAAGAAGTTCTCAAACTCTCAATTTTAAAGTAGGAAATTCCCTAAAAGGTAGGGTTTTCACTCCAAGTCATGGATTATTTCTAAAGACATTTTCATTGATTTAATTATCATAGATTATTATTGAATTGTTGATTATTATATTTTTTATGAGAAAATCTCTCATGAATCTGTGAAACCCCCATAACCCTAATTTATGACTTGTGATTTGGGTGAATTGTAGTAAGGTGAATACTATGAAATTGTACTTGTAGTAGTTTAGTTATTTGAATCATGTTACCATCCATATCTAATGTAGTAATTCTAGATAGATAGGTTGAATGTGATCTATAGTCCTTGAAAGGCAAAACATGAGAATTAGCTATGTGTATGAGACTTGTGCGTATATAATTAGATTGCTTTGAGAGTAAAGTGAATATAATGTAATCTAATTGTTGTGTTGATTGGATGATTATCCGCATGTACACACTTATGTATGAATATGGTACAATGTGAAAGTTTGTCACATATAGTGATTCTAAGGTTTGAAGACTAGTCTCACCTATTAAATCTAGGAGCTTTAGCATGAGTTTGTTGGACGGAGTGTCCAGACATTCTTCCCTAATTATCAATTTAAGTCAAGACTTAATATAAACTCAATGGGAATGATGCTTAGCACCAAGTGGATGGTGTTATGAGATGGAAGCCCTTACAATAGTAAAGGTCGGGTTTCTAGGAACAATATCTTGGGATGGAAGCCCTCACGTTAGTAGAGGCCGGGTTTTCTAGTAGGAATCCCCTTATCCCATAAATTATGTGCCCTTATAGGTCATTTAGCTAGTTGATCCACCTAAGCTAATAGTTTAGTTCTACCTTAGGAAAGTAGGACAACCCCTTTTTGGTGTAGGGTAGACACTGGTTTCCATGATTAAGCTCTCATGGTCTATTTCAGTTAAAGTTATTCCCACTATGATAATATGAATTAGAATTTGAGTTATGAATTGTGGTTACTCAATAAGTTTTCCTTAGTGTGGGTAGGATTATGGGATCTTAGTCATACATTTCAAAAGGATGCTTTGAGGGTATTTATGGTTTGTTTCCATTATGATATTGTGATCAATATGTTGAATATGCTTGCATCTTATGCTTTTACACTAATTTTCACGATGAACTCTAAACTTGGTAAAGTGCATACATTTCAGTAAAAATGTCCTTTTTAGCATGATTTCAAGGATTTTTATGCATGGCTATCATACTTAGTGCATTTTTGTACTAACCCATATTTCTTCTACATTTTTCCACAAAGTGTAGGTTCCGGTGTTTGAGGTGTTCTTCCTTTGATACAAGCCTAGATCGACTATTCTCCTAGCTTATAGTGAGTCCTCATGGATCCGAGGACGAGTGATATATTGTTGTTCCTTTACTTTCATTGTATTAGACTTTCAGATTTCTATTGTAAGTGTTGTGACCCTATTTGAGACTTTGATTGTAATAGATGGCTACATGAGACAATGTCTAGACTTTCACTTTGCTTTTATGAAAACTTCTTAAGACTTTGAAATATGTTTTTACTCTTTATTGTTCTTTACTTATGTGATGATATGCTAAGTGGCTTACATAGTGCCTTTAGGGGTGTTATGTGTCATGTTACGTCTAGGGGTTCCCTTAGGTCGTGACAATCGACATCCAATTTTGGCTCTCTGTATTTAATTAATTAAGTTTCCATAAATAATAATAATAATGGTAAGAAAATAAATATATTTATACATATGATAAACTTTTGCAAGAATATGAAAAGAAAATATAAAAAAAAAAATTAAAACATTTTTTCATCCCATTTGACAAATTTATTTGATAATTTATTTCGTATAAAAATTATATATATATATATATATATATATATATATATATATATATATATATTACCACTTACTTTCTCATTTTTTTAAAAAAGATTTAGGTCAAATAAATATCGTTCTTAAGGGTTAACTCGATTTTCTAACTAAATATAACTTCTATTGTTGCAAATAAGTATTTTTCGTACATTATTCAAAATTAGGAAGCTTAATTAATTAAGGAGTTACTAATTCATACCAATTTAATTTTTAAGAATGATTAATTTTGTCAAAATAAGCTAATCTTTCAAAATAATTTTATTTTATTCAATAGATTATGGCTACTTAATAAAGAATGGATTAATTTGAGTAGAAAAAGTTTGGCAATCCAAGTCCCTTTAAAACAGCCAATCGGCATATGCCACGTAGGAAGCACATAGATAGTGCTTCTTCAATCTTAATCTCAACCGTTAATTCGAGGGCCCTAACTAATTCAACATTTTCCTATATATATATATATATATATATATATATATAAACTCTTGATTAATTTTGTCCGTTCGATCAAACGATTAGACGGCCTAAAATAAATGAGACTTTTCTTTCTCCCAAAAGACCCCAACGCCGCCCTATACTCTTTCTTTTCCAAGAATCAAGCACGTCATCTTCCCCAAAAAAGAAACGCCTCTCAAATCTTTCTCCTTCCCCAAACTTTACCTTTACCAGAAAGCTTCCCTATTCCAAACGTCTCCTCCTTCCCCATAGCCACACCCTCTCTACTCAACCTCTGCCAAAGAACGACTATGGATTGCCGAAAAATGTCAATTTACGGTGGTCTTCAATATATCTACCTACCCTCCATCAATCACGATCTCCTCCGATCAAACTTTACATCCCTTCCATCATCTATTCTGAACCAAAACAGACCTCAAAAGCTCCACCACCAACATTGTTATGCCTAAAAAGGTGAGGAACGTGAAAGACCATAAGATTTTGGTTCGTTTTACCCTTAATCTAATGGGTTTGAGAGTGGAAGTCTCCCCAAAATCGGCTATAAAAGAGGACTTTGGTTCTCATTCAAATCATCCAATAAAACGAAGCAAAAATAATAAAATATCCAAGAATCGATCGAGAACTACCCAAAAAGAGAGTAAAATTGTAGCACACTCCAAACTTTTGGAGTTTAAAAATTATCTCATCTTCTTGTCCTCTATTTTAAAATTTGAATTTCAGTTTTGAGGAAGTTCAAAGTTGAAATCTTTTGACGTCAAAACTCTAGTTTTCTACTTAGCATAATGTAAAATCCTTTTCAAACCTTTGATTTAATTTTAGTTAATATGTTTGTTTACTAATAGAAATTAGCTTAAAGTTTTCTCTTTTATAAATACTTTTTTATTGCATTCTTCTTGCTTTTTATACACGGTACTGCTCTATCTTTCTATAATTATTAAGTGCATTTTTTAAAGATGTTGTTGGATTTAAACCTATCAAGAATCATGGCTTTAAAAAAATCGAGTGTTTGCCTGAGTTCCAAATTTCAGATTTTGTGGTCATTTCGAACTTTTGGCTGATGGAATTTTTAAAACATTACATTCTTATTTATCTTTGTGTTAGGATTGTTCTAAGCTTAGAAGTGAGTCTTGTTGACTTGTATATATATTTTAGTTGAAAATGTTGAAAGTTATAGTCGATTCGGGGCTACTCGTTTTGATTCCTCTCTAGAGTTATTTTTTAGAAAGCTACATAGTTTTGAATCAACTAATGACATAATGGATCTTAGCTTATATGCTTCTTAGTTTGAAGATTCTTAGTGATACCTTTATTTCTCTTTCATCCTCTTACGTTAAAAAATGGAAACGATTGGTTGAGAAATATGAGTGTGATGATATTCTCAAGTGTTCGTCCTAGGTATGCTTGCATGCTTGTCTATGCCTTAAATAGTTAAGAACAATTAATTTACTAGCTTCACTTTGACTAACTAGGTGGATCTTGAATTATGTTAAAATAGGTAAAGTAAGCAATTCTAGTCACTCTTGAAAGGTCTATATAAATTTATGGTTGCCTAGATAATGAAAAGATAATAGTAAACTTAACATGTCAAAATGTCATTTTAGCTATTCTTTGATATTCTTGTTTAATGCAGGTTCACATTTGTTTGCACACTTACATTACTGCACCATTTAATTAGTTATTTTTATATGCTTATATTTTTTATGTTTCATGTACAATCAGAAGGCTGGAGTTTCTACTTTGGAACTAATTATTAGCCTAAAATATTAGGCCAAGAGCAATTAGGATCATCACAACCCTTGGAGTCTTGTAACTTAGGAGTCCAGCATTTCCTAACCCTCCCCCCCCCCCCCCCTCTTCATTGTATTAATTATGTTTTTCTGATATACTAATGATAAGTCCGAGATTTGGACTCATTTAGGGTCTTATTTATATAGATTTAGTGTCCTCAAATACTTATTTTGTGCCAATAACTGATGTAAAACCCTTGATTTCCAGGTATATGGATTGAGGAACAAAACAAAGACACTAATTTGCAAAAAAAAAAATGAAGCAAGCTGAAAGAATGAAGAAATGCAAGTCTGGTGATCGCCAAGTCCACTTAGCGAGTCGCCGAATGGCTATTTGACCGCCTAAAGTTCCAGTGTGTCAAGCCCTGAAGGAAAGAACCAAGTTTGTGGGAGAAAGGAGTAGGTTGCGGATCGCAGAGTGGTTCTGCAATGCAGTATTGGATTTCCCAAAGTTAAAGACCTTGAGGATGTTGAAGGCCAAGGCAAAAGGGAGATGGAAATGACCAAAGGGCGGATCGCAGAGTGGTTCGCCGAGCCCGACTTACTTCATCGAGTGACTCTTCGCAGCACATTTTTGGCGACTATAAATACATTTTTGAACATTTAGTTTAGTAGCTAATATCAATCTAATATCATAATATATGAATGGTATTTTTAGAACTGAGACAGTTTTCTCTAGTTTTTCCTAAGTTTTGAAGAATTGAAATTTTTCACTTCTAAGAAATCAGAAGTGGGTCTTTGAGAATCTTCGAATTGGAGCATTGTAAATACGAAATCAATCATACCCGATTGATGGAAACTCAATTTGGTAACGATTTTTATCTTTTTATGATGTCTAGCTAAAACCCTAATTCTTGGAGTGTGATTATGTGATTATGGGATGATTTAATTTATGGGTATTGCTAATTATTAGTTTAAATGCTATTTAGAAGTGAGTTCAATCATTAATTGAGGTTTAATTTAAGAATTGTAGTTGCAAATGCAGTTTTACCCTTGTGTTTTTGGTTTGCGAGAGAGAGAGGTTTTAAAACTAAGATTATTGATTAATGGTCTGTGGGTATTAGGTTGACATGGATTCAGCTCGTGAGAGTGAATCCTAAACCCAATTCCACACATTCAGCTCGAGAGATTGAATGGACTAAGGTGTGGGATGTTCTAATTTTGCATGCTTATCGATGTTTGAGAGAAATGACTTGATTTGGGGTAAATTGTTTGAGAGAAAGTTTACCTCCTCTATGGTCTAGTTTACTCACTAATATCTAGCTAATTTCTAATAGTTTCAATTACCCATTTATCTATATTAGCCTATAATCGAATCACATCCCAAGAACCCTTCTCATTATTGCTATTTCGTATTGCTTGCCACTGTTCGTAGCTGATAATTTCAAACCAAAACTCCCATTTGACATTTGTGTCACCCCCTGATTTGAATAATGTCTTTATTCAATAATTTCTATTCCTATGACTGATTTTACCATGTTCACACTTTACTATTGAATCTCAAACACGTACCGCTCCCTGTGGGATTCGACCCCAACTCATTTAGTTGGATTATATACTGATTAATGATCGTTTATGCTTAGAACTGTATAAAGTGTCTTTGAAATGTTAATAATCAAAATGACCCCGCTGCCGGGGAGTGGTGTTGTTTGAGATTCTTTTGGTGAAATTGAATTTTGTTCTGTTTAGTCATAATTAAATCTACTTACTTTTAGTTTTGGTTTGTGTGTTGCTATTTAAAATAGAGGAAATGAGTGTCAACGGGAGCAATGGTAGCCAAGTGGGCCATCAAGATGACATCAAAAATCTCAATGGTGTTAATGAGTTGAATGCTAATGACCCTAATCTTGTGGGTGGTGTTGGTGCCATTCGCTTGCCCCCAGCTGAAGGGAACGTTGTGCTCCATATTACAAGCACCATGTTGCAGGTCTTGCAATTGAAAGGGTTGTTTGGTGGGTTGGCTTATGAGGATCCCCATGAGCATATCAGGAACTTTGTTGATGTTTGTGGCCCATTCTCCTTTAAGAACATATCCTAAGAGTCAGTCCGGTTGAGGTTGTTCCCATTTTCCTTAATGGGAGAAGCATGTAAGTGGTTGACTGTGTAACACCCCTAAATGCTAATAAGAATTTATATATTGATTTACCTTTGCTAAACTACTTCAATATGATTTATTCACATTTTGGGAACTTGAAATTTTGTGATATTTGCAAACTAGCTTAGCATAGATTGTAATTGTAATTTATGGGATTGTATGGGGGTATTTACGCAAGAGTTTATTTAGAATTTTGTATGATTGTAAAAAGGAGGTGAAGGATATATATATATATATATGTGTGTGTGTGTGTGTGTGTGTGTGTATGTGTGTGCATTTTGGGCAGCACACAACACTATTTGGGCAGCTTGAAGGACAGCTGTCCAAAGTGATAAATATCACCTTGTGTGGCTATATATTTTAACACTTATCTAGAGAATTTCGTGGCTTTTGAAGACTTGGAACATTAGAACTTTAATTAAACCTTTCTTCATCAAAATCACAAGAAAAAAACCCTTTGTCTTTTGGCTGAAATTCAAGAGACAAACTGCCTTGTTGGTAAGTGCTGGAATTTGTTTCTGAGCTGGGTAGTGTTTGATAATTTGTGTATATCTTGGGTTTTAGAACTCCGTTTTGGGTGAATAAATATGTTTTGGAAATCTGATTCATGTATCTACAACTCTTACGTTTATGTAAAAGTCTAATTTAGTTGTTATGGATGTGAAAACTGGGACGAAACACAGGACAAGTTTTGTCCAAATTACGGATGTAGAAACCCGGTAGGAACCACTGTTAGTGTATTGATGATATCTTTTTGTAAAAAATGTAATTTTTGGTGATTCTTCTTGCGTTGCAATCTTAAGAGATGTATCTACATCTTTCATGAAGGTTACAAAGTCTAGTTTTGCCGTTTTCCTGTTCAAAAATAAGTTACAATATGGGGTACTAAACTGGCCAGAATCACTGTTTTAGGAACAAAGTTGTATTTGTGCGGGCTGAGCTTACTTGTGATGATAACTTGTTTTATTTCGATATTATTAAGATATTAGGAATTAAAGAAGTCATTTAATTGTACTTTTAAGGTTATATATATACTTGTGAACAAGTTGAGGACCTTGATACGTTGGTTGGTCTCCGGTTTGAGCTTGCAAAGTTGGTTGGACTGTTGCTACGCTTAAGTATTGAGGTTTGTGTATAAACTTGTACTTGCACTCTTGTAATGGCTGGTATATATGAAATTTGATCTTGATACCTCAGCTACCTCTTGTCAATTTGCATTGTCGTGTTGGTATGATGCTTGTGTAACTCGCCCACTTGTACGGATTGTTTGATCAGTTGGCACTCTTGTTGGGACTATGTCCTTCTTGTGGCTGTGGCTTTGTCACTATTGGTAGGCCTCCTGATTTGGGTCATTTGCCGTCTTGACTCTGTATTTGTAGTTCGTCTTAGGAATGGAAGTTATCCATTTTAAGTACGAACTAGAAAGCCATTTTTAATATGGTTCTTGGTTCTCTTGATACAGGGCTTCGGTCCTTCTTGATCCAGGGCTTCGGTCCTTCTTGATACTTGCTTGTGCCGGGTGTGACGACATGAAGTATATATGGGGAGAGCCTTGCTATTGAAATTCTTGGAAAATGGTGTTATTAGCTTCTTGACATTTGTATCTTGGAATATAGAACTTGATACTTGTTATCTATTGTTTCTTGATTTACTTATTATATTTCAAGTATTATGCTCATAGACTTGGAAAAGGTAGCTTGGTGAATTTTGAGGATTCTGCCCTATAGTTTTTACACCACTAAGCTATATGCTTAGCGATTGTTGTTTCTATCGTAGGGGCTGATCGAGAGGAGGCATGAGGATGGCCATGGGAGATGGAAATTTTGAGAACTTTTAAGAAGATCACATTTGCATATAGGAATATATATTTTGTATAAATTTTGGTACTTATACACGATCTATGTGATGTATATTTGCATTCGATTTTGAAGCCTAACTGTATCATGTCCATGGATTGTAATCTAAGTATGGCTATATGTTTGGTTTATTTGGGGTGTGTACGCCCAAGCTTGTAATATATTACATGTCCTACTTGTTTGGAATGATCGTATGAAGCATGAATCCAATTATTTTAGGTACTCAAAAGTTGATGATAAATTTTTAGGATCATTATTTACTTGGATGGGAACAACATATGCCTTAAAAAAACATTTAGTGATTTATTTGCGTATGGAAAATGGAAAGGGTCGTTACAGACTGAATTGCCAAGAGACTCCATCACTTCGTAGGAAGAGCTTGTCACTGCATTTCAAGTGCAATTTTTCCCTCCTTCGAAGATGATGATACTTAGGGACAGCATCCAAAGCTCTAAGTGTTTTGAGGGTGAGCCAATTCATGAGACTTGGCTAAGATTCAAGAAGTTGGTGCTACAATGCCCAACTCAAGGTTTGCCCGACAATGTTTTACTGCAATACTTTTATCGAAGCCTTGATTCGGTGCACAAGGGCGTAGCTGACCAACTTTCTTCGAGAGGTTTAATGCAAAATTCATACATTATAACAGCCCAACTCTTGGATAGTATGACGAAAATTAACCAGGCATGGTACACTCGTGAAGATCCAGTCTCCCCTCTCAGTTTTAAATTGACAGAGGAACAGCTTGGGAAAGATCAAGAGAGGGACCAAAACATGGCAAATATGATGACCCAACTTGACATTTTAGCCAAGAATGTCATGGGAGCTGGTGCTAGAAGTGTAAATGATGTGGGTGTTGGGTGCGTAAATCCCGATGAGGCCAAGTTTGATGTGTTGTACAATGAAGAAGTGAACTTCCTAGCCAACCAAGGAGGTGGTTATCATGCTAACTACCCAAGGTAGGGTGGTAACCAAGGTTGGGACAGGAATGAAGGCTGGAGAGACCGTGATAGAGAGTGGAGGGATTGTAATCCCATTTGGAAGGAAAGAGATGGGGAGAAGGATAGGTATGCTCCTCCCCACGAGCGCCAAAAGCCCAAAGATTCTAAGGGTGGCTGGTTGATGAGTCCATAAATTGGACTCATTTAGGGCTATGTTTTGATATAATTAGTGTCCTCAAATGCATATTTTGTCTCAATATCTTATGAAAACCCTTCACGTATTTAGATTTTGAGGGAAAGCATGGACACTACTTAGCAAAAAGGAACAAAGGCAGCTGAAAGAACAAAGAAATGAAGATCTGAGAATCGCCAAACTGATTCGGCAAGTCGCCAAAAGGTCTTATCCTCGCCTTTTATTCCAGTGTGATGAGCTCTAAAGGAAAATATCAAATCGAAGTGAATGGAGCAGGTGGTGTGTCGCCGAGCAGTTTCGCAAAGCAGTACTATACCGCCCAATGATCCAGGACGCGAAGATGCTGAAAGGCAATGAAGCAAACCAAAGGCCGGATCGCCGAGTGTATGGGTGATCCCTACTAATTGCGTCAAATGGCTCCTTTGCAGCACATTTTCTAAAAACTATAAATACTAGTTCAATTTTTATTCTTAGTAGACAGTTTTAGTAGTATTAAGTTTAGAATACAATTTTGAGAGACAATATTCTCTCTAAGTTTGGAGAGGATTTTGAAGAACTTGAAGATTCAAAGGGTTTCAACTACAAGATTTTGGACTTAGGTCTTGTGGATTCTTCACTCTTGACTTGTTTTAAGACTTAATATTGCATACCCATAGATGGAAATTGAGATTCGTATAATTTTCTATCTCTTTTACATGTGTAGCTAAAACCCCAATTCTTGGGGTGTGATTTTGTGAATATGGGTTAGATTATATGTTGGGTCTTACTTGTTGATGATTTATTTGTTGTTTAAATGTAATTTCGTTTAGTAGTTGTGGTGGAACTTAATGAAATTGTAGTTGCAAATACAATTTCACTTTTGTGTTTTCGGCTTGCTCGAGAGAGAGGTCATAAAACTAAGACTACTAAATTGATGGCCGGTGGGATTAGGTCGACATGAGGTTCGGCTCGAGAGAGTGAGCCCTAATTCTTCTCCCACACACTCAGCTTGAGAGAGTGAGTGGGCTAAGGCGGAGGATGTTCTTCATGCAGCAACTCGGTGTTCGAGAGAAATCGAGTTGATTCGGGGTAAGTTGCTAGAGAGAGAATTTACCCATACTATAGTCTAGCCTAGTCACAAATATTCAATGGATTTATCATCAAAAGTATGTATGCAATAGTTTAGTTTATCCCGTATTCCTATCACATTCCAAGAATCCCCTCTCCTTGATTAGTACTCTTTATGTTTTCACTGATTTTTGTTTCCTTGTGACAAACCCCCATTGTTAATTGACACTCTTATGTCACCCCTTAGATTTAACATGTTTATATTTGATAATGTTTTTAGCTATGACAAATAAGAACTTAATTTTATTTTTCTATTAATTCTCAAAACACTCCCTTAGGACTCGACCCCAACCCTTGGTTGGGTTGCTTTACTATTGTACGATCGTAAACACTCGAATTGGAAGTTGTGTCTTGATTATGCAAACATCACCGGTCTGAGGATATACTCTCTCGTATTCTCAACAAGGATGAGGGTTCCGATAAAATTTTGAAAAAGTTGAAGGAATATGTATCGACCCTTAACCAAACGGTGACTTCTCATTCTGTCCATATCAAGTAGTTGGAGACTCAAATGGGTCAAATTGCTTCTCATTTAAACCCGACATAACAAGTGGGTTGCCTAGTGACACTATGGAAAACCCCAAGAATGAAGTCTGAGCGAGGACTTGCATTGTGCCACGAAGTTAACTAAGGCACTGCTTGGGAGGCAACCCAAGTTTTTATTTGCTTTCTTTCTATTCTTGGAAAAATCGTGTGTTGATTGTGCAGGTTAAAGTATGGAATGTGTTTGAAAAATGTAGGTTGGCGAGCCAAGAGTCAAGTCAGTGACTCACTAGAGGTCAGCAAGCCCGACTTGGACCGCCATTGGACTCAAGAAATTATCAGGTTGGAGTCTGTAAAACTCAGTGGGCCCATCTACAGGTCGGTGAACCACCGAACAGGTCGGAAATCCCGACTTTGTCCGTCGTTTGGACCCCCAAGTTGACTGGAGGTCTTGTAAAACTCGATGAGGTAAGTAGCCACTCGGCACACCGCCAAGTGGTTTGTTGAGGTCGACTAATATTGTCGAAAGGGTGCAAACTGAACGATTTTAAAAGGCCAAAGGTTTAAAATTTCAAACTCTTTCACATTCCCTCACTTTTTAACTTTAATACAATCACACCCACACTCTATATTTTCTATATTCTCGCATTTTCTTGGTTTTTGGTCATTGATCTTGTTTTTACAGTTGGAAATCTTTGCCGCCTAGCATTTCAAATCGTATATTCGGAATTAAAGGTTAGTTTTCTAAACCCCAAACTCGTAATTAGAGGTTAAACTCATTTGCAATCATATTGTTCTTATTGATGTTTGTTGGGCCTCTCTGAATTCGTAAAAGTGTGCTTATTTGCTTGTTTTAAATTTGATTTTGTGCCTAAATTGCCTAAGTTGTTAATTTCCCAAATTTCGTGCCTTAGAATTGATCATAAATTGTTGGGTTGTGCTTAATTGTTGTTGGGTCTAGTTGGGTGAAGTCTGAGTAACCCAAATTGTGCAAAATGACGTGCTTTGCCTAATGATGGAGCGTTTGATGTTATTCTTAAGGGCTTAAGTCGTCAAATGGCCAATTTTGGCCAAACTGGGGAAGTCTAAGTACATGGGTCTTATGGGTCTAGGTTTAATCAAAATAGTGTATGGTTTGATTTTGTTTTTGGGGGCTGCGGGGTTGATTTTGGAAGTCGGGGTAGAAAGTTGGCACGTTGGGCAGTTTGGCAAGCTGGGTCGAGCTCACCGAACCACTCAGCGATTTACCAAATCCCCCTTTATCGCCTTTAATTTTGTCAAATTGTTGATTTTGGTTCTGTAACTTTTAGCGAGAAGCTTGAGTTTGTCGAGTGCACTCGACGACTTGCCGAAGGTCTTCTTTGATCGCCCTTTCTACATCCCTAACCCCTAAAATACACAGTAACTTTCGGCGGGCTAGTCTGTGCTTGCCGAATGATATCAGCAATTCGTGAAAGGTCTTTCCCATTCCCGATAGGCCATTTTTCTGTAAAAATTTTGAGCTAATCCTTTCGGTGAGCCCGATCTGGCTCACCAAAGTGATTCGGCAATTCACCGATCGGTTCGGCAAGTCTATCTGCAACCTATTTTCCTGCATTTTTCTTGAGGTTTTTCTAACTCTCTTTGATATATGTTGTAGATATGGCTAGACCAAAGGTAGCATGCTGAGACATGCAACCCCGCAAGAGGGCAAAGGGTATCACAATCAACGAGGATGCAGCTGCATCCCGGGCAAGGGCGGCAAAACTTTCTACCACTGGTGGGAAGGGAAAAGGGAAAGGCAAGGCGCATGCTCTTGCTTTACTGGAGGTCAGCTCCGATAGTGACAGGATATACGCCACTCATCTCACCACTTCTTAGAGTGAGGGTAAGCACCAGAATCCTCGGGCTACAACTTCTGAGCCTTAGGATGATGAGCTATTGATGGCTCAGTGTTCTGAACTGCGCTCCAAGAGGATGAATGATCTGTCTAGGATCAGGGTACCTGAGACTCATACTTCTCCTGTTGTCCCAGACCAGGCTATGGTACCAGCACCACCTGCACAAGGTCCTCCTCCCCGGTCTATGAACAGACTGAAGACTGAGGGATTGAGGACCATCATCGAGAAGAAGAAGTTGTCTACTAATGGAGTAATAGATAGACACCCAAAGATTATGAGCTGCTTGAGGTCCCACAAGTTCCAAATATTCACTAGACCCTGTGGCCCTTACATTCCAAATTAGGTCCAGTAATTCCACATCACCTACGGAGCCCTAGTACCACAAGGGAAGAAGCAGGCCACCAAATTCAAACTTGTTGATTATGTGATTGTCATGGGAAAGAAGTGAAGTATGATAGTGATTCTATCAATGCAGTCTTGGAATGTTTAGAAGATATTGAGGATGACTGTCAGCACATGATCAGGACAAAAACATTGGAGAATATGAAAAAGTGGTTGGCCCCTCTATTATCTAATGGTACTCCTCGGTGGTTACAGTTAGGAGCTCCGATAAAGAAGAAGGACCTCAATGTAGTAGTGAGGTACTAGTTTGTCTTTATCAACAGCACTATCATATCATCCCAGAATGAGTCTATCCTCCACCACACGAAAGCAGCCTTCCTTGGTTGCATCATTTATGGAACGAGGCTAAATTTGGGCATGATCATTGCACAGGAGATGACTATGAGGGCCAAGCAGCGCCAAACCTCTCTTCATTTCTCGATGTTGATCATTGAGTTGTGCAGGCGAGCTTGGGTACCTCAAGATGAGAAGAAGGATGTGCAAGTGATTCCTACATCTTCTACCAATATTCGACCCATTGAGGCAGAGATCTTGAAGGATGAGGCGGAGAAGAAAAAGATAGCCCCGGTGGATTCCTCCCCGGTTGTTGATATTGATACATTACCTGTAGAGGCAGTATTACCTACTCCGACCCCTAGGCCTTCAGGTATATCTAGTGTTGTTCCTTTTATGACTCCTAGTTCTTCTACAGCTTCTATGCCTCCTAGATCTGGTGCTACTGTCACTGTTGCTTCCCAACCTCCACTCACCCAGGCTACGATACTACGGATGGGGCACTAGCCCACTCTACTGATAGGTGTGCCTCCATGATTGAGGCCACCATTATCGGGATGAATGAGAGGGCCCTAATTGTTGCTTTGACACCCCTTAGTGCATCTATTGATGTCCTTATGGCACGAATAGCGGTGTGTGAGCAAGGCCAAGAGGCCACTGAGGAGGTGACGGCTCTAAAGGCCGCTATTGCTGAGCTGAGAAAGGACATGGACTAATTGAAGTCCACGGATATGTCAATGATTTTTAGGAATGTGGAGATCCCCGACATGCCAGCTGATAAGGATATGCCTCCGGCTACCACCATAGATGATGTTTAAGTTGAGGAGATGGTTGATGCAGAGTCCGAGGCTAAGACTGATGAGGAGCAGCTTGGTGTCGATGAAGAGGCTACCTATTAGGGCCTGACAGAGGTTGAGAAGGCGATGATAGATTCAACTGATGTAGATTTCATTGGCAGACACCACCATGGCTGGATCTAGTATTATCGATACCCCAGGCACTGATGCCCAAGATCAGAGTATTGCACCGGGCACTGATGCTCCGACAGATGGAGCGACTATATAGACAGGACCCTTCTTTTACCTCCTTCTTTGTCATCTCTATTGATTTCTTATTACTATTTTGTTGCATTTGAGGACAACTGCTTTTATTTAAGGTGGGGTGAGGTATTTCCATGCCTACTTCTTGTGATTATCATTTTTGTATATATATATATATATATTGGGTTTTTGTGCTAAAAATTGTGTTTTGACACTGTTTTGTGGATGTCATGAGCTCATGGCTCTTTGTTTTGAATGTAAATGGTTTTGACCCTTTCTAAAAAAAATTGTCACCTCTTGTGTGTGATTGTGGTTGTTCTTGTGCAAATTTGAGTATCGGTTATGATCAATACCGATGACTTGAATAGTGCTCTTAATCGAACAAAAATGAATGTGTGGCTACGATGAGGCCAAATGAAGTTGCATAAACAATATGTGAACTTTTTGAATCTCATTGTGACTAGATGGTTATCGAATGAATCTTTTGTGATGAACATTGCACACTAGCGAAAGTGTGGAGTCTTGTTTGATATTGGTGGCAATGCCTTGTGTGATGAGCTTACCGTGAGCCTTGTGTAATGACACCTAGAATTTGCCCCGTTGGTTCGGTTGACTAAGTGATGCAAGCTCTTGAAATGATCTTAGGTAACAATTTTGAAAAGTGAAATAATTCGACAATATACCTCTTTTGTGGTCAACCTTGTGAGTGTGTGAACTTTGCTTGAATACCCTTTGAACCTTATCCTTTTCTAGGAAGAAACTTGATGCAATTGTAACTCCTCTTTATCGATTCAGCAATAATCTTCATGAAGTGTGGTTTGTTCGAATAGTCAACTTAGGCCAAAAACCTAAGTTGGGGGTGTGGTGAAAAGAGAAGGTAAATCAAGAAGTGAAAAGAAGTCCCCCTTGATCCATGGGCTTGAAAGAGATGTAACCCCTCCATACGAAAAAAAAAAAAAAAAAAGAGGAAGAAAAGAAGAAAGAAAAAGAAAAAGAATTAAAAAGTTATGAAATAAAGTTGTAAAAGTTGCAAAAGAAATGGGGTGTCCGATATTCCATGAGAAGTGAATATAGGGGTGAATAATGAGCATGAGTGAAAATGATGAAGAAAATGAAAGAAAGTGATGTACATACCACATTTCATGAGGATAGCAGCCACTGAGCCTAAATGATCATACCTTTATACTTAGCCCCATTACAAGCCTTGAAAAGATCTTTTTGATCTTGAGTGAGCTGAAGCGAATGTTGATTGGAAAATAAGGGCAAACCTATGGGTGAAGTCATGCATGCATTCATCTTTACTAGTGTGAGAGATGTATGTGATTTCGGAGCTATAAAATGTTGAACAATTGTGTGTGAATATGAAATCATCTTTGTTGTGAGAGCAATTGAGCACCTTTGTTGAGCTTGAACTTGCAATTGAAGCAAGTATTGTGAACTTCATAATCTTTGATAATGGTGAGTCACAACTTGAATCTTTGCATGTGCAATTAATCCTTGCATGAGAGAAGTTGAGTCTTGTGTGTGCATTATTGTTTGAGTCTTTTGTAGCACTATTTGAGACATCCTTGTTGAACTGTTGAACTTGAGTTTTACTTGAGGACAAGCAAAAGTTTAAGTTTGGGGTGTTGATGAGTCCAAGATTTAGACTCATTTAGGGCTTTATTTATATAGATTTAGTGTCCTCAAATACTTATTTTGTGCCAATAACTGATGTAAAACCCTTGATTTCTAGGTATATGGATTGAGGAACAAAGCAATGACATTAATTTGCAAAAAGGAACGAAGTGTGATGAAAGAATGAAGAAATGCAAGCCTGGTGATCGCCAAGGCTATTTGACCACCTAAAGTCCCAGTGGCCAAGCCCTGAAGGAAAGAACCAAGTTGGTGAGAGAAAGAAGCAGTCGGCAGATCATCGAGTGGATTCGCAATGCAGTATTGGATCGCCCAAAGTTACAGACCTTGAGGATGTTGAAGGCCAAGGCAGAAAGGCGATGGAAATGACCAAAGGGCGGATCGCCGAGTGGTTCGGCGAGCTCGACTTACTTTGCCGAGTGACTCTTTGCAATACATTTTTGGCGAATATAAATACATTTTTGAACATTTAGCTTAGTAGCTAACATCAAGCTAATATCAATATAATATCAATCTAATATCATAATATCTGAATGGTATTTTTAGAACTGAGACAGTTTTCTCTAAGTTTTTCCTAAGTTTTGAAGAATTGAAGTTTTTCACTTCTAAGAAATTGGAAGTGGGTCTTTGAGAATCTTCGAATTGGAGCATTGTAAGGACGAAATCAATCTTCCCTTATTGATGAAAACTCAGTTTGGTAATGATTTTTATCTTTTTATGATGTCTAGCTAAAACCCCAATTCTTGGGGTGTGATTATGTGATTATGGGGTGATTTAGTTTATGGATATTGTTAATGGTTAGTTTAAATGTTATTTAGAAGTGAGTTCAATCATTAATTGAGGTTTGATTTAAGAATTGTAGTTGCAAATGCAATTCTACCCTTGTATTTTGGCTTGTTCGAGAGAGAGGTTTTAAAACTAAGATTATTGATTGATGGTTTGTGGGTATTGGGTTGGCATGGGTTCAGCTCAAGAGAGTGAATCTTAAACCCAATTCCACACATTCAGCTCAAGAGATTGAATGAACTAAAGTGTAGGTTGTTCTGATTTTGCATGCATGTCGATGTTCGAGAGAAATCAACTTGATTTGGGGTAAATTGTTTGAGAGAAAGTTTACCTCCTCTATGGTCTAGCTTACTCACTAATATCTAGCTAATATCTAATAGTTTCAATTACCCATTTGTCCATATTAGCCTATAATCGAATCACATCCCAAGAACCCATCTCATTATTGTTATTTTGTATTGCTTGCCACTATTCGTAGCTGATAATTTCAAACCAAAACCCCCATTTTGACATTTGTGTCACCCCCGATTTGAATAATGTCTTTATTCGATAATTTTTATTCCTATGACTAATTTGACCATGTTCACACTTTACTATTGAATCTCAAACATGTACCGCTCCCTGTGGGATTCGACCCCAACTCATTTAGTTGGGTTATATACTGATTAACGATTGTTGATGCTTAGAATTGGATGAAGTGTCTTTGAAACATTATTAATCAACTAACTCTTATATATGTTTGCATAACTCTTAAGTTTTGATGTACTAAATTGCTTGTCGTTTATTTTGAAGATCCTTTATGTGGTCTAATATTATTTGTTAACGGATTGAAAATTATATTATAAACCTTTTTGCATCACCTTTAGATCAAATGATAGAAAATGGAAAAGTAAAATTTATAGTTTGGAATTTTCAAATGAAGTTTCAAAGGGCTAAAATAATATTCATTTAGGCATTTAAGGCGAGGAAAAGGAAAACTCATAGACTCCCAAATGAATTTGAAACTAGTTTTAAAGCTAAAATAATTACCCTTTAGAAATCAACTTGAGACTAGTTTAAAGGCAAAAATAATTACCTTTAGAAATATATTTTTAAGAAACAAGTAGGGAAATAGGCCCTCTATTTTATTAATAAAATAAATGTAAGTTATAAGATAAGTCCCAATAGTTAGGTCTTATTTCATATTCTTTAAATCACCCCATATCCCTATAGACATTTGGTAATTATTTAACTTAGACGATACTTTCTAATTAGATTATTTGTTAACATTTTTTTTCTTTTTTTTCTCATTTATGAAAGCATAACTTTTCAAAGAAGTTTAACTTGGAGTGATGTTTTCAAATGTTATGTACCTATTTTTCTGATTTGTTTTAAACTAAGTGTTTAAAGATTAAGTTTAACAACTTAAAAATGCTGATTTTGGGGTCCAAAAGAGTAGGATTGCAAGCTTAAAAAGAGAAGATTTTAAGAGCCCTAAGGTGCAGTAATTTGAGTATTAAAAATACAATTTTTTAGGGCAATAACACCATTTTCTTAGAACTTAAATGAGAATGTTTTGGTACAAAATGTCGACTTATTTAGAGTGAAAACGCGGCGCTTTGGAGGATTTTAAATAGGTAGATTAAGAGATAAAAATATGATTTTCAAATGAAATAAAAAAATACTTCTAAAAGAATCAAACATGTGTTATATATGCTGAAAATTTATTCTCCTAAATCTTAAGAACTTTTTGTTAACATTAGTTTTTCATGAAATTTTTTCTCAATAAATTATATACATTTTTTCAAGGCCTTTGGTGTAATGACCCCGAAGGCTACTTTTGAAAATTTTCATAAAATTAACCTTTTTCTCCTTTCGATAGTTGCTCTGAGTAATTTATATTTAGCCAATGAAGGTTGTTTGAGAATTTTGAACTACTCGTTTAGCTACAGTTAATTAATTAGTGGGTAAATTAAAAATAATTAATTTTAATAAGTGGTTAATGGGCCAAGTCATAATTTCTTTAATATCGTATATCACTTGCCCATATGTTGAAAAGTTAATAGGGTTTAATATATTTTTTTTCCTTTTAACTCATTGTACCAAATGTTTACGACGTCTGACTCAAACTCCGAAGGAGAGGAAAACAAAAGAACCGATGAGTGCTCAGGTACTTTTTAATGAATGGTCTCATCTTTATATATGTGGGATAAATTGTTGGGTAAAATATATAAGTTATTAATTTTATTACATATTTATATTAGTTGGGTGAGGGAATTGTATTGCGTGTTGCTGAAATATCGAATTTTAAGGATTGGAGTGTTATTTTCTAAGGAAAAAATTGGATAAGTTAAAGAGAAAAAATTAGTAGACAATTAATAAGGTAATGATGGAGAAATAAGGGAGTAATCATGATGAGTTGGTTATGGAGAAGAAACGGTAATGGTGAAATAAGGTACTGCATGGTCCTTGTCTGAAGATTTAGTACTGTTTTCGTATAACTTGACTGGATTCAGATTGTTTTCTTATATTATCACTTTATAGTTCAAGTTTTGATATATTGAGTTATGTAATTAAATAGTAGTTGTATTGTATTATGCGAAGATCATTAAATTTATATTATTTGGAGATTTTGAAACTAAACCCTAGGCTTGAAATTTGGAAAATATGAGAGTTGACATGTTAGCAAGATAAGGAACTTAATTATATATTTGAGTGAGTTTTTGGGTCTAAGCTAGACATATAGTAGTATGAGTGTTGTTAGTTTTTAAATCGTATTGTGATTATTTATTTGACTAGATTGTATTGATTTGGAAGCTCAACGAAAGAGGAAGGCTCAAGTCCCAGAGTAATTGTTTGATTGTTTGAGGCAAGTAGATTTCTAAACCCTTGTTAAGTGTATAGAATCATGTATTTCCTTGTGGTATTTTTTGGGGAGTAATGGGACTTGGTGATGGGTTTACTTGTCCATATTGAATAATTCTAATGATGAAAAAGGGGTAATAAAAGACAATGTGATTAATTGTTGGTGTGTGATGTGTTGAGAATGGTTTGAAAGGCTTATTGAGTCATTGTTGATGTTGAATCGCGATTGTGTTGTCGTGAATTGTGCATTATTATGAAAACAGTCATCTCTTCATTATTTATGTGAATATGTCATTTGCATTGTTCTGAGACATGGTTGTGACAAGTGTTACGTGAATTGAGAAAGAATAAGAAATTAAAGCAGATGTAACATTTCGAGGGGCGTGTCATGCGTTGCGGTGGATACTTTATTTCGAGGAACATGTCGCACGCCACGACGGATTCTATTATTGAGGGACGCATCGTGCGTCGCTTGCTCGCGACGGATACTATATATCGAGGGTCGTGTCGCACGTCACGACAGATGCATTGACAAATATGTCCCTTATGGGTCCCGTACTGAGAGACAGCGGGTGTGTATCATTAGGTCAGACATGCATCACTATAATTGACATTGCATTTCATTGCATTGCACATCTTTATCATTAGTGAACTTGATTTTGTGTGTTGTTGATCTTGTGAGTGCCTTTCTATGGAACTGGAACTTGTGATTGATGAATATTGAGCTTGTTTTAGAGGATATGTAATTGTTAGAGTGTTAGTGCTGAGTTGTGTGTTATGTAAATAGTGAACTAATAGATTGTCCTGATTTTATGTGGATTGTAGTTGTGGGAGTTCGGTTGAGATGTAAGGAGTACCTGTATTCTATTCCCTTAGCTTGTGTTTAGAAGTTTATTTGTTGAGTACCGTGTGGTTTGGTACTTACCCCTTGCTTCTACAATTTTTTGTAGGTTACGAGCCTGAATTTTTGTGGTACTTTTCATTCTCTTCTTTTCTGAGGCTTCCTGTGGAGGTTTGTAAGGTAGTTGTTGGTCATCTCAGCGGACCTCTTACTCCTATTTATAATCTTGTTCTATATTTGAGACTTGTATATTTCTTTTGAATCAATTGTAATACATTAGAGGCTTGTACACGTGACTACCTAGTTTTGGGATTTTATTTTGTGTTGATTATAACTTCCGCATTATTAGATGGTGTTAGTCCCTTTTTCTTGTTTTACTTCCGCATTCACTGTATTAGTTGAGTTTTAGGCTGACTTATCTTGGTGGGATAAGACGAGTGTCATCACGTCCATTTTTGGATCGTAACATTTGGTTTGGTTAGGAAAAAAAATAAATCTTTAACTAATTCAGTTTCTCTAAAATTATAGTAGACATTGTTCCACTTATGAGATTTTTATGTGTATGGTTAGCCTATTACAAAATTTTGTACATTTTCTTTTATCTCAAAGTTAATTTATATCCTGCTATAATGGATGTTAATATTTTTTTAAAAACTCTTTTTTTATAAGTCCTTTTTTAATTAATCTAATCTAGATCGGTTACTATTTTTAACAATTCTTTTAGAAAAAGCTTTCTTCATCCCTCTCCTTTAGGATAACTAGAATCTCTTACCAAGAATTACATAAGTTAAATAGATCATTAATAAGAGTTAATCTTAGCATTATTTAGTTCAATATTTAGATATTTTGGTTCGCCTTTGAAATAATCAAGTGTCAGTTTTAAAACCTTGAAAGTTAAGGGTTTGAGTTGGAGTGGGACCTCAACAGCTAGGCGTATTTTCTTTAAATCAACCCCTTTTATAAAAATTAGACTTATTGTTATCATTATTATTTTTTAAACCAAATTTTTCTCAAATATTTTAATTACTTAATATATCCATTTCAAAATTTCATATTAGTAAACAGGTTCAAAAAATACATACAAGGTCTGTCCAAATATGTCATGCACACAAAGGTATATATTTTATTTTTATTTTTATATTTAAGTTTTCTCTATGCATGACCTATTATATTTTTTATACATACCATATTATCTTCTCATATCTACTATCCCTTTTACGAATGTTATTTATTTATTTTTATGTAATTTATAAAGCTCTACACTTTAATATACATATTATTTGACTACATATAATCAATCGTCAATTTGTCCCTACATGTAAATAAAATAATAAATGTTTTAAACAACTTACATGTACATACTATACTTCATATAAATATATTTAAGATCACAAACTTTACATCATATTTTAACTTTTAGTATCATTATTATTTATTTTATTTGTTTATTTTTAGGAAACTCCATTTTATGTATTTTCATTCATATTATATCACACATACTACTATATACTTATACACGACTATTATCTTATTTTATTTTATTTTCCATTACGTCTAGATTCTGTATATAAATAAAATGATAAATTTTTATATCCTTTAAACTCAACATTCATATATTTAGGATAAGTTTATATAAGACACCTCTATATATCTCAACATATAAAATTGTCATACATTTTAAGTACATTTATTTATTTATTTTATTGTATGATAAACGTATTACTATTAAATTTATTTTATAGACACATATATGTCATATCTTGTATTAAACTAACGAAATTTACTTATCAATTATTTTAAAGAAAATAAATAAATAAATTTTCCTAATTATTTTTCCTAAATTGAGTTTAAGGACTATCTCTGGATAGGCTCTGAGGGATGCTTAATACCTTCTCCTCAAGTAACCAAAACTTTGACTTAGAATCTCATTGATTTTCACAAATCAAATAGAGTATACATTTACATATTAAAAAATAATTTTCCTAATATTTTCCTTAAAATTAGGTGGTGACTCTAAAACAATTTTTTTTAAAATCAAACTGACAGTCATATTTTGTTGTGAACCGTTTCGACTAGCTCGAAAATAGGGTGTGACAACCTCTACCTCGACTGGAATTGGGGTTGATATTACGGTCATTTGAAATATTTTTATGGCTAATGTGGGTTGTTGGTTGGTTCATGGATTTCGAAGGGGTAGATGATGATAAAGGAAAGAATGAACCATTAATGAACTCATGATTTAGCAGTAAACTATGAAGTTTTTGTTGGCCAATCTGTGTTTAAAACGGTAGTACTGATTATCAAAGACTTTACAAAAAGACGAAGTTATCAAAGTTTTCAATGAACCAGTGAAGAACATAAATTAATTAACAAAACTAAAATCTGTAAAAACGTACCAGAATCTAAAAAAATAGAACAGGAAGAAGATCAAGTCCACTGAATGCATAGTGTCTCGTTAAGGAAATTATTCCCCTCTAGTATCTGAGGTTTGATTTGGAATGTGTCTGTTACGACCCAAGGGTACCCCCTAGACGTAACGTGGCACATGGAACCCCGAAAGGCCCCAAGTAAGACACTTAGCTTATCATCATCACATAAGTATAGAATAATAGAGAATAAAAACACAATTTCAAGTCTTTAAGGAAATCTTTATAAAAATAAAGCGAAAGTATAGACATAGTCTCATTTAAGCCATCTACTACAATCGAAATCTCAAAACAATAGGGTCAAATCCCTTACAGTAGAGAATATGAAAATGTCTAGTACAACATACGAAATGGAAACAACAATAAAAGCTTTTGTCCTCGCATCCATGAGGACATACCACAAGCTTGAAGAGTAGTCAACCCAAGCTTGAACTAGAAGTGACAATCCTCTCACACGCCGGAACTTATACTTGTTAGAAAAATAGAAGAAATATAGGTTAGCACAATTAATGTAGTAAGTATGATAATCATACACAAAATCATGAAAATATGCAAAAAAAAAGGGACAGTTAGTTGAAGAATATGCATCTTTGTAAAGTTTGAGAATCATAATGAGAATTGGAATAAAAGCATGTATCATAAGCATAACCAATGTATAAGTCATCACCTCATAATAGGAACCCACCATGAATACTCTCAAAGTCTACTTGTGCCATGCATAAGTAAGACCCCATAATCCTACCTATGCTAAGTAAACTCCTTAAGCAAACATAGTTAACACTTTACCTTCATTATCACTTTGGGAATAAGTCTTAACCAACATAGACCATGTGAGATAGACATGGAATCTGGTGTCATGCCCCACACCGAAAAGAGGTGTCCTACTTGCCTAAGATAGAACTCAATGTACAGCTTTTAGGTGGATCCACTAGCTAAAGACCTATGAGGGCTCATAGTTATGGGATACAGAGATTGTTACTAGAAACCCGCCCTTTCTAGCGGGGGAGCTTCCATCTCATGAGATACATTACAGAAATCCATCCTCTCTAGTGGGGGTATTTCCATCTCATATTCAATATACACTCGGTGCTAAGCATTACTTCCCACAATTACATATTTAGTCTTTGAATTGAATTTACAAGCATGAAGTAGTATCTTACCCTCCATCCAATACAATTCATAATAATAGCTCATAGGTTCATTAGGTGAGAATGGACTTTCAACCTTAGAACCCTAACATAGTGAGAAGAACTTTCACATCATGATTACTATGTGTTTATGAGAATGAACTTTCAATTAACACAATAATAAGGTTATAATCATGTTCATATAGTGCATATACATGTAATTCATAATTTGGCATAAACCTCATGTCTTACCCATCTTGGATCAAGGATCATATTCCCCCTTTCAATCTACGGTTGTTACATTCAACATGAACAATAATATGATCAAGAAACCACATTACAACAAGAACAATTCAATACAATTGACCTTACAACCAATTCACCCACATTGCATTCATAAAATTAGGGTTAGAGGGATTTCATGGATTCATGGTGAATTTATTATAAAAACATCCTAAAAACAATAATTAATCCATAACATATGATGATTTAACCCTTGAAAACGATTTGAGAAAGAATCCATGATTAGAAGAAAACCCTAGGTCTTTGAAGATTTTTTCTAGTTTCAAATTGGAGAGTTTAAGGGCTCCATGGAGGAAAGAACTCCATGGATAAATATTATCATACCTTTGTTGATTTTTTTCTCACAAAATTGGAGTGAAAAGGTTAGACCTTGAACCCTAAGTTTGACCTTGTTCTTGCTCTTCAATGGAGTCTTAGAGAGAATATATTTTGGGAGGGAAATAGTTTTATATTGGGGTCTTGAATGAATGAACTAAATGAATTAGTTTAGGGGTTTATTAGATATTTATAGTTAGTTTATTTAGTACTAACCGACCCTAGTTAGTTAATTAATTAACCCAAAGCCCCTCCCTTAACTCTAACTAAAAATAATTAGCTAAACTACAAGTGTCACTCAAGAAACCCCACCCACGGACCGTGGGTGGGTTCACGCCTCGTGTTGTACATTCGTGGAATGGTTCAGAGAGGTGGAGAATGCAGGGGAGGCTCAGCCTCGACCCACGACCCTCACCTACGGGGAGTGTGTCCACTCACGGTTCGTGGGTGCCCTATCCGTAGGTCCAAGCTGTATTTTGACAGCTTTTTGGCAGCCCCCTTGTCCTCCTCAAGGACCCTTGAGGGGGGTTCATTGGGGGTCATGCCTTGACGTTTATACCCAAAAACACTATTACTAAGTAACGGAGGTTATTTTACGACTCTTCTCTTTACGTTAGACTCCATTTAAGTCTTCTAGTTAGTCTTCTAGTTTTAGGGGGCGTAACAATGTCCTCCCAAGATAGAATGATCTCAATTACCAGTGTATTGATACCCAAAACTCTGGTGTCAGTGAGCCACTCAACGGTAGTAAAGTACACGAAAAATATTTGTGCAGTAGAAGAAGAAGAAATCAGAAATTTTTGTAAGTAAAAAGTCTGAAGAATTACGGGTATTTATAGCCAAGAGGAAATGGTTCCAAAAGGTTGCAACCTTTCAAAATCCACGCGACCATTCATCAAAGTTTTCAACCTATCAAACAGTCGTGGTTGTTCCTGAAATTTGAAACCTTTCAGAACAGTCATTTCTAATGGCGGGAAATTCAAAATAAAATAGGAAAGAATTTAAATAAAACAGGTCGCACGGATCCAAGTCGGGGCAGAATTTTTCGATTAATTAACTATTTAATTGAAACATTTTTTCCATTTAATTCAATTTAATTAATTAAATAAATAAATAATTAAAACAAAACTTTGTCCAAAAAATAATATCTCGATTGATCATTTTCCAAAGTCGAAGCCGAGCCGAGCGAACGACGACGACAAATTTAACAACTAATAGAAGTATTTCTCTATTTAAACACATCTATTTTTCTTTCCACCACCAATGAGGGAGAAATGCCTTTCCTTAAAGCATAAGAGAATCTTTTCTAATTCCTCTTTTCATCTTCTCTCCATTTCCCTTTAACTGTTGTTATACCCAACAATCCCCCATATTAATGGG
Organism: Solanum bulbocastanum; assembly: GCA_037074985.1. NCBI lineage: Eukaryota > Viridiplantae > Streptophyta > Magnoliopsida > Solanales > Solanaceae > Solanum > Solanum bulbocastanum. The sequence continues at coordinate 24,479,481 of CM073597.1, read as the reverse complement.
GAATGATCATAACATAAAGGAATGCACGGACGAGTGTGTACTTTACAAGCAAGGATCAGTTGCATCTGGATAAGTAGGTTTCCCCTTGGACTTTTCGTAGTGAACATATGTTGGATATACTCGATCAATCGGTAGATGCGATATCTTTGAACCATCGAGCTTTTGTGTATACCTAGACAACCATATGTCACACAATTAACCCTTTACCATTTATGGTTCTTATGATTGTGTTCGCTTCAGCCATGAACACCTCTTGATTTCATGAGTGTATAGAGAATAGGCTTTTGACATTAAATTCTCTTTGAAGCAGCTTACACTTCACACTCACATAGGTGATTTCTAACCGTGTCATTTCATAGATACACTATTTGGTCAAATCTGCCAAACTTAGCAAAACATTAAAAATATTAAGCTTTATTAACTTCATTAACTAGCCTTAATGTTTTAACCTCGTTCGTGAACATTGTCTTAATTATGAGAATGAGTTGAGGTGATTGACAATGTCGAACCGTCAATCTAAACTTTGTTTTTCTCCTTGAATCTAGCTCTTGGGATCTCCAGACTGCTAGATAGAGTTACCTCCATGATGACTTGTCCTAAGCCATAAACCCATTCTCTTAGATGATCTTTCAACTATCTCTCTTACTAGGCCTTTCGTTAGTGGATCTGACACATTATTTCTTGACTTCACATAGTCAATTGTGATGATTCCACTAGAGAGTAGTTGTCTTACGGTGTTATGTCTCTGTCATATATGACGAGACTTCTCGTTGTACATGACGCTCCCTGCCCTACCTATTGTTGCATGACTATCACAATGTATACAAATAGGTCCCACATGTTTGGGCTAGAATGGAATATCCTCTAAGAAATTCCAAAGTCATTCAGCTTCTTCACCGGCCTTATCTAAAGCAATAAATTCAGATTCCATTGTGGAGCGAGCGATACATGTCTGTTTGGATGATTTTCAAGAGACTGCTCCCCCACTAAGTGCAAACACATAACCATTTGTAGATTTTACTTCATTTGACTCGGTGATCCAATTTGCATCACTATATCCTTCAATCACGGCAGGATATTTATTATAATGCAAAGCATAGTGTTGTGTATGTTTCAAATACCCCAACACACGTTTCATTGCCATCCAGTAAGTTTGATTAGGATTACTAGTGAACCGACTCAGTTTACTAATAGCACATGTTATATCTGGTCGCGTACAATTCATAATATACTTCAAACTTCCCAACACTCTGGCATATTACAATTGAGAGTCATTTGCACCTTCATTCTTTTGAAATGTAAAGCTTAAATCAATTGGAGTTTTGAAAACATTGAAATTCAAGTACGTGAACTTGTCCAATACTCTTTCAATATAATGAGATTGAGATGATGATAGTCCCTGCGGAGTTTTGAGAATCCTGATCCCTAAGATCAAGTCAGCAGCTCCTAAGTCCTTTATATCGAACTTGCTGGACAGTATGCGCTTAGTAGCATTTATATCGTCAATGTCTTTACTCATTATTAACATGTCATCAACATACAGACAAATAATGACTTCATGATTCGGAACGTTTTTAATGTAAACACACTTATCATATTCGTTAATCTTGAATCCATTTGTCAACATTGTTTGGTCAAATTTAGCATGCTATTGTTTAGGTGCTTGTTTGAGCCCATAAAGCGACTTCACAAGTCTGCACACTTTCTCTTCTTTACCAGGAACCACAAACCCTTCAGGTTATTCCATATAAATTTCTTCCTCCAACTCTCCATTTAAGAAGGTTGATTTTACATCCATTTGGTGGATTTTAAGATCTTGCACTGCCGCTAGTGCTATTAACATCCTAATTGATGTTATCCTTGTTAGTGGAGAGTATGTATCAAAATAGTCCAGACCTTCCTTTTATATGTATCCTTTGACTACAAATCTAGCCTTATATTTGTCAATAGTCCCATTGACTTTCATTTTTCTTTTAAAGATCCACTTTGATCCTAAAGGTTTATTTCTTGGAGGAAGATCAGTCAACTCCCAAGTATGGTTACTTAAAATTGATTCGATCTCACTATTGACTGCTTCTTTCCAATAAATTGACTCAAACAAAGACATAGTTGCTTTAAATGTTTGAGGCTCATTTTTAAGCAAGAATGCCAAAAAATCTGGTCCAAAAGAATTGGATTTCCGTTGGCGATTAATATGCCTAGGATTCTCATTAGGTAGTGTATTTTTCGTTGATTCTTCCCGTGGTCGTTTAGGTATTTCACTTGTCGACTCACATTCAGTTTTATATGAATAAATGTGTTTAAAGAACTCAGCGTTATCTGATTCAATTACCATATGCATATGAATTTCAGGATTATCAGATTTGTGTACCAAAAACCGACAGACCTTACTGTTCACAACATATTCAATAAATACACAATTCACTATTTTGGGTCCAATTTTCACCCTCTTGGGTAAATGAACCTTTACCTTGACTAGACACCCCCACACTTTGAAATATTTCAAGTTGGTTTTCCTTCCTTTCCATAACTCATATGGAATCGATTGCATTTTGCTAAGGGGCACCCTATTGAGTATCTTATTAGCCGTAAGGATGGCTTTCCCCCACAGGTTTTGCGGTGAACCAGAACTGATTATCAAAGCATTCATTATTTCCTTTAATCTTTTGTTCTTTCGTTCTGCCAAACCATTTGACTGTGGTGTATAGGGTGCAGTAGTTTGATGAATAATATCATATTCCAAACATATCTCTGCAAAAGGAGATTCGTATTCTCCACCCCTATCTCTCTGAATCATTTTTATCATTAGATTCAATTGATTTTCCACTTCATTTTTGTATTGCTTAAATGCATCAATTGCTTCATCCTTACTATTGAGAAAATATACATAACAAAATCGAGTGCAATCATCAATAAAAGTTATAAAATACTTTTTCCCACCACGAGATGGTATTGACTTCATATCGCATATATCTGTGTGAATTAAGTCTAAAGGTTTTGAATTCTTGTCAACAGACTTATAAGGATGTTTAACAAACTTACTTTCCAGACAAATTTCACATTTTGATATATCACATTTGAAATCAGGCAATACTTCTAAAGTAATCAATTTTCGCAAGGATTTGTAATTTACATGTCCCAAACAAGCATGCCTTAAATCATTTGATTCCAATAAGTAAATAGAAGCAGAATTCTTATTAATATTGTCAACAACAATTACATTCATTTTGAAGAGGCCCTCAATGAGGTAGCCCTTTCCTAAGAACATCTCATTCTTACTTATTACAGCTTTGTCACTAACTAGGACACACTTAAACTCTTTCTTAACGAGCAGTGCAGCAGAAACTAAATTATTCCTAATAGTAGGAACGCGCAGAACGTTGTTCAAAGTCAACACCTTGCCGGATGTCACTTTCAACATTAATTTCCCAGTTCCTGCAATCCCTGTTGTTGTTGTGTTCCCCATGAACAAATCTTCATCGAACTCAGCATGAGTGTACGTTACAAAGGGTTCTTTCGTAGAGAAAATATGTTGAGTTGCACCTGAGTCAAGAAACCACTTCTTGGGATTTCCAACTAAGTTGCACTCCGAGATAGTGCACAAAGGTCATCTGCATCTTCCATCTCTTCCACGATGTTTGCTTGACTTTTGTCTTTGTCTTTGTCCTTTCTAAGAGCACGACAGTTAGAAGACTTGTGACCAGCCTTACCACAGTTGTAATAGTTGCCCTTGAATTTCTTCTTGGCCTGTTCTGACTTTTGTCCATTGGACTTCTTTCTCTTCTTGCCTTTGGTAGGAGCTTCCTCAACAATATTAAATCCAATTATTGTCGAACTCTTACGAGACTTATTTTCAATGGTCTTGTTATCTTCCTCAATCTTGAGCCGAATCACAAGATCTTCAAGCTTTATTTCCTTACGTTTGTGCTTTAAATAACTCTTGAAGTTGTTCCACAAAGGAGGTAACTTCTCAATCATTGCAACCACTTGAAACGCTTCATTAACTACCATGTCCTCAGCAATCAGATCATGAAAAATAAGTTGAAGTTCCTGAACTTGTGATCCAACAGTTTTACTATTTGACATTTTATAGTCTAAAAAGTTTGCGACCACAAATTTTTTCAAGCATGCATCTTCTGTCTTATATTTCTTCTCAAGTGCATCCCATAATTCTTTCGAAGTTGTCATTACACTATAGACATTATATAAGTCATCCTCTAAAGCACTTAGAATGTAGCCTTTACATAAGAAGTCTGCTTGTTTCCATGCTTCAATAATCATGAACTTTTATCTGTCTGACATATCAACAGCAGTCACTGGAGTTTCTTCATTGATAAATTTCTACAGATCAAGAGTAGTAAGCTAGAAAAATACCCATTGTTGTCATCCTTTGAAATTCACACTAGAGAATTTTTTCGGTTTCTTTGTTGGTGGTACAGCAATTTGAATTGGTGTAACAACACTCACCGTAACATTATAATTTGTCATTTCAGAATATGTAATAAACAGAAATCGATACAAATGACTCAGTAAGCAATAACTTAAATTGTAAACTTAATAAGAGTATAAAACCACGAAGGTTTTTATCTCCACCAGTAACATAGATTAAAATAAAATAAATAATTTCCTTAAGATTGTTGGCCAATCTATGTTTAAAACAGTAGTACTGATTATCAAAAACTTTGCAGAAACACGAAGTTACCAAAGTTTCCAATGAACCAATGAAGAACAGAAATTAATTAACAAAGCTAAAATCTGTACAAACGTACCAGAATCTAAAAAAATAGAATAGGAAGAAGATCAAGTCCACTAAATGCACAGTGTCCCCTTGAGGAAATTATTCCCCTCTAGTATCCGAGGTTTGATTTGAATATGTCCTCCCAGGATAGAATGATCTCAATCACCAGTGTATTGATACCCAAAACTCTGGTATCAGCGAGCCACTCAACGGTAGTAAAGTACACAAAAAATATTTGTGCAGAAGAAGAAGAATTCAGAATTTTTCGTAAGTAGAAAGTTTGAAGAATTACAGGTATTTATAGCCTAGAGGAACTGGTTTCAAATGGTTGCAACCTTTCAAAATCCACACTACCATTCATGAAAGTTTGCAACCTTTCAAACGGTCATGGTTCTTCCTGAAAGTTGCAACCTTTCAGAACAGTCATTTCCAATGGTGGAAAATTCAAAATAAAATGAAAAGAATTTAAATAAAATGGGTCGCGCGGATCTGAGTCGAGTCGGAACGTTTTGGTGAATTAACTAATTAATTGAAACATTTTGGCCATTTAATTCAATTTAATTAATTAAGTAAATAATTAACTAAATAATTCAAACAAAACTTTATCCAAAAAATAATCTCTCGATCGATCATTTTCCAAAGCCAAAGCCGAGTGAGCGACGACGATGACGGCGCGAGGGGGTTCTCTCTTTCCAACCCTTTTAACAACTATTAGAGTGTTTCTCTATTTAAACACATCTATTTTTCTTTCCACCACCAATGAGGGAGGAATGTCTTTCCTTAAAGCATAAGAGAATCTTTTCCACTTCCTCTTTTCATCTTCCCTCCATTTCCCATTAACTCTTGTTATACCCAACAATTGTTATACCCAACAGTTTTATTACAGTTACTTGCTCAGGATGGGCTAATAAGGCAGTAACAATGTCTTTAAATTCTTATCGCAACCCTTTTAAAGATATATTCTTTTTTATCTGCAAGAATAAGTTGTCGTCCAGCAGCAGACAGTTCATCGGAGATGAGTTTGACCTTGTGATATTTCATGACAAAGAGATCATTATATTTCACATTCTAGAATTGCATATGGAGATTGAAAAGTCGTGTATTAGATGGAGAAGATAGAGTAGCTGCAAGTGCATCCCAGACCTCCTTCGTTGTATTCAGTCCAATGATTATTGGAAGTGTTTCTTCAGAAAGGGATGAGATAAGAAGACTAAAAATCAACTGATCTTGTTGTATCCAATGTGTGTAATCTGAATTTGGCTTAACACCAATAGATTCGCTAATAGTTGACGGTGGGCAGGGAGTAGACCCGTCAATGTAACCATGAAGATTTTTGCCACAGAAAAAAGGGAATAGTTGTGTGCACCAAAAGAGATATTTTCTCAAGGTAAGTTTAATGTAGATGAAGTGATGAGTATGGCTAAGGGTTGTGGGTGAAAAAGTAGCTGAGGTGATGGAGGACTTGATGCTCGTCATGGCGTCTAATACCATATTAAACCACTGATGATATAAACATACAACCAAATTATTATTATTATTATTAGGGAAAAGACATAAATTCCCCCTAAACTTGTAACGAAAAGTCAGTTACACACTTAAACTATTACGACGACCTATTCACACTAATCTTGTTCAAAGTGATAGCAATACCCCCTCAGAACATGACATGACAAAGAAAGTGTCTTCACCTTCCTTAAGGTGCGTGAGAAGGAAAAAATATATGTTAGAATGACAGATTTTAACACATGGCAATATTTTATTGGTTATTATATAATTATGTATTACAATTTCTAATGTGTTAAGTATCTCAATTTTCTTTCTTTTTTAATCTTTTTATTGGTGGCCCCAATTTCTTTAAAGCATTTATATTTTTCTTAATTTTGAGTTATTCTTCTTCTTAAGGACAAAGTCGTCTTAACCCCTAGGCCACTAAAGTCATCGCTTAGGGCCCCTTATTTTTTAGGCCCCCATTTTAAAAAAAAAAAAAGCAATTACTTATATATGTTATTTTTAAAAATATATATATGTACTATGAGTGCTATGATTTCTACTAAGGAAATTGCATATGAGATGAATATAGACCTGAATTTCATAAGGAACAATTTGATGAAAATATGGATAACAAAATCACAAAGTCCCTTGAAGAATCTTTTAGAGTTGAATACTTTATGTATGTAGAGTGATCAAACTACTTTTTCACTTCAAAGTAGATTTGAAACAATTGAAGCATATGAAAATATTTTTGATTTCTTATTTAGTGGTAAAATATTGATATCACTAGATGATTAGAATTTTAAAAAATATTGTCTTAACGTTGAACTTTCTTTAACACATAATAGTTATTATGATATTGATGGTTTAGAGTTATTTTTTGAATTAAAAGTGTTTAGAGAAATAATACAAGTAGAAGATAATGATCTAATGAAAATTCTCAATCAAACAAAAAGACTTGATTCTTTTCCAAATACACATATTGCTTATAGAATAATGTTAATAGTTCATGTAACTGTTGCCTCATCTGAAAGAAATGTTTTCAAAATTAAAATTGATTAAATCTTCTTTAAGATCAACAATGTCTCAAGAGAGATTGAATGAATTAGCTATATTATCATTCAAAAAGGAATTATTAAAACAAATTGATTATAAATTAGTACTTAATGACTTCGCATTTAGAATAGCTAGAAAAGTAGATTTTAAATAAAAGTATATATGATGAAAAAATAAAATACTAGGGCCCCTCTCTTAAATTTCGCTTTAGGCCCCCAATGTTGTCGAGTCGGCGCTGCTTAAGGAATCATAATATTTGTCACCATTGATTGTTTGATGGAAGCACATCCAACACTCTACCCTTAAAGAGAAACTATAAAAAGAAATAGAAAGGAGTGGAGAACATGGTGACTTCCAAAGAAAAGTTAATAATTTTCAACTTAAAATTCATGATTTTTCCGTTTGAACTCGTCGGAGGATTCACTGGAGAAGATTACCAAAAACTAATCACGAGAAAGATAATGATTTCTATTGAAAATCTTATAACATTACTGCATCAAATTCATGATTATATTACCTAAACTTATCAAAAGCTCATCGAAGAAAATGATTTCTCCAACTTTGTCTTTTCTATTATCGTCAGAGCACTACCTGCAATCACCACAATATCATTTTTATATCTCAAATCATCAATAGCATATTTAATTAATCATTACACACAAAGAATACTAATGAAATGTTTGATGTACATACTAGTTATCATGATTTTTAAAAAATTTTACAGATCTGAAAATTTTTATTTGTTCCACCGGCGATAATGGTGTTGCCCATCGCCTATCGTCACCTCCAACATCTCTTAACTTCATAATTGACTTACTGTCTCCTATTTTCTCTTCGAATTTTTAATTTTCCTTCAATTTATGAACAATGGAGAAGAAGAAATAGATTTTAAAAAGAGAAATGTATGGTGAGAGGAGGAAGATGCCCAAATCTTTATTCTTTTGCATAAGTTTAAGAAAATATCAACAGATAAAGGTATTTAAAAATTAAGATAAATATTGTGTATGTATGAAAACGCGTGTACAACACTTTTTATACACACAACTGAAATTGTCTTCGGAAAGGGATATTAATATCACTTTGAACAAGATTAGGTGTGTAATAGATCGCCACAATAGTTTGAGCGTGTAACTTACTTTTCGGCAAAAGTTCAAGGGGTAATTATGCATTTGTCCTTCTGTACAAGGCTATGTGTATATATACACTAGGGGTGTATATGATCGGGTTGGTTCAGGTTTTTCAAATATCAAACCAAATCATTTGTACAAAAAATTTAAATTTATAAACCAAACTAATAAAACTCGGATTTTTTTTGGATTTTTCAACCTCGGGTTGATTCGGGTTTTTCAAATACCAAACCAAACCATTTGTGTCGAATTATTGAATTTTTAAATCAAACCAAACTAATAAACCTCATATTTTTTTCTTCGGGTTTTTGGATTTTTCCTGTAAAATATTCATACAAACATATAATTAACTTGTGCTCCAAATATTTTTTTTTTAGTCCAACCAAAATCATCTAAGGTGTTTCTTAAGAAAATAACACAAAATATGATATGAGTGATGACACTAAAATATTCAATAAAAATAATAATAAATCATATAAAATAAATATTGCAAATTGATAAGTCATAATGAAAATGATCACAAGGTAAAAGTACTAAATCATGTTAAAATAAGTCTAATAAGTATTAATTACATGATTAAAAATTAAAGAAAAATTAGGGTTAAGGCATAAGTACCCCCTAGACTATGACCGAAATCCCAGAGACACACTTTAACTAAACTAAGGTCCTATTACCCCCCCGAACCCTTTTTTTTTTTTTTTGTAATTTTATGCACCTTTTTGGCTTACGTGACATTCAAATATCTCCCACGCGCCTCAGCTGCGTGGAGTCACGGAGTGTGCCACGTCAGACAAAAGGTGTACAAAATTATAAAAATAATAAATTCAGGGGGGTAATAGGGCCTAATTTTAGTTGAGGTGTGTATCTGAGATTTCGGTAATAGTTTAGGGGGGTACTTATGCCTTATCTCGAAAAATTAAAATTGGATGTGTTTTAAATGTCTAAACCAATGTAAAACTAAAGAACAAATATTCAACATTATTGTCATTCTTAGTGTTGAATTAATTTATTTTGTTAGTATTAGTATTGATTTGATTTCGAATTGAACCTTATTAGAGTTACTAATATCTATGAACTATAACCTTTATTACCCCATTCAACTCTCAAAACAACTTGAAACATATGTTCAAAGATAAAAATTATGAAAACGTATAAGTAATATTTAGAAATTACATCAAAGTAAATACTTTTATGTATAAAATAAATTTTAAAAATTATATATATAATGTCGGGTTGGTTTGGTCTCGGGTTAACTTTTTTTAGTTAATACCAAACCAACCCAAGTATAGTCGGATTTTTTTTTCCAATACCAAATCAAGTCAAACCAAACCATTAGTCGGGTTTTTTTTTCAATTTGACTCGGTTTGCGGTTTAATTTGATTTTTAGTTCGGTTTTGTACACCCCTAATATACACCATAGGATCTCTCTTATACTACAGTAGTATAATCCAAATAAGATATAAAAAAAAGTATAACACTAAGGGGTCGTTTGGTAGTGTATAAAAATAATGTTTTGTAGAGTGTATTAGCAATGCTTGTATTAGTTATGCTTGCATTAGTTATACATATATTTTTTTATGCATTCTTTGGTTTGGTGTATAAAAAATAGCATGCATTGTATAAAAATATTTATTTACAAAAATATCCTCCATAATTATGGTGAAAAAGATGTAAAAGGGATTTTGAGGGGTATGTATCTTTAATATACTAATGCATGCATTAAATTCCTTTGCATTACTGATACCTAAAAATCCATAATATTAGTTATACATAGTATAAAAAAAATGCACCAAACAAGGTACTTCTAATACATAAAGCTAATGCATGCATTAATTTTGCTAATACACTCTACCAAAAGACCCTAATAGGACTATCAAAACTTATTAGGACGTCTCTTAGTTGTACCTAACTTAGATTCGGAACCATAATGTGTCAATATTCAACATTATTGTCATTCTTAGTGTTGAATTAATTTTTTTTGTTAGCATTAATATTGATTTGATTTTGATTCAAACTTTATTTGAGTTACTAATATTTAGAGACTATAACTTTTATTGGACCATTCAAAATTTTAAGTCTAAAAAACTTGAAATAATATGTTAATAGATAAAAATTATGAAAAAGTATAAGAAGTATTTTGAAATTATATCAAAGTAAATATATATATATATATAATTTTTATAATTTATTTTATATATAAAAGTATTTACTTAAAACAAATATAGTCGGATTGGTTTGATCTTGGGTTAACTTTTTTTAGTTAAAAACAAACCAACTCAAATATAGTTGAATTTTTTTTCTAATACCAAACCAAGTCAAACCAAACCATTAGTCAAGTTTTATTTTCGATTTAACTCAATTTGCAATTCGGTTTGATTTTTGATTCGACCTTATACCCTTTACTTAAAAGTCACAAACTCTCATCACATGTCATATTTATCTTTAGATAGAATTAAGGTAAACTAAAAGTTGGCATTTCAATTTATAGGGAGGGAAAACGAAGATGATAATATTCTTTTGAGATGTCATATTTAGTGCTACAACTTATCACTTAGTAGAACATCAATTAATCATGGTCACAATAGCTAATTTATTCGTCTGAATTTATATATCACCTTTTAGTTTAATATGGAATTCAAAAAAAAAAAAATGTTGTGATCTTAAACTAAGGGTATATAATCCTTCAAACCGTAGAATTTTAAATTTGTCAAATAAAAAATTGGAATTGAAAACTAACCGTGAAAAGAGAAGAAAAAAACACATTCTAGGACAATTGTTTGACAGAAGAAATATAACTAAATATTAATTGGCAGGAAGTTACTTTTTTCAATGAAAACATCTAAAATAGTCTTCAAACTATTAATGAATAATTTTGTAATTCAATTTCATACTTAAAAAAAAAAAAAAAAAAGGATTCCCGCTTAGAGTATGGTAGGACAAAATATATAAAAACTTTTGAATTATCGATAACAGCATTTGTTGTTATTTAGAGAATGAAAAAAATACTTAATCCTGCAACCACTATTCAGTTTCCAGAAACTTGGCTCATCTAATATCAGCAACCAAAACAAAAACAAAGAAAAACAATTAATTATTCAGTTTTCAGAAACTTGGCTAACCTCTGATATAAGCAACAAAAAAAAAAATAACCATACACAACAAAATATTCCTTAAAAACACTTGGGGAAGAAAACAAGTACATTTTTAGAACTTGCCACAGAAACTATAATTTACTTCTGGGATGGCAACTTTTCACATACATCCTAGTTACTAACAGGGGACAATCACGAAACACAATTAACACGATTGATGTTGCAGTAAAAATGAATTAAGAGAAAGAACTAACGAGCGTTAACAGCTTCCTGAAAGTTTAACTATATTGCAATGCACTCCGACCTCGCTTCTAGCTCTATCCATAGTTTTAAAGGAGGGGGGGGGGGGGGGGGGGGGGGGGGGGGCAATGTTTAACTGCCACAACAGATTGATAAGATAGACTAATATAACAAAAACCCTCATCTAAAACCCATGTAACTCGACAAGGAAAAAGGTAATTGCCTAAAATAAGCCACAAGACGAAAGAAACAAAAAAAATTCATAAACCCAAACCAAGGTCTGAAACTAATCAAAGCTAAAACACCAAGAAACTGTCCCACGAGGGAAACTGGGGCTTCCATACTTTCCCAACTCTCCTAGAAACAGATGACTCTAGACTTCCTGCCAAATATGAATTTTCTCTGAGAACTTATTTCCAGCAACAACCAACTCCAAATGCTGCTCGGATAACAAGGGAAGCCATGGTTATGAGATCTAACCAAGCACCACTCATGTGCATATCATGTAGTCATAAAGCTCCAATCTAGGACCTCTTAACCACAGACCACCCTTCATTAGCTGAAGTTAGCATCCATTAGAAGCCACATTTGCTACAGGTTTCTTTTCTGATACAGTGACTGGTTTAGCATCCTTCACATCATCTCCTGATTTTGTAACTGGTACAACTTCGGTAAGCTTGACTTCCACAGTGGTAGTCTGGGCAGCAGCCGGTAAATTTTCTTTGTTCAAACAAGCAGAAACTTCTGAAGGCTTCTGTGACTTGAGGTCAACCTTTGAATTATCTCTGTTCTTCTCTTCAGTAGCTTTACCTTCCCATACCTGAGACTGAGACAACCAAAGAAAAAATCCATATTTTACTACCAAAAAGAGATCAAGTTTTGAAGACATTGAGTACTGCCAAATGCCCAAATGAAAGCACCCCATCATGTTCTTTTTTAAATTCATCTGATAGCAAACAATGCAAGCACATAGAAGCTACCTGCTTCTGGAATAGCTGTTGCTTGGCCTTCTTATCCTGAATTCTCTTCTGACGATCCTCATAGAACTCGAAATCATCAAGGATGCACTGTTTGCTAATATGATCCTTAAATATCTTGAGCACTTGCAGACCCTGCTCCACTTTAACCTGTACCAAACAGAGAAACAGCGGGTAAAGACTTGCTATTGACATTTATACAACAGTCAAATTAACACGGACAGACTGTACACCACGCCCAAAAAACACTACCCTTCTTTCTCACAATATACAAACCAGTCATATACCTCCTGAGTATCTCTGCTGTTCGTAACAGGCTTGTTCTCGTTGTTTTCCAGTGTGATGTGTTTCAACAAGCTATTTGGTACATCCTTCACAATGTGCCACTTGACAGGAAAACAGCCGACCCACTTGTCTTGTTGCCAATACTCCACATTCTTGTTGAAATCAACTGGCCCTACCATCTCTGCAACACCAACAAACTGCCCACTTGTATTTACCTGGATAAAAAGACCAAAAATAAGCAATCATGAGGATGTGAATAAAAAAAAAATTGATCATATGTATTTTCATGTATGACCAGAATTAACAAAAAAGGCTAGAGCAATGTATCGAAGAAAGCTCACCGAGAAGAAAAGAAAAACTGGGCAGCCTCCAGAATTTTGTTGAGCCTCTTGGTAAGCAGCATCAAGCTTCTTGTTGCCATTTGGTGTGCTAGCCCACACATTATATTTGATGCTTTTGTGCACATCATCTTCACTGTAAGACTTGATGATAAAGAACTTGGCATCAGCATATGTCACTGGAAAATCTGGATGGTTGTATTGTTCTCTGTCAGGAATCAGGCTTGGTTTATCTTCCACAGCATCTTTGGTTACAGCAAGGGGGATGCTCTGCCCCTTGACTGCCAGAGCAACTGGTGTAAAACTCTTCTGATTCTTGGATCCTTTACCTCTTGGTCCCCTGTTGAGCTCATTCAAACCATCCATGTTTTCATTGCCATAGCCATAGAAACTATTTCCTCTACCCCTGGGTTTAGACCTGTTATCAACTGTCATCCACCCACGACCTGTAGCGCGAGTATCATACCGGTTAGGCCCAAACCCCATGCCAGAATTGAAAGTGTTCCCAAACTGCCCATAATATTTGTTGGGATACATCCTATTCATATACCCATTAGTTGTGTTCACGCCAGATGAAGGTCTTGGGTGGTGCATGCCCTGACAATAAAACAGTAGAATCAGTATCAACAAGAAATTGCCTTAAAACACATATACTGGAGTAACTACTACAAGTTTAGACTGTAAATGTAGGAAGAAAAAGAACAGATCAATACTCTCAAATAACATACCATTACATGTGGATGAACATTCTGATTCTTTGTTGATGGAGCGGCATAGCCATTAGAAAATGAAGGCGTAAAAGAATTGTTCGCCACTGGCCTAGCTTGCCCATCAGTGAACATTGACCCATCAATCCATGGAATGGGAGAATGCACACCATCAAAACCCAGTCTAGGGTCCTGATAACCTGAAGCAGCTCCACCAGGCAATGTGCCAGGTCCATAAGAACCATTAGCATTTAAGGATGAATTCTGGAATGCAGGCCTCACAGGCATATGCCCAGTATTTCCCTTTATACCACCATTTGCAACGACATTAGAGTTACCTTTAGCAGAATCCACAGATAACGATGCTTGGTCAGCAGCTGCTGCAGAGGTGGCAATCTCACCTTTTGGCGGGGCAGCTGAAGTAGTGTTTGAAGTACTGGTCAAGGGGAGTGGCTGGAAATACGGATAGTGATATTGTTGTGATCCATAAAGTTGGCCATCATGCCCCACAGTAGGGACAGGTGAAGTAGCAGGTGAATATGGACTATAGGGTGCATATCCATAGGCATGATGATAGATAAGTGAGCTGTTGTCTCCATAAACTCCCTGCATTTCAATTAAATCAAAATCCACAAACATACACAAAAAAAAATAATAATAATATCTGATTGATCTAGAAAGAAGCAAGTCAGGACAGCAACAAAATATCTCGTTACACCAAAATGTCAATACAGGAAAACAGATTAAGACATCAAATATTGTAGCAAGAGTTCAAGCAGAATAATTTACAGGCATCTCAACTCCATCCGGATTCGCATATCGTGCATAGTCCTCCCACTCATTAGCAGAAGCATCATATCCTACAGCAGATACGAAAACATGTTAGTAAAAGCACACTATCATATGCTAAAAATAATAAATAAATTAATAAGACATTATTTATCTAAATAGAAGTCCTTTATTTTATAAATCATAGCAAAACTACTTAATATGTTGTTCTAACACTGACACGAAGTGAAGCTGAAATTAGCATACCATAATAGTATGCTGTTGAGGTATAACTGTTAGGAACATAGCACAAATTTGGATCCATGAATTCCGGCAACACAGGTGTCACAGACCGATCTGTCGACTGAACCTGACCGTTTGCCCCATGTGTAGGGTTCCCAGAAGGCTGAAAAAAAATCAAAATTACCAATTAGGAACTGTAGACCAATTGAATGAAATCAATCATTTAGATAAATGATTAAAGAAAACTTACTTTCTTTTTTGCATCAGCAATTTCAAGAGTCTTACTCCGAGAATCCAATGACAAATTCTGCAGCAAATCTGCAGCTTCTACGGCGTAACAGTAAAAGAAAAACAAAAATATTCTCCACAATTTCCCAAAAGAAGCGACTAACAACTAAACCAAGAGAAACAACTTCCAATAATACCAATCAGTTGGACTGAACAAAGCATGACTTTTCAAATTATGTAATACTTGATAAATTATAAATTCACAAAAATTAGCTTACAACACTTCAATTCCGCCATTTCAAATAATTAAATAAATTAGCACATAACTTTTTGAACAAAAATAAATCCCTACTGTCGGTAAAAAAGAGTCGTATATCACCAAACAGCTAACCCACCAAGTACAAGTTGAATATACCAACAAACGAAGAAACAAAACAATTGAATCCCTTATAGAAAAGCCCAAAAAAAAAAAGGTTCTGTATAAGAAAAACACAAACATCGCTCTACATGATTAAAAAAGAAAGAGAAACACAAATCAAGCAGCCAACAGCAACAGATTCGACAAGCTCAGATCTACAGAAGCCGAATAGAATCAGATAAAAATAAAAACCTACCACATCAACACGGACATACATATATCTACTGTATATGAATCTCCTCAGATATAAAAAGAAAACTTGGGTTGATTAGATTTTAACAGGAAAAAACAAAGAAAAGCAATGAATACCCATATAAAAGTAGATATGGTAAGGATACGATCAGCAGGAGGAGCACCAGCAGCCATTCCGAGCTAGATCTTCAACAGGAGGAGCCGTAAAACCCTGAAGATGAAGAGGGTTTAAGGAAGGAGATAGAAACCCTAGAAGAGGAGATGGGTTCGAGAGAGTTTCAGCCGCCACACAAGTAGCAAGAGAGAGAAAAAAGAAATAATTAGAGGGTTTAGGTTTGGGTTTTGAGAGAGAGAGAAGATTTTGTTCTCCAAAGGGATTGTGATTCAAATAGCACCACGTATTTGCTCTTAAAGGCCCTTTAACTTTCGTATATTTGCAGATCTGACTGCAGCCATCTCATTTGAGCTGATATGGCATTATATTAGTGGTCAATAGTTTGAATGCTTAGAGAGTTTTTTTTAAATAGGACAAAAATGTCTATTTTGTGATTCTTTTAGGTGTATACTTCTGCAGTTTCCTTGCAATTGCATTAACCCCTTCACTAAGAAACCAAAGAAACGAATGACACAAAAATAAGGGAAAAACTTACCGCATCGAGTGTTTACATTAAATTAATGTAATTTTTATCATTACATAATTTAATAAAGTATAACACATGTTAATTAATTATGGTTAAGTAAAATAACTATAAATTTAAACGCATGGCATGCATGTATTGACTTGCTCTATACACCCCGTGCAAATAAGTTACCCCAAAAATAATACTCCACTACTCACTATGTTGATTACGGTATTTTGATAATTTAGGTTCAGTATTTTTTAAAAATATAATATTATATACTAATTAATTTGTTATGATTTCATATATTTTGCAGTATGATAATTTAATAATTATAATTTTTTACAAGTGTATAAAAATTCGGAAAAAAAAAGAAGAGAAAATGGTCAACGACCCCCTAGCCTATTATCAAATTTCTAACTACACATCTATACTTCAGGGGAATCCTATTACCCCCAAACTACTTTAAAATGATATAAATAACCCTTAAGTGCTGACTTGGCATATAGAGTGTATTTCACTTTCTTTGAGAGAGTGATTTGCCTATTTGATTTTATTTTTCTCGTTTTTTTTTTCTTTGTCTTTCTTTCTTCTTATTTTAGCTATACAACTATATCTTCTTCATCATTATCATTGTTGAAGCTTTATCAATGGATGTTTGGATAAAAATTATCAACAACTAATTTATTTTATGAATAAATAACTTTTCAATAGACTTATTTAGAACATATCTAACAAATTCAATTATTTTTTTAAAAAAAAAAAACATACCTATTAATTGATTTGTTTTAAGTCATGAACTCAAGAGTAACAAAATCAAAGTGAATTAATTGTATATTTAAAAAATATTTACAAACTTATTAGAAGTAACTGACAAAAAACAATTTCGTCTACATTTTCTAAAGAAGTATACTACATCTTCTCCTAAAACCCATGAAGAACCAAAATCAAAAACTCAAATTATAAATTAATCATGAAAATTTTAGAGAGAGAAAGAATGAAAAAGAGAGAGAGGGGTTTCTCAAATTGGTGTTACAAATTGGTCCAAAATTGATTTTCCAATCCGCAATGTGTCACGATCCAACCCATCGGGCCATGCGGACACCTACTCTAACAACTAAGTAAGAGAACCCTCAAATCCCAAATGTTTTAACAAATGCGGAAAGTTAAAAAAACTGACGAATGAAAGAAATTCAAGTAATGTTTTACAAAATAATAGTTTGTAAACGACTCATAGTTAAGACTTGTAAATTAATTAATACCTCAGGGATCTAGTATAAATAGGTACAAGAGCTACTAAGAGTACAAGGTATAACAAAATAATAAATGACGCAACTTCCACCATACAGAAGAAAGAGTAGAAGTTGTTGGAGAGTATCTTCATCTTCACCTATAAAACATCATTGACCCTACAACCAAACTATGCTAAAAAAGGCATAGCAAGAGTAGTATCAGAACAACCACACGTACTGATAGACATCATCCACCAACCCGATGCCCACCGCATAATATAAGAAATCGACTAGCAAGAAACATGCAATAAGACTGTTCATTCCTCCACTTTTAGAATTCCCAAATGCCTTAAAGGCTCTAACCCTTACTCGCTTTGTTCTTGATCATACTTAATCAGTCTATCCTTTTAGAGGAAATTCTAGAAATAACTACTACCAACCCGATCAACACTCATGACACGCCCTTAATTCATCCCCGACACCACTCAACTAGTAACCCGTGATACCGCTATCAAGGCTTGCTAACCTTTTCAACACTAATTTCATCACACGGTAATACTTAACTAGTTATCATTTACTACATACAATTCTCATTGACAGTATACACCACCACTCCTCTAAGTAACACATATTAAATCCTGGACCCTTGATCTCCACCTACTCTACCATATCCCGATTTGGACTTGATCAATTGTAGTTCATTCATTAAGAGATATCTCAATTACCTTACAACACTGCGAACTCACATATAAGAACATAATGTACAATCCAATAATTCTTTTAGGAAACATTTCCAATTCCTCATTATTAATATTACACATATTTCACTAATCAATGGTCCTCTTAGGGAACCCAAGCTCAAACTTAGTGTGTCAGACGTGACACTTGCTCCAATATATATGTCGGTACGTGTAATTTGATCTCAATTATTGTGTTAGAACGTAACACCTGATCCATTCAACAAGCCACAATCACAATTACAATGAACATTCTCATAATCATACAATTAAGTGTTGTATTATGGCATACAATTATTCGTTCATACCTGTTTGCATTAGGTGTGATCAATAGTGCAATATTCGTATACATACATACATTACAATGAAGCAATTACTAGCATACATCACACAAACAAGAAATCAAACCATCACCTAATCCTAGTTTACGGGATAAGTCTTCCTCCTACAGTATACTTTCTATGTAACAATTAGGAATATATGCATAATCATCTCCTTTTCGGTGCACAAAAGCATACGCATGAATACTAATGTCAATTACCATTATACTACACAGTGAGTCGCATATTTATAACTACTCAATTAATAAACCTAGCTAAGAAGTTGCACAGAATTATGGTTCCACTTCTTGTTTCTGTACCTCGTGACGGTGGATTTGACCAAAAATTCGCAACCTATCGTTGTCCTAGTGCTAGAAATATCTTCCTTCTTCTTTCCCAAGCCTAGGGCAGCCGTTTCAGGTTTCTGGGGTAATCCTCGCCTATATTTGGTGTTTTGGGAGAAGGGTGAAAATAAGACTTCGCGTTATTTAAATTTGTCCTGACATTTCCACTCTAACGCGAGCTCTGGCGTCGAGGTCCTAGCGGCAACTGGCCCACTGTGGTGGGATGGCGGCCCTAGTTTTCCCTTAACATTTTCCTTTCATAAATAACGATGGTTAGAGTCGTTATAATAAATACCAATTTACCCCTCATTCGTCTCCGAACGACTAGAGAAGGGATAACCACGAGTTCTCTTCGTACCACTCCCCATACTAGCGGATTGAACCACTACTAAAACACAAGATTTTTTAAATCTTAAGCCCGAAAGGGTTCTATATTTGAAAGAACCAGTTAGAAAAAAGAAGGCAATACACGGAGAAAAGAAACGTGTCCAATTTACACAGCCTAACCCAGCCAGAGCTACAGGCTCCCCGCTGAGGCGGAGCTACTGTGGCAAGGCATCTTCCACTATAGCGGGAGATCGAAAACAGTAAAGAGGGGAAGGGGAATGGTTTCCCCATTTCTTCCTTCACTTTCAAAAACTCCCAAAAACTGTCTCAATCACTTCGTTTCCGAATGTCGAAATCAAGGTAATGTTCTCATCACTCATTCTATGTACTTCAATACTTACTTAACAATGATTGCATGATGTTAAACAATTGATTAAAAAGGGATCTTGGGGTAGTTTTTCAAAAATGAACATGGTTTGCTTGATATTGATTAAAAAATAACGTAACATGAACACTTTCCTTACGTCCCTACGTCTCTACAACGTTCTGGGCGTAAGGATTTCGTGAAAATAAGATTGCAATGATACCGAAATGGGTAGGGGAAATTGAAAGGTTTCTTTGGTGTAAATTCAGATTCAAACACTATTTAGGGGTTATTTTGCTAGAACGATTGCATAATTAGGTTCTAGGGTACTTCATAGACTCTGATCTGCTGGAATTTTGTGAAAACGGGGTTTTTGGGATGAAGGGGTGCCATGATCGCGCCTGGAGTTCATCCCAGATGAAGGTCGCTATGGCAGTCTCCCTCATCCCGCTCTGGCGGGATTTGGGCCGTTATGGCGGGACTTAGTAGGGTAGTAGCTCCTTGCCACTTAAATCAGAAACTTTTCTTTTTCTTAGCCAAATATTATCACTCCCCTCTATATTTCTAACGTGTACCCTTCATAACGATTTGCAGGTTAATCTACTATGGTTGATTTTAACTAGGAAAATCTACCATTTGTTTAGTTTCCCGATGCCGCGAGATGGGAGAGACACCATGATCACCGGAACAACAAATTATGTTGTGAAAGGGGATTTCACTTACTTGATCTAGAGGAGAAAGTGCCCGTCTTTTATACCCGTCTGATAGAGTTTGGTTGGGCTCTACAGACAAAGGCTCTCCTTGTTGCACGCTCCACATGGGTGAGGGAGTTCTATGTCATCCTACCTACTATTCGCTGGGATAATCCCCACCCTTTCATAAGCATCTGGGGGTTGACGTTCCCTTGAACGCCCCCTTCATTAATGATGTACTCGATGTACCTGAGGTTCCCAAGACAGAGTACGAGGCTAAGCTGAGGGAGATGGACTTGGGCTGGTTGAGGGATACGATATTGGAGCCTACACATTGGGACACAGTTTACTAGGCTACTACAAAGGGCATTACTAGCACCGATTGGTTACCAGATGTTAAGAAGTGGTTGCACTTGGTTACCAAGAGGATTCGCCCATCGGGCAACTGTACTAATGTGACATTTCCTCGGGCCTTGGTGGTGGCGTGCACTATATAGGGCATTGGACTAAATATGGGCGCACAGATCATCTTAGAGTGGAAGGTGTTCTATCGAGGCAAAAAAAAAGGCATTCTTCCTTCCAGGACCAGTGATTGCGATGTGCAAGAGAGTGGGGGTGCCACTCTTGGACACCGATAAGGTACTCCTTATGGATTCCCTTTTTCACCCTCTTTTGATTAGACAAGCTTCCATCTCTGGGATCAAGAAGAGGAAGACAGGTCGTGCTAGTAGCAGTCAAACAACTGCGGAGGCAGACAACGAAGAAGGGGAAGATGACGAGGCTGGCGGTACTCTCCTTACCCAGTCCCAGCCCCGGCTATCCAGTGTTCATGTGAAGGAGGACCTAGAGGTTGTCCGGAGGAAACTTGGAGGTTTTCGAGCTTGCACCTCGACATTAGTTCCACCCTCCACTGCCCTTGAGTTAGAGATGCCCCGCCTCTAGCTGCGATGGGAGAGGAAGATGAATTTAGCTAGGGATCGCCTATTGGGCCGGATGTGGAAGACCCCAAAGGTCATTTTCTCTTGTGTCTCCCCCCCAACAGGAACTTCCCACGCTTAAGCCTGAGGACTTCGCGGAGTTTCCCCGGTTGAGTGACGCGTGGACCTACGAGACAGCCTTGAGGACATGGGGTCCAAGAGTGACACTTCCCATTCCTATGGACCCTAATTCAATATTTGCCCTTATTGGCATGTAATGAACAACACTTAATTCTCTTTTGTTTTCCCTTATATTTTGTAAGGCACAAGGATGCTGGTTTTTGCTGTTTTTCACAGCTAATATCTAGAAGTTAAGGTTTATAACTTACTGTTCTATTGCTGAATATTGGTGGAATTGCAGGGATTAGTCCATACACGATTCGGGGATTATATGCGTTACTATGAAAAATAGGGGAGACAGGGTTGAGATTCTGTCTCACCCTGTCCCGCTTTGGCGAAAGTAATTTCGCCCTGGCGGTCTCGCTCTGGCGAGATTAATACCGCCCTGACGAGAACAGGACCCAAGTCACAATTTCCTGGGTTCATCCCGTCATTCTAAAATTTTCCTTCGATTTTCAGGTTATAACTAAGCATTTAGGATAATCCTCGATGTTAGGATAGCCATTGTCTACCCTGAGTCAACCCAATGATACATACTCCAGAATCCCTTTCCATTAATTCAACACCACAACCACACACATTTTCGAATATGCCCATACACTCACATGGTTTAAGTCAGTCGCAACACAATCTAGATTTTTCATTACGAATCACATAGTAGCTTATCTAGACCTTTGCACCGAACTTAGTGATGATTTTCTTTCCGACCACAAGCTCATGAAACTCAATCAATTGCCATTTGTACAGTTTCAAATATTTAGGCTAGCATATTGCCTACATCAAAATCCAGACAAGCAATACCGTGCATTTAATCATATCATAGCATCCAAGCAAATACACCTCTCACATCAATAGTTTTTTTTAGACAATAACATGTACACATTCACGGTTTCAAGTTACAACTCACAGACAAGTTCAAATTATTAATTAGTTCGTCCAATAGATGACCATTACTGATCATCCATGCACTTATACAACCTTTACGACCAGATCCCAATTTAAACCTTCCCAGCTCCAATTTACCTTGCTTGTGTCCCTTCAGCCGTGACCACGACGTCCAGTTTTTCTTTGATAAGATACTAATTGGAATCGGGAGATACGAATTGGACTCAACTCATACTACAAGCGGTAACTCGTACGAAATGAGAGAAGAAATAGAACGACTTCCAAGAGTGCTTCATAGTTTCCTGAAGTTTAGATATCGACATCAACACACCAATCCGTAGGAGTCTATTCCACATTTGTTCTTGTACTGGAAAATGGGTAACCTGGGCTCTGATATCGATTTGTCACGATCCAACTCACCAAGCCATGTGGGCACCTAAGTAGGAGAACCCTCAAATCCCAAATGTTTTAACAAATGTGAAAAATTAAGAAAAATGATGAATGAAAGAAATTCAAGTAATGTTTTATAAAATAAGAGTTTTTAAACGACTCATAGTTAAGACTTGTAAAGTAATTAACACTCCCAGTGATCTAGTCTAAACAGGTACACGAGCTACTAAGAGTTCAAGGTATAACAAAATTATAAATGATGCAGCTCCCACTATGCAGAAGAAAGAGTAGAAGCTGTTAGAGAGTATCTTCGTCGTTACCTATGAAACATCATTGACCCTGCAACCAGACTATGCCCAAAAAGGCATAGCAAGAGTAGTATCAGTATAACCACATGTACTGGTTGGAATCATCGGTCAACCCGATGTCCACCACATAATATAAGAAATTGACTATCAAGAAACATGCAATAAGATTGTTCATTCCTCCACCTTTAGAATTCTCAAATGCCTTAAAGGTTCTAACCCTTACTGGCTCCGTTCTTGATCATACTTAATCATTCTATCCCTTTAGAGAAAATTCCAAAAATAATTACTACCAATCCGATCAACACTCACGACATGGCCTTACTTCATCCCCGACACCACTCAACTTGTAACCCCATGATACCGCTATCAAGGCTTGCTAACCGTTTCGACACTAATTCTATCTCAGGGTAATACTTAACTAGTTAACATTTACTACATAGCACCACTCAATTCTCAACAACACTACATACCAATACTCCTCTAAGGAACACATATTAACACCCAGACCCTTGATCTCCACCTACTCTACCACGTCTCCATTTTGACTAGACCATTCACAGTTCATTCATTAAGAGATATACCAATTACCTTACAACACCGCGAACTCACATATAAGAACATAATGTACAATCCAATTATTCTTTCAGAAAACGTGTCCAATTCTTCATTATCAATATTACACATATTTCACAAGTCAATGGTCCTTTCAGGGAACTCAAGCCCAAACTATTAGTATGTTGGATCGTGGCACCCGATCCAAGTTAGTGTGTCAGACGTGACACCCGTTCCAATATGTATGTTGGTACGTGACGTCCGATCCCAGTTATTTTGTTGGAACATAACACCCAATCATACAATCAAGTGTTGATTCATGACATACAATTATTCATTCATACCTATTTGCATTAGGTGAGATCAATAGTGCAACATTCGTATACATACATACATTACAATGAAGCAATTGCTAGCATACATCACACAAACAAGAAATCAAACCATCACCTAATCCTAATTAATGGGATAATGTTTCCTCCTACAGTATACTTTTGATGTAACAATTAGGAATATACATATAATCATCTCCTTTTAGGTGCACAAAAGTCTACGCGTGAATACTTTCGTCAATTATCATTATACTACGCAGTGAGTCATGGATTTATAACTACTCAATTAATAAACCTATCCTACATGGGCGTCAAGTAGATGCATGAAATTATGGTTCCACTTCTTGTTTTTGGACCTCGTTACGGTGGAGTTGACCAAGAATTCACAACCTATCATCATCCTTGCGCTAGAAATCTCTTCCTCCCTCTTTCCCAAGACTAGGGTAGCCTTTTTCAAGGTTTCTGGGGTAATCCTTGCCTATATTTGGTGTTTTGGAAAAACAGTGAAAATAAGACTTCGCGTTATTTAAGTTTTGTCTTGACATTCCGGCTCTAGCGCCACTGTCCTAGCAGCAACTGGCCTGTTGTGGTGGGATTATGGCCTCAGTTTTCCCTCAACATTTTCCTTTCCTAAATAACGACGTTTCGGGTCGTTACACAATGATTTGAGCCGTCAACAAAATCGTCGCAAGTTGAGTTTAATCTCGAATATTCATGACCCATTCAATGTGTATATGCAATTGTTTGATGAGGAAAATAGAACGAAATGTAAAAAAAAATATGAAAAGATTGTTGAATTAGTTGAGTTAAAGATTTGATTAGGACCTCTATCTTCTGTGCTCTAGAGATTCGGAATGTATAAAAAACGACTCAAATTTTTGTTTCTATAAATTGTTAGAGATATAGAAATTTATTGAGGTAAAAAATGATGTTTATTATAGTTAGGGGGGAAGAAATGATTGGGGAAGAAATAATTCTAACCTAATTATTAGAATTCTAAGTCCAAGTCCAAAATCCATTAATTTAATATTTACCTACCCTACCTCAAATCAGATGGTCACACTTTCTCTTAATTGAATCAGTTTATTCATGTAATAATAACTCTAGTATTTCTAAATTGAATCCAAGTATCTGGCCTATAGATTGTTCATGTACAAAATACTTATTTCCTCAACAAATTTATTACTTTCAAATAAAAAAAAAACATCAAACCGAACCAAATCGACAATAACCAAATTGACAGTTATTTTTTTCTTTTGATTTGATTTGGTTTTTTGAAATTTAAAAATCGACTAAATTGGTTTGGTTTTAGTTTTAACCAATAAATTGATCCAAACCAAACCATGAACACTCCTACTTCAATAAGACTGTATTAATTTACTATTTTACCCCCTATATAAATATTAAATATTAATATCAGTACCTTATTGGTTACTACATTTGACATTGCTTCTTAAAATTGTTTATTTTTAGCAACACTTTTTAAAGGTAGTTTTTTAGAAAAGTGTTTTTGAAAAAATAAATAAATTATATTTGGCTAATTCATTTGAAAAATGTTTTTTGCTAAGAAAATTTTGTTTGACTAATTTTTTTTTTAAAGTGTTTTTAGAGTCAAACTATGAAAAGAGCAAGTATCAATGTACATTTAATATTAAGATTATTTCATAGACATGACCTATTTTAAATATCTATTTAATATATATAAAAAAAAAAGATTAAATTTATTTTTTATTAAATTAAAATGTACATATTCAAATTTTGAATCAATAATATACATAGATAAATAAAAAATATAAATTAAATATTGATATAATTTTAAAAAAATATTGTTGTTACCTTTTTTATAATCCTACAAAATAATATGTAAAATAATATACAAAATATAAAATAATAATATGCAAATGTAAAATAAAATTAAAAAATTATTATATAAAAATAATTAAATGAAACTTAACCAAATTTTGAGATGTGCTAATTAATTGATAAGTGATATATTGATAAATATGTATGTATGGAAGGGATATTTTGGTCTTGAAAAAATAATTTTCTGCTCCTACTTCTATTTTTTTAAGAAGCATAAATTTTTAGTTTCTTTCCAAGCGTAGAAAACCTGATTATGCTCTCACTTAAAAGCATTTTTACTGATTTGTCAAATGCCTTACATTTTTTTAAAAAATAATCTCAAAATAAGTGTTCTTGGCTTCTCAACAATGTAAAAAGACACTTTGTCTTTAATTCACATTATTGGCATAGTTTGTTTATTTATGTTGCACTTGTATAGTTCTTTCATGTTAGCCACTATATTGTTTCT
The DNA here is from genome assembly GCA_037074985.1 of Solanum bulbocastanum. NCBI lineage: Eukaryota > Viridiplantae > Streptophyta > Magnoliopsida > Solanales > Solanaceae > Solanum > Solanum bulbocastanum. Next base: position 24,453,070 of record CM073597.1, on the reverse strand, counting down.
ATTTTATAAGCATTATGTAAATTTATGGTTTTATTCTATCTTTGCAAATTATTGGAAAAGTCATATATTTGTTTTATGAGTATTTTCTTATTGGCTAAATAAAAAATTGAAATGTCAAGGACCAATAATCGATAAAACAAAAATTGATAAAAAATGTATTTTATTGGTTTGGTTATTAGTTTAACATATTTTAAAAGTGAAAAACTAATAATACATAAAATCGATTTGAACTGACCGACGCACAACCCTAGTTTGTTTGACTTCAACTGATAAATTGTAAAGACCCGAACCATCGTTAATTAGGAGGAACAAAAATTCAGGAAAACTCTGAATCATTCTCTCGCCAGAGCGGGCCAGATGTTGCCAGGGCAACGGCACCAAAGCGGGGTAAGTTGGCGCCAGAGCGGGATAGGCAAGGCAGAACGTAAATTACAAGAAATCTTATTTTCTCCATCTTCCTAAAATACCTAAATAAGTCGTAAAACACCGTAAAAACCTCATAAAAGTTGCTCTAAGCTTGGGAAGGAAGGAGAAGGATATTTCTACCTTGAAGATGGTGATATCTTGCGGATTCTTTGCCAAATTCACCGTCACAAAGCTTAGAAAATCGGAATCGAAGTCAAAAACTCTGTGCAATTGCTTGGCGCTCAGGTAGGCTAGGTTTTATGAATTGAATAGTTTAAATATGTACTTACCGTGTAATATATGTAAATCAATGGTAGAATTTATGCGTAGACCTTCGTGCACCAAATGATTTATGAGTTGATACCCTAGAAAGAAGTCTTAGACGATGAATTAGAGCTGAGTATGGCTGAATTAGGGTTTGCATGAGGCATGTTGATGAATATTCCGTAGGTGATAGTTGTGATTCTATGATTGTGTGATGTATGTTTGTTCTTTCTTCATTATGATACTTGTATATGTATGAATGTTGCATTATTTATCACACTTGTTATCTATGAGATAGATGAATTATAATTGCCATGAAATCATGACCTAAATGTATGATCTTGAGAATATACTTGTGATTGTGATTGTGGTGTGTTAGATGGATCGGTTGCCATGTTCCAGCATAACTAACTTGGATCAGTTGCCATGTTCCGGCATAACTAACTTGGATCGGTTGTCATGTTCCGGCATAACTAACTTGGATCGGTTTTCACGTTCAGGCATAACTATGGGATCAATTGCCATGTTCCGGCATAACTTTGGGATAGGTTGCCACGTTCCGGCATAACTAATTAGATCGAGTACCACGTTCCGGTATGCTAATTGTTTGGGTTTGAATTCCATGAGAGGACCAATAATATGGAAAAATTGTGTGACTTGATATAAAATGTGAAGTACATGTTTGATATATGCATGTGATTATAATGTTGTTTGACTTGCTTATGTAGAACTTAGGGGATACATGTTATGACTGTTAATGTTTGATAGTTCTTGGGATAAGCGAACTCGTTAGATATAGTGGAAGGATAAAGTGTTCAAGGGGCGAGTAATGGATAGTAAATGTGGATCGCGTGTTGTAATGGCAAAGAGTAGAGGTAGCGTGTGTGCTGAAATATGCTAAGGTGGATTCCACCTTAGGGGAAAAATATTGGGTTTCGAATTAATGGAGCTTGATGTAATGTATTATGTGACTATGGCTGGGTAATGTGACGAGGAAGTAAGGGTATGACGTGAATGGTTAGTTGAAATGTTGGTGGTTGTATTTTGGGGAGTTCTCTATGTGTTAGAATGATTCGGCTATGATCAAGTATCTGGTAGGTAGGTTGTTTGAGAAGGATGACAGTAGGCAAAATACTAGTGTATATTGGAGGTATTTCAAGAGAGGGTAAAGGTGGAGAAGCGAGTGGTTTATTTCATGATCTTACTAGTTGGTTTCTTATGTTATGTGGTGGGTGTTGGGTTGACCGATGATTCCTACCAGTACACGTGTTTTGTACTAATACTACTCTTGCTATGTCTTTGACATAGTCTGGATGCTGATTGGTGACGTTTCATTAAGTGAAGACGAAGAAAATCTCCAGCAGCTTTTATTCTTCCTTCCGCATGGTGGGAGCTGAGTCTTTATATATTTGTCCGGTTGTACTCTTAGTAGCTCTTGTACCTGTTTAGACTAGATCCATAGGAGTTGTTAAATTACTTTACAAGTTTTAACTAAAAGTGTGTCTTAGGATATTATTGATAAAATCATGTTGTTGTAATTACATCTGTTTTCTTTAATTTTTTCGCATGTTTGACTATTGGGATATGAGGGTTTTCCTACTTAAGTGTTAGAGTGGGTGTCCGCACGGCCCGGTGGGTTGGGTTGTGACATAAATACTAATATAAAAGAGAATTATGACTTCAAACTTTAAAGAAATATCTCAATTATATCATTTAACACCTTACACATGTAGAAATATTCAAAAGAAAGTACAATCAAATCCTTTTGTTAATCAATTATAAAAAATAATGACATTTCAATAAATTAAGAAAAAAGAAATTTAAGTATCAATGTATAAACAATTAATTTTGTATTTATTGATATTATAATAATAAAATATGAATTGTTATATAATACTTTGATATGATATTTGATATTTCAATTAAAAAGGTATAAATATCGAATATCGTATCAAAAATAAATTAAAAGATTGAAATGTATACCAAATATCATAATATTAAAATCATAGTATTAAAAATTTCAATTTACGATATAATAGAATATCCACCATAGTATGTCCACCATTAATGTTGATTCTTTTTTTTTTGGTTAAAATGTTGATTCTGATTAGTCTTCTCTTCTGAATTTATTCGGTGGACACCTTCGCAATTTCATTGCAATTGCATTAACCCCTTCACTAAGGAACCAGAGAAATGAAGAGGAGAATAATACTCACTATGTTGGTTAGGGTGGGCATGGTAGGATATTGATAATTTACGTTCAGTAATTTTATTTTTTTATTTTTAAAAATATTAAATTATGTATCATTATATACTAATTATTTGTTATGATTTGATTTTTTAAGGTATGATAATTTGGTGTTTATAATTTGTTTTAGGGGCGTAAAAAAGTTGAATCAACCAATAGATCGAACAAAAAAAATATGTTATTGGATTATCAGATTAACGATTTCTTAATGGTTTTATAAGAAAAAGTTGTCGGTTTAATTTTGAGTTTTTAATATTGGATTATTGAATCAACCATAACCCATAAACCATAAAGACTCTAGTAAGTAATTTATTACTTTACCCCTACATAAATATTAAATATTAATATCAGTACCTTTTTGGTTACTACCTTTGCCCTTTAGTCTTCAATTCACATTTTTATCATAGTTTATAAATATGTGTTGCACTTATATAGTTCTTTTCATGTTCGTTCCTATATTGTTTCTATTATATGAGCATTATATTAAGTTAAATTATCGTTCTATCGCGTCAAATTGTTGGAAAAGTCATGTATTTATTTTATGAGTATTTTCTTATTGGTTAAACCGAAAATCAAACCGTCAAGGACCAATAATTAATAAACCAAAAACAAATAAAGAAATGTGTTATTGGTTTGGTTATTAGTTTAGTGTATTTTATATTGAAAACCAATAAATCGAACCGAATGACGCACACCCCTAGTTTCTTCGACTTCGACTTACTATACTAATATAATACAAAATTATGACTTCAAACTTTAAAAGAAACATCTCAATTATATCATTTTAACACCTTACACATGTAAAAATATTTTTTTTAAAAAATACAATCAATTCTTTTTGTTAATTAATTACAAAAAATAACGACATATCAATCAAAATAGAGTAATTTAAGTTTCAGTCTTTAAGCAATTATCTTTGTATTTGCTAATATTATAATAATAAAACGTGAGTTGTTTATGTAATATTTTGATAAGCTATTTGATATTTCAATGTATAAATATCGAATACAATATAAAAAAAAATAAAATTGAAATGTCTACCAAATAACACAATATCAAAATCATAATATTAAAACTTCAATTTCGATATGATACGATATCTATTGTATTATGCCCACCTTTAATGTTGATTCTGAATTGTCTAATCTTTTCTTCTTCTTTTTTTGATCTCAACCAGAATATAGTTTTATTGTTATTCTTATCTTAGTCTTTATATTTTCACATTTATATTTTTGGTTATGAGTCTTTGAGAGTCATGATGTCTCAGGTTCAAATTTTAATAGAGATAAAAACACGAGGTGATTCTTTCCATCTATTCTAACTTTGGTGGACAAAATTATCTAGTATATGTTATTAGTGAGAGGAGATAGATATTCCGTGAAATTAGTTAAGGTGCACAAAAATTGGCCCAAACACCAAATCATAAATTTCTTTTTAGAAAAAAACATTTGTGTTTATCATCCAGTTTTATATATTTTTAGGTGAATTAAAATGAAAATTTCAAAACTTCATTATTAGGATTTTTAAAAGCTTGAAAGCTCATCAATAGGTTTTGTAATTTGTTGAAATTTCTGATAAATTAAAAATTTGTTGAGTATATCATTTTGAAGTTGTGGTTAAAATATCATCTTATATTTACAAATTGTAGGTGAATTAAAGTGAAAAATTTAAGCCTTTATTATTAAGATTTTGAAAATCTTGATAGCTCATCAATAAGTTTTTTTGATTTGTTGAAATTTTTGACAAATTAATAATTTGTTGGGAATATCATTTTTAAGTTGTGGTTAAAATTTAAAATAATTCAATAAAAATTTGAGCTATTTTATAAATATATTTCACATGAAGTTTTGTGGATTAAAGTTTGTAGGAGATGAAATTTAGTTTTTATATATAAAGTAAGTTTAATGATTTATTAAAATTTTAAACAAATTAATAATTCCTTAAGGATACTGTTATACCCTATTTTAACTCGAGCTCCAAACGATCTACAATGTTGGTGATTCTTATGTTTTTTTTAAAGAGTCACCACCTAATATATTTTAAAGGTGAACTAGGACACCTATTTTGCTAAAAGTTATGCTGAATTAACTCTATATTAAGATCTGCTTAACCTTACGGGATTCTAGGTAATGGTTCTAATTCCGTTAATATCTGTTAAAAACAGTAAACCGGCCAAACTTAGGTTAATTAATTTTTTTTTAAAAAATACTAAATATGAATGCTAAAATGTTAAATAAAGTCGATGAAGTTAATTTTACAAAAGACATTTGTTAGTTCTTGAAATCTCCAAAACATTTTAAACTTAAAAATTCTTGAAGTAGATTAAAAAGAGACCATTTGCTTAATTAAAAAAGATTGTTGCTTGCATAAGTGAGTGTACCTGGAAAACATTTTAAAAATAAAGTCGAAGTTAAACAAAATGTTGCTCTTTTATTTTTAAAAAAATATATTTTGGAAGTTGAAGCATATTGCTAGGCACGATAAGAAAAGTGTTAATAAGTAGATTAACGATGCCATAATCTAATCCTCTAACCCCCTATTAGTTATTACTAATAAAAAGAAAAGTATAAACTAACACATATTCGGAATACATAAACAAGTTGTTAAAACAAATAAATGCTAAAAGGAAATAGTAATATAAGCAGTCATATAAATAATCCTTGATGAGTTTCGCTTGCTTTTGTTGCTATTTGGATAGTCTAATATGTAATGAGAACTCCATGTGTAGGTATGATGGTAATGTCAAGTCTATGAGACTCAAAATTTGCTAGAGTCTTGAATCAAAGACTCCATTTTTGCTCTTAAGGTTCATGCAAGTGAACAAGTAAAGAGAATTAGCAAGATAACTTCATTCGAAATGAGGTATTAAAATAAGATAAGTAGAGCAAAGTAAATATTACGCTTCACATATACTAGTTAAAATATAAAACACACTAAGACAGAACGGGACACTCAAATCAAGATACTTAGATATTATTACATAACCCTTACTAAACACTTAGAAGAAAAACTAATACATTCTACTTTGCTAATTAATAGATTAACAAACAACCTAAAATATAAGATAAAAATGGGAAGCAACATAGAGGGAAAGGGGCAATGTATTTAAAAGCATGTCTCTACATCTTCATTTTTTTTAATTAAAAAAAAAGCATAATCTGCCCAATATTTGTAACTAAGCAAAATAATAACCATATCATTCAGTACTTCAAACCAATAACAACTTTAGTATATATATATATATATATATATATATATATATATATATATATATTGCAACAGACTTTAAATCAACATGTATTCATGGAAAGACGCTACAGGAAATCCAATACATAATATTTCTTCACGTACTTTTTCAATTAGATAAAACACATATTTTTATACAATGTTTCTTTTAACTAAACAAGAAACAATAACTAACGTCTTTCTGCCGAGGGAAAACAATATAAGTTATAAAATTTGGAACCAAAAACAAATAAAATAAAAATTGATTTCATATTAAAAATTCCAACCTAAATACGAACTAATATTCAAATTAAAACGTCTAAAACATGATAGGAAAACGACTTCAATTCTCAAACAAGACACAAACACATTTTAATATAACTTTCAGTATATCTAAAATAAGCATAAATTAATCTTGACACATAAATTTCTCAAGAATACATAGCATTTTAACGTAGTGGCAGAAACAGAGGAAGAAAGGGGGGAGTATCACATATTGTCGGGTAGTGAACGAGGATATTCAATCGAAGGTCTATCTTCGAACAACAATGAATTCGAACAAGCTTGAAAAACAAAGTTCTGATCGAGATCGAAAGATAATAGAAAGAATATTTTTTTGCAGAAACACAAGCAGTCATTTTAGATGTTATGGGAGGGGGGGGGGGGGGGGGGATAAAGCTTTCCTTCATGACACGAGTGCAATATGCTTAATATTTATAAAGATGAATTAGGGTTCTTGGTTCAAGTTTAGGCGGGATTTCAAGAGTCAAGATAGCCGTTTTGAGTTCAAAATATGTATATGTGATTTTTCATCAGATATTTCAAAAAGTATTTTAGCTTCTTGTTAACCGAATTAAAGATGAGAGATGTAAATGAGGGAGAGGAAGAAAGAGTCTGGCGTTTTCAGAAGAAAGAGATGATGCTTGCACGAAAATGGAGAGACTAGTGTCACGTCCCGCCAGTTCATAGTCAAATTTTGCATCCGGATAGGGGCGGAAGAGTCTAGAGTTATGGAGGGATTTATAGAGAACTCTAGAAGCCCTTAAATATTTTCTTGGAAAGATTTGGAATTTCCTAGAAAGTGTAGAGATTTCTAGAGAGGGGACCAAAGTGTAAATATCTTAGGGACTTGTAAAGTAAATATTATTTACACTTAGGCCCTTAGATGTTAGTATAAATAGAGATGTCATTCATTTGCAAGCAACCAAGCAAGCAAGCAAGTTGTAAGCAATCTTCCAAGCAATATAAAGCCTTCTTCCAAAATTCTCTAAGTCTTTCCTTTCATTCTCTTAGTGATCTTAGTTTCAAAAGGCTTACTTAAGCTTACAAGATCTTGAAAGAATAGTGAGTAAGTTGTCAAGTGCCGCACGGAGCTTTAGCCAACACTCTAAGTTTGTGACAAGTGGTATCAGAGCGAGGTTTTGATACTAAGAGAATGACCAATGAAGGAGACGTGAATGCTGCTAGCACCACCAACGTTCGTATGGATGTTGGAAAGAAAAACCGCAAGGGAAAAAAGCACCTTAAGAGTAGCGAGGAAATGCTACTCGACCCTACGCTGAGCGAGGCGCTAACATCTCACCCGCATTCGACCACTGAAGCAAGTGACGATGACCGTGGCGAGGAGCCCATTGACGTCACACCAGGAGAGGAGTGGATCGCAAGGGTTGAAACGGCAAGGCAGGTCGTGGAGATCTTAGGTAGATGCTTGAACAAGGTCGATGGCAAGTTCAAGACTCTGGAGGACTTCACTCTTGAGGAGACCGAAAACATCCATAAGGAGTTGGAGGGACGTTAGCGAGTTGAGTTTGAGATGAAGGAGGCCATTACTTCCTTGGAGTGCTGGCTCATGGAGGCATTGAGCACAATAGAGACCATGAAGGCCGAGATGAAAGCACTCAAGGAGGGCGTGGAAGTTGGAGGATCATCGTCGCTTGACCATGATAGGGAAGCCAAGGTCGAGGCTCCCAAGCCACCTATGTTCAAAGGCGTCCGTGACGCGTAAGAGGTGGAGAACTTCTTATGGCATTTGGAGAACTACTTCAAGTGCAACAGGTTGAAAAGCGATGAGAGTAAGATCAACACCGTTGTGTTGTATCTTTCGGAGATGGCTATGCTATGGTGGAGGCGCAAGGAGGCCGAGATAGGGAAGGAGACGTGCACCATCAACACCTGGGAGCAATTTCGGGAAGAATTCAAGAAGGCCTTCTTCCCTAACAGCGTCATCTATGAGGCGAAGCGCAAGTTTAGGGAGCTGAAACAAACGGGCAGCATACGTGCATATGTGCAGGAGTTCACCACCATCACGCTTCAAATTCCTAACCTCACGGATGATGATATGTTGTTCCACTTCATGGATGGGCTGCAAAATTGGGCCAGGACGGAGTTGGAACGTCAGCAGGTCAAGACTATAGATGAGGCCATCACACAGGCCGAAGCTTTGACAAATTTCAGGCATAAGAAGCTCGACAGAGCCAGAGGAGAAGAGAGGAGATAAGAGGTAGTCATGACCATGGTGGGGGAGATCGTGGCAAAGTCGAGGAGCAGCGGCCACATACCAAGAAGCATGATACCTATAAGTCCGATGGCAAGAAGTCTGCACGTCATGGCGACACAGAGAGAAAGGCAGAGACCGCCAAAAGAGGTGGTTGCTATATATGCGGTGGGCCGTATGGTTATGCAAAGTGCCCTGAACTGAAGAGCCTTGATGCTATCCTGCGAGAGCAGAAGGAGAAAGACGCATAAGAGCAAAGACAAGACGCAGAGACGACGCAGTTGGGCTTGATAGGATTATGCGGAGTCATCACCAAGCAGCCGGGGAAGCCAAAAGGATACGGAGCGCAATATGTCAACCTCTCAATCAATTGAAGACCGGCTTGTGCTATGGTTGACACGAGTGTCGAGGCTAATATCATGACTAAGGCGGCAGCGACAAGGTTAGGGTTGAGTTACCGTCTAAGTAACACCCAACTCAGGACGGTCAATGCACCACCAACTCCCGTGTGTGGAGTCACGCATGGAGTAAGCATCATGCTAGGCCAGTGGCAAGGTAAGACCAATTTCACTGTCGCTCCTTTAGACCTCTTTGATATCATTCTAGGGTAGGAGTTCTTCGAAGAGTGTCATGCGGTGATTGACCCTTACCTCCAACGACTTCTAGTCATGGAGCAAGGAGGATCATGTATGGTGCCCCTGATTAAAGTACCGACGACGGAAGAACAAGTTCGTCTAACAGTCATGCAGCTCCTAAGAAGCCCTAAGAAGAAAGAGTCAACGTTTATAGCCACCATTGCAAGTTCGAAAAAAGACAATGGTGCTAAGGAGTCCTTACCACCATGTATGGAGAAGGTTCCAAAAAGGAATAATGTCATGATGTCAAAGAAGCCGTCAAAGCCCGCGCCTCCTAGAAAGGAGGTAGACCATAAGACCAAGCTGAAAGAGATCGAAAAGCAACTAAAGGCGTTGCGCGAGGGCGTTGATCGAGTCAATGGACTATTAGCCACGCGCATGAGAAGACAAGAACCGGTTGGCGATGCAGCAATGATGTGACACGGTCGTCGCATCAATAGGTGGGGGAGAGTGTCACGTCCCGCCAGTTCACAGTCAAATTTTGCATCCGGATAGGGGCGGAAGAGTCTAGAGTTATGGAGGGATTTATAGAGAACTCTAGAAGCCCTTAGATATTTTCTTGGAAAGATTTGGAATTTCCTAGAAAGTGTAGAGATTTCTAGAGAGGGGACCAAAGTGTAAATATCTTAGGGACTTATAAAGTAAATATTATTTACACTTAGGCCCTTAGATGTTAGTATAAATAGAGGTGTCATTCATTTGTAAGCAACCAAGCAAGCAAGCAAGCAAGTTGTAAGCAATCTTCCAAGCAATATAAAGCTTTCTTCCAAAATTCTCTAAGTCTTTCCTTTCATTCTCTTAGCGATCTTAGTTTCAAAAGTCTTATTTGAGCTTACAAGATCTTGAAAGAATAGTGAGTAAGTTGTCAAGTGCCGCACGGAGCTTTAGCCTGCTCTAAGTCCGTGACACTAGGCTCTGTCCATAGTGATCGCTGAAGTTTTCTTGAAGAAGACAGAAAAGTAATTATCCCCTTTCGGATAAGGTGCAACTTCTACATATCTTAGGATTAGGTCGAGGTTTGGGCTGGAAATAGGCTTTTGGGCCGAACTTTGGGATCCTCTCTTCTTCTTTTAGATTGTTTTGGACTTCTAACTTAATATATATATATATATATAGATAGATAGATAGTAGATTTTCGATACATGTGTTACACGTGATTATCAATTCAGAAAATTTAAGCGAAGATTTGAATAATAGGTTTTGCACAAAATAATATTGCAGATTTTTTTGTAAATATTCAATTTGGATCGTCATATATATCTGTTATTTACAAGAACCTATGAAGATGGTCTATGAAAAATTTATTAGTTAAATGCAATAATGTATATATGTATTTCAATGTGATGAAGTTCAATCATGTAATTAATCGTATCTCACTAATATTACCTTATACTACATATTGGTGGCCATATTGGTTATGTATTTTTCTTGTCATCTAACCAGATGTGCTTTGTACGTGTATTCCACTTAATCTATGTAGATGTCATATGAACATGTGGAGAACAACCACATTTTATTTTTTAGAACTATTTATGTATATTAATTTTAATTTTATAAGTTATACCATAATAGATAACATTCTTTTTGTTGGCTCTCATATTTGACTTGTCCATTATCTGTGTTCATAAATCAAAGATAGTTATTTGACTGTCCATAGTTAACTGAGAAAGGTTTCCTTTTTTTTTACCGAAAAAACTAAAAAATAAAATTTAAGAATATATTCTATCTGTGAAATCATATAATCACATGTTTATCTTATAACCAACAAAGATATAGTTTATATACTTGTAAACAATTTTTAATTTATTCAACCAAGTATGATTCGTCTAAGGAAAAATAATAATACTGTGTTATCACATATATAGGAGCGGTATGATAATATGAAAAAATATTGGTGAAAATTTAATATAAGGAAAGATGAAAGATAAAAATAATTAACGTAATAACTATGATAATTCATAATATTATAACTAAATAATATAAAAGAGTGTGAATAATATTTGCAATAATTAGTAATAACTAAGAGAATTTATAATGTTATAACTAAAGAATTAATGTGCAATAGCTGAATTTCTAATAAATTTTATAATTACATAAATATGACTTTTAATTAATGTTACTATTTTTTTTTATAGTTATTAGATTTTAATTTAGTTTAGGGACAAAATGAAAATGTTTATTCCATATTATTGAATATGAACTTTATATTGTTAATGATAAATTTTATATGCTTCATATATATTCACATAATTTCACATTTGTTGTGAGATTTTTTTTTTAAAAAAAACTCGGGAAATTTTAAAATTAATATATTTTGAAGTTAGAAGATCTTGTTAACTTAATAATAAACACAAATATATATGAATTAATGAAAGTATATATCTCATAAAAATTAGCTATTATATAAATAATAAAAATTAAACTAATACAAATTTTAATTGGAGTCATTAGAAGTCATATTAACTTTTCTTCACTGAGAATACTAAAATGTTAAGAAATAGTAAATTAGTAGAACAAAAGAGCAATGTTTACATAGTAATAATGATTTTTAAGTAAACTTCTTGGCAATCTTAATCACATAAGTATCATTGATAAATAAACTCATTTTTTTTGGCTTGAGCATCAAAAAAACAAATTGTGATAATTCTCTAACTCTTGAGAAATTTAATAATTTTGGAAAAAGATATTCAGAAACATATATCTAATTCAGAAGAGAAATTGTTAACAAAAACAAATGAATTTAGACTATAATAAAAAACAAATTGTGATAATTCTCTAACTCTTGAGAAATTTAATAATTTTGGAAAAAGATATTCAGAAACATATATCTAAATCAGAAGAGAAATTGTTAACAAAAACAAATGAATTTAGACTACAATAAAAATTAAACTAATACAATCTTCCACTGGTGTTATTACAAGTCATATGAACTTTTCTTCATCGAAAATATTGAAATATTAAAAAATAGTAAATCAATAAAACCAAAGGGCAATGTTTATATAGTAATAACTATTTTGAAACAAACTTTCTGACAATCTAAATCACATAAGTAACATTGATAAATAAATTCATCTTTTGTCTTGGGCATAAAAAAATAAATCATGACAATTCTCAAACTCTTAAGAAGTTTATTAATTTTGGGAAAAAAATATTCAGAAGTATATATCTACATTACAAGAGAAATTGTTAAAAAAAACAAATTAATTTAGACTACAATAAAAATTAAACTAATACAAACTTCAACAGACGTTATTACAAGTCAAATAAAATTTTCATCGTCAAAAATACTTAAATATTAAGAGATAGTAAATCAGTAAAACAAAAGGGCATTGTATATATAGTAATAACTATTTTGAAGCAAATTTTTTGACAATCTAAATCACATAAGTAACATTGATAAATAAAGTAATTCTTTTGTCTTTAGCATAAAAAAAATAAACCGTGACAATTCTCTAACTCTTGAGAAGTTTAATAACTTTTGACAAAGATATTCAGAAGCATATATCTAAATCACAAGAGAAATGTGAACAAAAATAAATGTATTTAGACTATATCATGTTAACTCCACATATTGGAACATTACATACTAATTTATATACTAAGCAAAAAAAAAATTATTATATCATCAAAATTATTTTCCTCAAGTACTCGAGGTTAAGGAATATACCCTCTTAGGATATAACAATTTACTTCATCAGAATAGTCGTACCTCATATTCTGCTAAACTTCGAACTCACTCAACGTCAATAAATCACACGATTTTTTTAAAATGCAAGAAGAAGAAGAAGAAGAAGAAGAAGAGTAGAAGATAAAAAAAAAATTGTGGTTGAAAAATGAAAGAATCTCATGTATTTATAGTCAACAAAGGGTAGTATGAACAAGTGTTTTTAGTGTGTTATCTAAAAAGTCATGACCTTTTCGAGAAGTCACAACTCTTTCAAAAAGTCACAACTTATTGAAAATGTCACAACTCTTTGGGAAATGCATCACTCATCGAAAAATCACAACCCTTTGAAAAAAGTCACAACTTATCAGAAAAGTCATAACTCACCGAAAAAGTCACAATCTAAGTTAGAGATATTATAGTAGTTTAACATTCAAGTTAGGAGTTCATGCTTTTAAGGAATATATATATATATATATATATATATATATATATATATAATTTACATAATAAAATACCAATAGTACAAATTTATGCTAATTTAAAAATGTAGGTACAAAATATCAACTTATAATTAATTTAATAAACACAAAACTTGAAATATAATGATGACAATCATTATTTAAGAAAAAGAGGTGTAAAAAGTGATAACAATAATTTCGATAATAAGACATAATTTTAGTAATAATTATAGAAATATAACAACGACAATAATAATAGTAATGATAAATAGTTGTAGCAGTAAAACTAGTTGTGAAAAAAGACAATTTGATAGGTTATTAATTTAGAAGCTCGAAAACAATGGATTTAGAAGATGGAGGGTCAAAATTGGGTGTCAACAACTTGTCCCTTTTTGACTAGAGACGATGTAAGAGTATTTGGGCAAAGAAGTTGACGTAGTTGCCAATTTTATCCCGACCAAAAACTACGACAAGGTTTGCCCCAGTATTGAACTATGATGTTACAGGATATAGTGATCGAGGAGAGTATTCGAGAATGAAGTCGATCAGAGTTCGAGGTAGACCTTTGACCTTTGTTGGAAAGCTAAATTTTCTCATCAAATTGCCTAGTTCACTGCTAAGTGGAAGTTCCTCGTTATACTATGCAACATATTCTCTTGTTGTGTGATGTTTCCTGCTAAATCTTCTGAAAATTCTAGAAAGCCTTTGTTAATAGCATAAATGTTGTGGATGCATTGAGAAGAATATAACGATATTGACGTTTGCGTAATTAAGACACAACTTTCGATGCAAGTGTCTACGATCGTACAATAGTAAAGTAATCCAACCAAGGGTTGGGGTTGAGTCCAAAGGGAGTGGGCTTAAGAATTAATAGTAAAATAAAATTTAGTTCTAATTAGTAATAGCTAAAGACATTGTTGATTAAAAACATTATAAATCAAAAAAGGGGTGACGCAAGCGTCAATTAACAATTGGGGGGGGGGGGTGAACAAAAACAACAAAAATGCAAAGAGTACTAATCAAAGAGATGGGGTTCTTGGGATGTGATAGGAATACGGGAAAAAATAAACTATTGGGTGCATGCTGTTGACAATAAATCTGTTGAATATTTGTGAGTAGGCTAGACTATAGTGGGGGTAAATTCTCTCTCGAGCAACTTACCCCGAATCAAATGGGTTCCTCTCAGACACCCACTTGCCGCATGAAAAGCAACCTCCGCCTTAGCCCACTCACTCTCTCGAGCTGAGAATATGGGAATGAGACTAGGGTTTACTCTCTCGAGCTGAACCTTATGTCGACCCAATCCCACCGGCCATCAATTTAGTAGTCTTAGTTTTACAACCTCTCTTTCTCGAGCAAGCCTAAAACACAAAGGTGAAATCATATTTGCAACTACAATTTCATTAAGTTCCACCACAACTACTAAACAAAATCACATCTAAACAACAAGTAAATCATCAGCAAGTAAGACCTAACATATAATCTAACCCATATTCACAAAATCAAGCCCCAAGAATTGGGGTTTTAGCTAGACATGTATAAGAGATAGAAATTTATACCAATATGAGTTTGCATTCAAATCGGTATGAAGATTTAAGTCTCAAAACAAGTCAAGATTGAAGAATCCACAAGACCCAAGTCTGAAATCTTGGATTTGAAACCCTTTGAACCTTCAAGTTCTTCAAAATCCTCTCCAAACTTAGAACTCAAAAATAAAAGCAAAGTCTGGAAAATTACTGTTCAAAGCTAATAATTTGATACTAGAATAATATTTCTCAACGAGTATTTATAGTTTTCAAAAATTTGTGCTGCGAAGGATCACTCGGCGAAGTTAGTCAAGATCGCTGATCAACTCGACAATCCACCCTTCGGTAAGTTTCTTCGCCGTCTTGCTCTATCCTTCAGCATCGTCGTGTTTGGATCATTGAGAGATATAGTGCAACTTCACAGAACTGCTCGGCAATATGCCGACTGCTCTTTTTCATCGCTGATTTGATCCTTTCCTTCATGACTCAGCATAGTAGAACAAAAGGCTAGGATAGGACCTTTTGGCAACTAGCCGAATGGGTTCGGCGATTCTCAGATCTACATTTCTTCGTTCTTTCAGCTGCCTTTGTTCCCTTTTTTGCTAAGTAGTGTCCATGCTTTCCTTTAAACTCCAAATATCTAAAACTTAAGGGTTTTCATCAGATATTGAGATAAAATATGCATTTGAGGACACTAATTTTATCAAAATATAGCCCTAAATGAGTCACATTTGTGGACTCATCAATACCCCCAACTTAAACTTTTGGTTGTCCTCAAGCAAACTCAAGTTCAGCCGTTCAAAAAGGGTGTCTCCAACAGTTACACTAGACTCAATCATGAATGCACACAACAAGACTCAATTTGCTTATGCAAAGATCAAATGCGCACTCAAAGATTAAAGTTGTGACTTACCAATATCAAAGAACCTTAAGCTCATACTACTTGCTTCAAATGCAAATGCAAGCTCAACCAAAATGTTCAAATGCCTTCACACAAGTAATGATTCCATATTCACACAATAGTTCACAGTTTAAAGCTTCAAAATCAGATGCAACACTCACACTCACAAAGAAGAGCACAATGCATAATTTCACCCATAGGTTTGCCTTTATTTTCCAATCAACATTTGTTTCAACTCACTCAAGATCAAAAAGGTTTTTCAAGGCTTGTAATGGGGCTGAGTACAGAGGTATGGTCATTTAGGCTCAGTGACTTTCATCCTCATGAAATGTGGTTCTCACAACACTTCTTTTCCTTTACCATTCTCTTTAGTGCTCATAAGTCATCCTTTTATTCCCTTTCCATGGATTGTTTGGGAACCCCATTTCTTTTGTACTTTATTCCACAACTTTCTTTTTCATTTTTTTAATATATGGAGGGGTTCCATTTTTCTCAAAACCATGGGTAAGAGGGACTTTCTAGCACTTCTTGATTTGTCTTTTCTTTTCACCACACCCCCAACTTAGGCTTTTGGCATAAGTTGACTATTCAACTAACCACAACTTCATGAGGATTATAGGTAATGGATAAAGAAAGGTTATGATTTCATCAAGTTTCTTCCAAAGAAAGGTAAGGCTCAAGGGTGTTCAAAAGCAGTTCACACACTCACAAGGTAGGTCACAAAAAAGGTATATGTCAAATTAGCTCACACTCTTAGAAGTTGCCTATGATCATATCAAGTGATAGCATCACTTAGTTGACCAGACCAATGGGGAAAATTATAGAATCTATCATGCATGGTTCAAAGTAAGCTCATCACACTAGGCATTGACACTTACAGTCAAACAAGACTCCACACTTTCGCTAGTGTGCAATGATCATCACAAGAGAGTCAATTCGATACTAGGCAAGTCATAACAAGATACAAATAGTTCACATATTGTCTATGCAATTTCATTTGGCCTCATCGTAGCCACACATTCATGTTTGTTTGATTGAGAGCACTATTTAAGTCATCGATATTGATCGAAATCGAGACTTAAATTTTATAAAAGAACAACCACATTCAACACACGAGAGGTGACAAAATTTTTTATTTTGAACGGGTCAAAATCATTTTGCAATTTTAAAATAAAAGGAGCCATAAGCTCAAACATCCATAGAAAGAGTATATCAAACACACGTTTTAAACCGAAAAGCACAAATACAAATAAAACACGAACATCAATAGCACACAAAAGTGGGTCTCACCCCACCACGAATAAAAAGTATTTGTCCTCAAATGCAAATAACAAACATCTGAAAATACAAATAGAGAAAAATAGAGAGGGAGGTAAAGAGGGGATCCTAGTTAAGCAACTGCTCCATCTGTCGGGGCAACATGGTTCTTCCTGCGACTTTTGGTGTAGTTATATCTGCTGCTTCGGATTATAGACCTTCAACAATTTTAGCATTAAAAAGAAGGCGAGGTGGGGACGTTAAGCGAACCGTTAAGTGGTTCAACGAGCTCTACACAACTTCGCTAAGCAACCTAACAAGCCTATTTTCAACCCACTTTCTCGAATGCTTCACAACCATCCTGCTTCAATTGTGCAAAAAGTTAAATTTCAAGCAATACCCAACTCATTCAAGCACAACCTCTTTTTGCGATGACCAATTTAAAGTTGAATAGCTAGGTAGCAATGCAATCCAAGTTCCGAGCACAAATCGATGCTAAAATACTTAGGTAATGCAGGTTTATGTAAAGATTAATGTGCAAATGGTGTAGTTGGAGGAATGAAGGTGTATAAAAGTGAACGATGTTGCCAATTAAAAATCTTTACTCAAACGCTGTCCAGTTCCTGCACACCCGACGATATTAGTTGTGATTGCCGAGTCATTCAGCGTGTTGCCGAGCAATCACTTGTTTCACTGATTTTTACATAACTTTCCAGTAAGTTTGGGAGTTTAAATGGCGGCTCCATCAAGATCGCGGATAGAGTCGGTGATGCGCCAATAATTTCACAAGCTCGTCGAGTTTTATAGGCTCCAATTTTGGAGATGTCTAGAGTCAAACGGTGGATAAGGTCGGATTCGCCGACCTTTTTGGTGACTCGCCAACTGGATCTGTTGCTTGCCACCATGCACTTTTCGAGCACTTCTCACACTTCAACCTGTACCAAAAACACACTATTATTTTACCAATATGCAAATATAAAATAATAAGGGGTTTTTGGTTGCCTCCCAAACAACGGCTTAGTTAATGTCACGGCATGACACAAGTCAACAACTATTCTTCATCCTCGGAGTCATCCATGGTGTAGTTAGGCGAGTCCTCGGCGAATGGTGGATAGCGACCTGTCATCAAATGGGTGATTTGAGTATCCTGCAGCTGAATAGTCATGGAGTTTGAGGTAGACGTTTTATTCAACATTTCAATGTTGTCCTTCATCTCATTCAACTTCTTGCCTTGTTCTCCAAGTTTTTGTTGAATAAGTGAAAGGGCTTCAGCATTCAACACGCTCCCATGCTTCTTCCTATGTTTACATTCACGAAAGAAGAAGTGCTTGTCTTTTTCCATGGCTTGTATAGAACATCCAACTGAGTAACTAGTGCATCCCACTCTTGCTTCTTTTTGGCTTCCTTGTTGGTTTCAACCATACCATCAAGGATTTTTGCGACGACTTCGTAAGGCTGGTGTAGCATACCCCCCGTGCAAAGTTGATCGGCTATACTTTTATTTTTGGGTCCAAGACCCCTATAGAAGCACTCTAGTAGCGCCTTGTCAGTCATCCCATGAGATGGGCATGGTTGTAGCACTGCTTGGAACTTCAGCCACATTTCCTGAATTGTCTTATCCCCTGTTTGTTTGAATGTTAGGAGGTTGTCCATGAGATTTAATAGTTTCAGGAGGGGGTGATCCGTGTGGTACCCATAATGATTATTTATTCTTATTTCCCTTCTTTGATATTCAAACAAGAAAAATAAAACTACAACTAAGGTTAGTAAAACTATAACTAAGAATAACAAAAATTCTATTAAGCTAAGAATTCTCAAGTAACACCACTCCTCAGTAGCGGCGCCATTTTGATGTTTGCGTAATCAAGACACAACTTCCGATGCAAGTGTCTACAATCCTACAACAGTAAAGTAACCCAACCAAGGGTTGGGGTCGAGTCCTAAAGGAGTGGGCTTGATAATTAATAGAAAAATAAAATTTAGTTCTAATTAGTCGTAGCTAAATATATTATCGATTAAAAACATTGTCAATAAAAAAGGGGGAGATGCAAGCGTCAATTAACAATTGGGGGGTTTTTCACAAGTGAACAAAAACAACAAAAATGCAAAGAGTACAAATCAAGGAGATGGGGTTCTTGGGATGTGATAGGAATACGGGAAAAACTAAACTATTGGTTACATGCTTTTGACAAAAATCTATTGAATATTTGTGACTAGGCTAGACTATAGTATGGGTAAATTCTCCCTCAAGAAACTTACCCCAAATCAAATGGGTTCCTCTTAGACACCCACTTGCCGAATGAAGAGCAACCTCCGCCTTAGCCCACTCACTCTCTCGAGCTGAGTGTGTGGGAATGAGACTAGGGTTCACTCTCTCGAGCTTAACCTCATGTCAACCCAATCTCATTGGCTATCAATTTAGTGGTCTTGGTTTTATGACCTCTCTCTTGAGCAAGTCGAAAACGGAAAGGTGAAATCATATTTGCAACTACAATTTTATTAAGTTCCACCACGACTACTAAACGAAATCACATCTAAACAACAAGTAAATCATCAGCAGACGCAACAGATAATCTAACCCATATTCACAAAATCACACCCCAAGAATTGGAGTTTTAGCTAGACATGTATAAGATATAGAAATTTATACCAATATGAGTTTGCATTCAAATCGGTATGAAGATTTAAGTCTCAAAACAAGTCAAGATTGAAGAATCCACAAGACCCAAGTCCAATATTGGAGTTGAAACCCTTTGAACCTTCAAGTTCTTCAAAACCCTCTCTAAACTTAAAACTCAAAAATAAAAGCGAAGTCTGGAAAATTACTGTTCAAAGCTAATAATTCGATAATAGAATAATAATTCTCGATGAGTATTTATAGTTTTCAAAAATCTGTGTTGCGAAGGATCACTCGACAAAGTTAGTCGAGATCGCCGATCAACTCGGCGTTCCGTTCTTTGGTAAATTTCTTCACCGTCTTGCTCTATCCTTCAGCATCGTCGTATTTGGATCATTGGACGACATAGTACAACTTCATATACTACTCGGCAGTACGCCGACTGCTCCTTTTCACCCTTGATTTGATCCTTTCCTTCAGGACTCAGCACACTGAAATAAAAGGCGAGGATAAGACCTTTTGGCGACTCGCCGAATGGGTTCGACGATTCTCAGATCTTCATTTCTTCGTTCTTTTAGTTTCCTTTGTTCTATTTTTTTCTAAGTAGTGTCTATGCTTTCCTTCAAACTCCAAATACTTGAAACTTAAGGATTTTCATCAGATATTGAGATAAAATATACTTTTGAGGACACTAATTCTATCAAAATATTGCCCTAAATGAGTCCAATTTGTGGACTCATCAGGTATGAGCATGAAACTTCTTAAGATCAAGGCGTTGCTACTTTAAAGCTAGTGCAAAAATCACTCAAGATAATTTGGTGCAAAGTTCAAAGTTAGTGCAGAATCATTGAGATAACTATAAGGCTAATAAAGTTAGTGCAAGGCTAGTTCTAAAATCAAGGTTAGCACTAGTGCAAAATTAGTGCCAGTGCCAAATTAGTACCAAATCAAAATTAGAGTTGGTGCAAATTAGTGCTAAAGAGTTAGTGCTACTTAGTGCCAGAAGATTGTTAGTGTCAGTGCAAGTCAGTGCCATATCACAATTAGTGCATGTGCATAGTAGTGCCGACTCATAGTTAGTGTTGGTGCAAATTAGTGCTAGTACAAAATTAGTGTGGGAGTAGCACAAAATTAGCTATGACAAAATAGAGTATGTGGGTAGCATATGTTAAGGTAAAGAAATTTCAAACCATCTCGCGAATATCGCGACTGTATTTCTTTGTCTTCTTGAATTATCTTTGCTCCTTTTATTCGCCTACTTGTTTGAATGTTGTGACCTTATCCAAGTTCTAATAGTTGTTGAATGGATAATAATCCAAACAACTTCATTATTGTACTTGCTAGAATTTCTCCACATTCAAAGAAAATTTATAAGTTGGGGGAGGGGGACTGATTCACACTGACTTGAGATTCCCAAATCTATTGCTTGTCTATCCTCTTGTTCAAACTCTATGACTCCGTTCGAAGTACAAGACTTGGTAGATAAATAAGGATCAATAGGAAAATAAATAAATAAATAAATAAATTTTAAAAATAATGTACATATATATGAATATAAATCATTTCGAAATCTCTTGTCGATTTCTATTTTATGATAATGTGCTTAGACATCTTTTTTCTAGATATCCAATTAGACCATGTGCTTATACTATTCAGCATCTTTCAAAAAATCTTTGCCTTTACTTGTTGCTTTAGTCGACTATTGCATTCATTTGTAGTGAAATTTTGAGTCATTCTCAAAATTTGCCCCAGTTTCTACTTATAGATAATAGAAAATTTCTAAAACGTATGGCTGAGCCACAAGGCACCACGTATCCCATAAAAATAGGAATCAAATAGTACATAGTTTAAGGTATAATGTAAAGAAAAAAATATATATTACTTTTTTATAAATATGACCGAAGCCGATGAGACCACCTACGTAACCCACCAAGGGCATCAGGTCAAAATATAGTTCATATTACATGCAAAAAGGATTTATAAATTTTTGCTAATATGATAGAAGCTAATAGAAGTCGCCTAGTATCCTACCAAGGGCATCATGTCAAAATGTAGTTCATATTACATTAAGAAGGTGGCAAATGAAAATAAACTAAATTAAACTTCTACAAACAAACATCTTCTAACATGATCTGGATGGATAAGCTTTGGTCATATGTTACATCCACGTATGCCAGCATCAATGTTTCCCAAGACAAAATCCTTGCTAAATAGGTGTAAAATCCCTTAGCTTCTTCTTGCAACTAACTACAAACTGTTTTGAGTTTCCTCAAACTTGCTTCACTGGGTTTGGTAACTTATGCAACATTTGACCCTGAAAATATATCCACATACTTTCTTAATAATTCAATAAATTGTTCTTTCTCAAATGGCTCTAGAAGGACAGTGATTTGAACTTTTCTTTCTAGCTTGAGTGGTCTAAATTCGAAATTTTAGCTTCGTCCAAAAGCTGTTTAAATTCCTTGGTTAGCTTATCAAGTGGCACGTCATTTTTGTATCCTTTGAGTTTCTGTTGGTCATTCACGTTCTGCTCTTTTGTCTCATCACATGTCATAATCATAGGACCAACAAACTCATAATCTTTTAAGCTGAAAGAGTAAAAAATAGAAGTCAAAAGATAAAAATAAGGAGTTAGGGAGAAATGAAAAGACATTATATAGATTTCACATTTGACCTTTCGAAAGGAGAGGCAAAAATAACAAAAAGTTCTTCTACATGATTAAAGCCTCAATTTTTAAATCATGTCATTCCAAAATAGTGCTAGAATTTAATCTACCAAGACTCGTGGCAAATCAGGGACAGAGGAGAGGTCCAATTCTTAAAGGCATCTCCTAGTTTGACATTTCATATGGTCGGTGTCTTAGTGAAATCTTCAGCAATAAATAAATTTTTGATCCCTTCAGCTGGATCATTTTCAATAATGTCCTCAAACATTTGGACTACAACAAATTTGGTAGCATAATAGGATCAGACACATAAATGTCACCCCTCTTCTTGAACTCAGGATTGATGATTTATCAAGGAATAGTCTTTCCTACTGACATAATAGTTCTCTTAAGACTCCTTTCTTTGGATGTGGTAACCATGTTCACACCCACATTCTCATGTTTAGGCAAAGGATTATTGTTCACATTTGGAAAAGCTCCTTTTAGCTAAATCACATTCTCTTTGATCAAAAGCTCAATCTTATCTTTGAGAGCCAGACAACTTTCTGTATCATGTCCAATAGCCCCTAAATAATATGCATAATGCTTAGATTCATCAAACCACTTAGGATGAGGTTTGATAGCTATCCAAAAAATTGTTTGGATCACTAATGTTGTTTTCAACCTTTCAAATAGTGGGCATAGGGCTTAGCTAGAGGTGCGTAAGTCTTCCTTTTGTTAAAATTTTGATGAGGTCTTGGGAGTTATTGAAATGTTTGGAGCTTGGTAGCAGGATGATTATTGGTAATATGGTGAATTTTGATACGTGGGTGGTTACTGATAGCACGTTGGTTGGGTGTTACAAACAAGACAAGAAATAAGTGAAAATATTTTATTTTGGGACTATGAAGTGGCTGGTATGATATGCATTGGCTCCTAAATATTCATTATAGTTGCAACTTCATCTTTTTTCTTCTTAATTCCTCCAATTGTTCCAAGTTGGATTGCCTTAATTGTTTCATGTAAGGCTGCAAAGTTTGTGACTCACCCAAACTTGGTTCCTTCTTCCAAAGCTTCCCCAGTTTTGATAAGGTCTGTAAATCTGGAATCTGTCATGAGCAACATCATTTCATAATACATATTATCTTACGCTTTGATAAAAATGTCCTTCATTTCATTTTCATCCACTGGAGGCCGTACCCTAGCCGCTTCGAATCTCCAAATGAATAACATACTCACGAAAGGTTTCAGAGGTCTTCTTTTTTAATTTTTCAATGTAATATCGATCAGGGACAATCTCAATATTAAACCTAAACTTTTTCGTGAAATCCTTTGCCATATTAGTCCAATTATGCCAAGTCTTGAGATCTTGCTAGATATACCAAGTTAATGCATCTCTAGTTAGTCTTCTAATAAACAACTTCATTCTTACAACCTAATTTCTTCCCATCCCGACCAACTTATCACAATAAGATCTTAAATGATTGTAGGAATTTACAGTGCCATCAAACATATCAATTTTTGGTGGCTTGTACCTATACCTATAGGTCCTCATACTCGAGTTTCTCTCATATTTTAGAATTGTATATTCCTAACTTCTTCCCTCAACTCACACATCTCTTTATCACATTCCTCCTCCTTTATTTTCCACTCTTTCTCCAACGACTCATATGGATCAACAATTGTTGTTAGGGTAGCAGATATTTGAGCTTGTGTAACATATATCACTGGAACATATTACAAGTTTGGATCAACATGTGCCACTGATATATGTTCAGGTGTCGAGTGATTTTGAACTGGTGGAGTATTGTGAAGAGCGGTAGTTGGTGTGACATGTGATGGGTTTGTGGGAATTTGATTTTGAGGACTCTGGTATGTAGGAAATTGGGTGGTATACTGTGGATAAAAGAGAATTTGGTTTGGAGGGATTTGGTAGCCGAGTACTGGGGTGAGAGATGGTGGGTTGATAGGGAATTGAAAAAGTGGCGGGGTAACATGTTGAGTATTGGAGGGAATTTGGTTAAATAGTTTTGGGAACATGAGAGATGGATTGACATATTGGGGGTTAACATGAGCTTGATTAGTAGGAGGTGGATTTATGGGATGCGAGTTCATGATGGATGGATGTGCTTATGGGCTGAGTATTTTTTGGAGAAAAATGGTTAGGAATTGGAGATTCTAGAGATGAAAATGAGGAGGCATTGCAACAGTGGTCCTTTGTTCTTGGGGATGAGTGTTGGAGACTGGTAACTTGCCAAAGTTCTTGTAGCACCCCAATTTTTTTTTGGGCTAAGACTTAAATCATCCTTCGTTGTGAGTAGGATTTTACTGAGGAATTTAAAATTTCTTAAGTGTTAAGGTCACCAGATATAGCACCTTCAGTTCCAAAAAAGAATAAAAGGGAATTCATACAAGTCATTCCTAAGTTTTTCTAAGATTTGGGTCAACTTCAAACGACCATAACTATCGGTACAGGATTATTTAGGTATGCCATGAGATGGTAAATTAAAGGTCTTTGAATTATATTTCCAATGCCACCAAGTTTGCTAAGTTTTGAGTTCGAATGAGTGAGATATTCCCTTTTGAAATCAGTCTGTCGAGTTAAGGAAAGTTACCCGAAAATATTGAGGGGTATTGTGGTCTTTTCCTTACCAAATCAGATTTAATTCATTTTTAGTAATTTTGTAAGGGTCTAACCGATCAGGTTCAGTTTAATCATCCTAATATATGCCTAGGGTTTTAGTTGAGAGTTCAAGAATAGAAAAGAAGAGAAAAGAGGAAAGGATCAAGGCGTTCGTCGAGGTTCTTGAGTTTTGTTACGGACTTTCGCCAAGGGTTTGATCCCTAAGAGGTATGTAAGTTTCCATAGTGTTTGGTTCGTTCACCCACATGCCAAACATGATTTTCATATTCGAATTTGTCTATAAAGATTGAAAGATTTAAGTTCTTGAGAAGTGTTCTTGAAGTTTCATTCTAAATCTTGTTTTGTTGGGGTTTTGATGATTTCTTGAGATGAAAGTGAGTGTTTGGAGGTTTGTATTGAGTATATTAAAGTGTACTTATTTTGATTAATAGAATCTAAGTGATTGGGGAAGAAACCATTCAATTTTAGGTGACTTAGGGTCCGAAAACGAGAAAGAAAAGTCGTGGGGCTGGTACGCGCCTCAACCAGTGCGCCTGAAACTTGTGTCTGTAGGTAGAGGGCTGGCGCCCTGCGCCACTCAGTGCGCTAGGGTCGCCTGCCCCATCTGTTCTTCATTGTTTCATCCATTTGAGTTCTTTCGAAGGGAAGCTTTACTCCCCTTTGAACACTCTAAACTACTTCTAAACACCTAGAAATAATTCATACATAATTCAAATTCAAGGTAGAGTTGGGAGTTGAGAGTTCTTCAAAACATTTTGAGATAATCCCTTTGAGTCTTTTGAGGAGTGTTCTACAACTTCAAATAACTTGTTTCAAGACTCAAGTAAGTGAGCATGAGAGTGAGGAGAATGTATTCATGAGTCTACACTATCACCAAGATATGTTATATCATGATCCATAACTCTTGAATCCATAATTCACATTCAAGAGAGAGTTAAGAGTAGAGTTTAAAAAAGTCTTTTAGTTAAATGTGAATCCTTTGAGATCAATTATTGTCATGACCCAAGGGTACCCCCTAGACGTAACATGACATATAAGACCCCGAAGGACCTCATACAAGCCACTTAGCTTTCATAACATAAGATAATAGAAAATGGTGTGGAAATTTAAAAGATTTTCCAATACAATCAAAGTTCATAAAATGAAGCGAAAGTTTTTAACACTTGTCTCAAACCATCTAATACATGAAATTCTTGGGACACATCCCATACAAAAGTTCTAACATAAAAGAAAGACATAAAGGAAAGGTGGTCAAATCCTTGATGCTATGAGGACTCACCAAATCTTCACTTGCTTGCTCTACTTAGATCCTAGCCTTGACAATGGAAGTCAATATCGCCGAACCCTACATTTGATAAGAATGTAGGCAAGAGTATGTGCTAGTACAAAATGTGCTAAATATGATAGCTAGCATAAATCATCAACATAAGTATATCATAGGCATTAGTCAACATAAGACATATACCATAATCATAAGAGATACATCATAAGACATAAGCTATAAACATAAGAGATAACAACACATTCATAGGCATAGTCAATGCATCTAGATCAACATATATAAGAGAAACACTTCATAAGTAACCTCAAAGCATGCTTGTGCAATGCATGGATAAGACCCCATAAATCTCACCCATGCCAAGCAAACCACTTTAAGCCCTCATACATTTTCATCATCTTTAATCTCATCCTTAGCTTAGTTCTTATAGACAAGGGAACATTCACCTTTAGTCAAACATTTCAAGAAAAACAACTATAGCAACAATCCAAGCTAATCTAAATCTCATATTAGAACATACTTACTATACTTCTTTTAAGTAATCTCGTTTCATCATAACATGCTACTTTGATTAGGGACTTATCCCTCTTTAGTCATTTTTACTTTTCATGGGAGTGTATCTCTCTGCTAGTCCTAGACAAAGCATTTCTCATGAATAGTTATAATTTACCAATTCAAGACTATCAAGGAAAGCATCTCATCATGCTAGACCAAGATATCATTTTCATAACATGATTACCTTATACATACTTACCTTTAAAGACAAGAGTATTCTCCTCTTTTCCTATCTTATAAAGGCTAATGGGTATTCGCCTCTTGCCTTACTTATAAAGGCGAATGGGTATTCGCCGCTTGCCTTACTTACTTTTAGATTACTGGTACTCACCTCTACAATCACATCTTATGACACGGGTACTCACCTCCACATCATTTCATAAGGAGCATGGGTACTCACCTCTATGTCCATTCATCATAGTAAGAATGTGGGGACTCACCTTTTGTTCAATTCTAAAGAGTATGGGAAATCACCTCATGTCCTTACATATGTGGGTCAAGGGTAATCACCTCTGGCCTCATCATTCATTAAGCATTTTAGTCTAGATTCATTTTAGGTGAGCAAACCTTTTAACCTAGAATCATTCATGTGAGTAAACCTTTCACATCATGTTCATTATATGTTCATAAGAATCTCCTTTCAAGCAACACAACATCAATATCATAATCATTGACACTTTACTTTCAAAGTGTTCTTAAAGCATTTACATAGGTTCTATAAAGACATGCATAATCTCATACATTCGTAATATAGCTCATGTGGCTAAATACTTCCACAACCATTCTACCTACAATTTACATTTATCATATAAGCTTTACCCTCAAAGCCCTAGTCATCATCATTCATCATATTAGCTTCTACTGTCAAAACCCTAGCAATTCAACATTTATAGCTACAAGCCTTACTCTCAAAGTAATACTTCTCATGATCATCATATATGCCTAGATCTCAAGACATTCTAATCACATGCTTCATCCTTTAGGCACTTCTAATCATATATCATCATATAGGATTAATCTAAAGCACTACCAACTATGATTCATCATATATATACTTTAATCTAGTTCAATTCATGGCTATATGCTTTACTCTTCAACAATCCATACCTATGTGCTCTAATCTCAAGCAATCTATAATATAATTCATCAATCCTAGAAGTTCACATCTAAGCCCTCAGTTTCCCCTTTCATGGCATAAAACCAAACTATATCAAATTCACCTTAGAATCATAGGTTAAGCATGAATACATGTTTACGTCCTCCTCCTCCTCCTCCTCCTCCTCCTTCTTCTAGAGAGAATATTTGAGAGGGAATTTGATTTCTATTAGGATCTTGAAATAATGACTTAGAATGAATTAATTTAGAGGTTATCTTCTTCTTCACTTTCTAGAGAGAGAATAATTGAGAGGGAATTGGGTTTCTTTTGGGATCTTGAAATAATGACTTAGAATGACATCATTTAGGGGTCTAAAGTCCTCATATAGGTGGTCTAGATTAGGGTAAAATGACACCACTTAAAAACCCCAAAGTAACCCTAGACTTAACTGCCCAACTGCCCCATTTTGTCCCAACCATGAGACCACGCTGACGGGCCATGGGTGGACCCATGGTCTGTGCTGGTCAACCGTGGTTTAGGTCTGGAGGTTGGCAATAAGGGCTTGAACCACGACCCCCTAAACTTAACCTCCCAACTGCCCCATTTTTTCCTAACCACAAAACCATGCTGACAGGCCGTGGGTAGACCAACGGTCCATGTTGGTCAACCGTGGTTTGGGTCTGGAGGTTGGCAACAAGGGCTTGAACCATGACTTCCTAAACTTAATCGCCAAACTGCCCCATGTTGTCCCAACCACGAGACCACACTGACGGGCGGTGGGTGGACCCATGGTCCTGCTAGTTAATTGTGGTTTGGGTCTGGAGGTTGGCAATAAAGGCTTGAACCATGACCCCCTATCCACGAGGCGTGGACCCATCCATGGGGCGTGGGTCCTGCCGTAGGTCACTACTTTGGGCAGTTTTCTTGGGGCATCTTCATGGGCCCTTGGTAGGTCTTTAAGGGGTGACACCTTGAATTTCTAACATGCTAGACCCTCTATTTAAGTTCGGGGTGTTACAACTATTGATTTGAACTAAGTTTTGAGGAAATATGTAAGAGAATGAGAAGAGTCGTATACATAAGTTCCATGTTGTTATGTAGACTTCGATTCAAGTCGTTCATGCCCATAAATTCTACGTGGACTCTATAAATTGAGTATCATTGAGAGGAGTAGTATCTTCAAGTTCTAAGTCTTGAGTATCGAGTTCCTAACCCTTTTGAGATTATGTTCCTAATCATGGGACTATTACATGTTACCCATGAAATCCTTGAGTTGAGTAGTTCATTCCATAATTCCGCATGAACTGTATAAGTTGATTAGTCTTGACATGAGAAGTATCTTTGAGTCCTTGAGTTGAGTAATCCATGCCCATAATTCCGCATGAACCATCTGAGTCGAGCATTCTTGAATTGAGTATTATTATTGAAGTTCTTGCATTATGAGTTGTTGAGTCTTGAGTATTGAGTTCTAGTTACGATTATTGAAAACCTTGAATTGAGTCGTTCACGTCCATAATTAAGCAAGAACTTTATTTTGAGAAGTCTTTTACAATATTTTTAAACTTGTTTTAAAACTTGAGCATTGAGTTGAGTAAGAGTAAGAGTGAAGTTCATTTCTTCAAAAGATTATATGGGAACTAAGTGTTCCCAAGAGTAAAATGTTTGAATATTTAAAAAAGAGGAAACACCAATTTCTAAGAGAGCTTTTAAGTTAGTTTTTGAGTAATAATCTCAAACCACAAGAAGAGTTATGTTTTTAAACATATGAGCTGAGTATATTTTGGGAGTAGTGTTGAGCACTGATATGGGGATGAGTTCATAATAACTCAAGTCTCCATAAATCATGTAGCTATCGTGGGTAGAAATGGTCATACTTTTTAGATGATTCCTTAATGATTTTAGCATAGACTAGTGGATCCACTTAGTTGAGAGGTTCTATGCCCTGACAAGGTATATGACTGTTCTAGTAGAGTGGGCGAGACGCTATATCATCACATATCTCATAGTAATGGTTGTCGGTTTGAGAAACTCTCACATAGTTGTATAATATTTGATTATATACAAATTGAGTTGTTATTTTATGCTTCAATACATTGAGTTCTGTCTGCTGTTTTAAAAGTTTTCCATATATTGCATCTTTTATTATTTCTTTATTTTGAGTTGAGTATCCAGAGTTTAGTATCTTGAGTGTAGCTATGTTTCACTAAGTTGAGAACCTTATTACTGAGTTAGCTTATCCTTGAGTACTTCTGAGTTCAGTAAGTTTGAGTAGTTTTGAGTATCATTGAGTATACCTTTGAGTTGAGTATCATACCTTTGAGTTGAGTATCATATTTTTGAGTTGAGTATCTTATTCTTGAGTTTAGTTTAGTTAAGTGAGTTGGGAGGATGTAAGTATGTTTCTTTTTTATCAAGTTCAAGCTTATGTTTAAGCCTTAGAATTCCCCTTACATGCTCGTACCTTCCATATACTGAGCCATTTGACGTGCATCATTTCATGATGTGGAAATAGGTACTCAAGATTATCAATAGGCGCTTCGTTGATATCACATGCAGTTCGAGTTAGCTATGGTAAGCCTCCTTGCTTTCGAGGGTTCCACTTGTACTTTTAGTTATATCGGTTATTAGGATGTCGTGGGTCTTGTCCCGAATTTCATCTTTGTCAGTTACAGGCATCATAGATAGACATTAGAGTTTTAGAAGTCTGTTCATTTATTTTGTTAAATGTTTTAAAGACTTAAGTTGCCTATTTAGTGGTGAGTTGAATATATTATTTTTATTTAGAGGCTTTCTTTTGATTCAAAGCTTTGTATTTGAGTTTCATGAATTTTTATTCTGTTTTTAAGATTTGTATGCTTGAGTTAGTCTTCCGCTTATAGTCAGCCAGGATGAGGGTTTCCTTGGGGACCAACAATGGTTCTCGAGTGGCGGCCACGTCCAAGGTGTAGGCTCGGGTCGTGACAAACTTGGTATCAGAGAACATAGTTCAAATATCCTAGGGTGTCCATGAAGCAGTGTCAAGTAGGGTCTTGTTTATGATTGTGAGGGCCCCACTTCTATAAACGTGGGACTACAAACATCTAAGAAATGTTTCCCATAAATCATACTCTTAATCGTGTAATAGTGCTATGTCATAGAGATTTATTCATACTCGTGCATTTCTCAGATTCATTGGACTACCTTTCATACTACTGGTTGTTGAAAATAAAAGTCAGTCCTTTATCGATGAGTTAGTCTTAGAAAAGTCTTGAGGAAGTCATGAGACTCTAGAGGGGCTTGAGAGAAGCCCATGAGTGAGTTAAAGGTTGAGTTTCAAAGGAATGCACTCATATTCATATGAATCATGCGTTTGAGCTAAAAGCGAGTTGTACACTCTTCCCTAAACCATATTCAGCTAAGACCTTTAAGAGTATGTTATGTTTAGAGCTTGGGGGTAGCATGAGTAACGAGACCATGAGCAGCAGTAGTGAAAGTGCCCAGAGTTAGAGGAAAGTATGCATCGGTTTAGTAATCTAAGTAAGGGAGATGGCGTTTGGACAAGCTATGTTACTATAGTCATGGACCTAGTAAGTTACTAATGAAGAGTTTTTGCCTTATGGGTAGACTAAGAAGTGATGAGTTGTGAAGATTCCATCATAGGAGGTAAAGTGTGTTGTAGCTAGAAAGGAGTTTGTGATGAAGTATCATTGTGTAGGTAAGGACCAAGTGTAAGTGCTGGATAGAAGAGCAAAAGTATTCATAAAGTTATAGATCTAAGCAAGACTTATGATTTTTTTGAGAGGGTCGTGATGTTCAGAAGGTTATAGAACTGATCAAGTAATAGGGTATAACATAGTAGGTGAGCAATCGTATTGATATTCGGGTTTAGTGATGAAAATTAAGCTTGAATTTGAGATGTGTGTCATGATCGAAAGAATAGCAATATGAGGGTGATGATGATAGTCTTGGGATTTGATCTAGTAGACTTGACATAGAGTAGGTGAGAAATTGAGACGTTCGCTGTAATAAATATGAGTGGTACAAGTGAGAGATCCTAACCTTTAGATAAGGGCAATGAAGTGTGGCTAAGTTACTAGAGTAAAAAGAGTATTAAGATGTTTACCAAGAGGGTATTTAATTAGAAAGAGGCCTTAGTACCTACTTATGGAGAGTTCATTAGTCATGAGATAAGCTTCTTCCGAGTGTTAGCGTAAAATAGAATGTAGTCCAGTTAGAGATGTTGGAATAGGTCCATAGCTTCCAAGTGTCAGCTTTAGAACTAAGGGGGAGATAACGAGATGAGAAATCAAGTACAGTGGTTGAGACTAAGATAGCAATGAGTTCTAAAGAGTATGTGAGATATCCTTTCGGAGGTCCTTTTAGTAATGAAGTAATGTAGAAAGAGGAGGTTGATGTTCTTATCGTGATAGTGATGGTGTGATAATTCCATATAAGGTTATAATGAGGAGGAAGAGAAGGATGAGGTTTTACTATGAGACATAGTTAACGGAGGGCCCTTAGTTGGCTCCAAAGGAGTTGGTTAGTAGGAGTCCATGGAGTTGTTAGAGTACTAAGCTTGAATGTGGTGGTAAGGAGTAATAGTCTTGGGATGAGATTCCATATAGACAGGTATCGAACCCGAACCTAAGAATTTGGGTTAAGCTTGAATATAGTAAGAGCATACCATTAGACTCAGACCTTAGTAAGAGTAACCCCATTCCATACCCAGTCCAGTTGTCATTCGAGGACGAATGATCCAAAGGGGCAGATTCTGTTTTAAAAGTTTTCCATATATTGCATCTTTTATTGTTGCTTTATCTTGAGTTGAGTATCTAGAGTTGAGTATCTTGAGTTGAGCTATGTTTCACTAAGGTGAGAACCTTGTTACTGAGTTGGGTATCTTATCCTTGAGTACTTCTGAGTTGAGTAAGTTTGAGTAGTTTTGAGTATCCTTGAGTATACCTTTGAGTTTAGTATCATACCTTTGAGTTGCGTATCATATATTTGAGTTGATTATTTTATTCTTTAGTTGAGTGAGTTGGGAGGAGGTAAGTATGTTTCCTTTTTATCAAGTTCAAGCCTATGTTTATGATTTAGAATTCCCCTTACATGTTCGTACAATCCATGTACTGAGCCATTTGGCCTGCATCATTTCATGATGTAAATACAGGTACTGAGGTTCATTAACAGGCACTTTGTTGGTACCGTATGCAGTTCGAGTTAGTTATGGTGAGCCTCTTTGCTTCTGGAGGGTTCCACTTGTACTTTCAGTTATATCAGTTGTTAGGATGTCGTGTGTCTTGTATTGACTTCCATCGTTATCAGTTAAAGGCTTCATAGATAGACAATAGAGTTTCAGAAGTCTGTTCATTTATTTTGTTAAATGTTTTAAAGACTTAAGTTGCCTATTTTGTGCCGAGTTGAATATATTAATTTTGTTCAGAGTTTTTCATTTGAGTTAAAGCTTTGTATTTGAGTTTCATGAATTTTTATTCAGTTTTTAAGCTTTGTATGCTTGAGTTAGTCTTTCTCTTGTAGTCAGCCAGGATGAGGGTTCACTTGGGGACCAACAATGGTTCTCGAGTGCCGGCACATCCAAGGTGTAGGTGCGGGTCGTGACAGTTCTTAACACGCTCAACTTCTTCTTGCAAGTAAGCAATTTGTTGCTCTAAGCAAGCAATATGTTCATCATTACTAGTGTCGTCCTTAGTTCTCGAAGTTTCAGGATTATCTTCAGTAGGGGTGACACTTTCAATGCCTAAAAGGTCTGTCATTAGTGGATTAATCACATTAGTTCTTTGTCTTCAAACTACCCATTAAGGTAAAACATTTGCGTTGTTAGACATCTCGATTGTCAACGTGGATAAGCCTTTTGGGGAAGATGATAAAAAAAATGAAAATAAAAATTACAAAAAGCGATGTTAGATAAGGTGACAACACCTCAAGTAATTTTAGTATATGCAAATAAGTCACATAACAATCAAATAATGAAAGTAGTGCACAATGAATATATTAAGTCTAAATTTTAGGTTTTGCAAACATAAAAAATCATATTTGTATGCTATAAATATAGTTTGTATAATTGTGCTCTATAGCAAACTTCATGTTCGCTATGACTATTAATATGTATATTTTGGGATACATATACAAAAGAATCAATTGTATAATCTATTTCATTATACATATACAAAAGAATCAATTGTATAATTTGTGTTTGTATAAAGCGAGAAAGAGAGAATGACAAAAGAAAACTGGGCAGGGAAAGATTTATATATGTATAATTATAAGTGTATAGACGAAAATATACATATTTGTATATACAATTTTCTCTCTCTTTATACAAACACAAACGTAGTTTATACATTTGTGTTTGTATAAAGTGAGAGAGACGTGTGAGAGTGGTGAGCGAGATTCTCTAAGGAGAGAGGCGAATGAAAAGATATGTAAATATACTGCTTTCTCTCGCTTTATACAAACACAAACACATTTTATACAGATGTGTTTGTATAAAGTGAGAGAGGTGAGGGAGAGACTACCAATGAGAAAACGAGAGTGGAGAGTGAGAAATTTAGGGAGAGAGGCGAATGACAACAATTTGCTACGAGTTACAATTAAATCAAATTGTGGTTATAACATTTAATTTGAATTAGTAGTTTGCTATTTTATACAATTTTCTCATATATTAAACATGTTATAAAAGCAAGCAACACGTCAATAATGCGTCTTAATATGCAAATTATCTCTTTTATGCCTGGGGTAGGCCTAACGAAAATTTAAACGACAAGATTGTGCCAATATACGTTATTTTTTATAGCTCTTAAATAATTAAACAAACATATATACTAAAAAAATAAACTAGAAGAACAACTTTATAACTTCATTACACCTTGTATAATAAAAATAAACCTAGTAAACTAAGTTTAAAATGTTGTTGTGCCTTGTCTTTCGTCGCCTTTGTTGAAGTCGTTTGGAGCAATCATATATCTACCAAAGTTTGGGATCTTGACGGTCATACAAACTGCGAGACAAATTGTTATTTTATACAATCCAACCAAAGTTTAATTATTTAAAGGAAAAAAATCGGTATTTAGGCATAATTATCCTTCATATATGCACATACATTATTATAAGGTGTTAGTTGGGTCATGAACCCACTTGGACATTTGACAAGGTAAACTAATGGTTTTAATACATTGTGGGTATTAAAACTCTTAGGTTTGCATGATGCATGTTCCTTAAAAGATGTTAGTTTAGCTCTATTCTCTGTTGACTAAGAGTTGGTTTGCTAGACACAAGGTTCCCGAGTGGACCACTCGAGTGAGAAGTCTATGCGATCACATGGAAATAGATACAGACACCTACCACATACGCCAACTCTCCTAACTTTTGGGATTTTGAAAGAAATTCGAGGGTGCACAAGAAACACCTCACGTGTACATGTGATAGTGTAAATATTCCAGAATTGAAGGAATTATGAATGGAATAACAACTTATATGAAGCAATAACAAATAAACAATTTATATAAAGTGGTAACAAATAAACAATTTATATAAAGTGGTAACAAATAAACAATTTATATCACATAAGTATGAAAAAATTAAAGGATTAGGCAATTGAAATAAAACAAACATCTAAAGTAAAATAAGCAGAAGCTAAAGCCTTAATTATTAACCTAAGTTTGTTATTGTTTAGAACCTAAATTCCCCAGCAGAGTCGCCAAGCTGTTATACCCTATTTTAACTCGAGGTTCAAATGGTGTACAACATATTAGTCATTCTTATGCCTTTTTAAAGAGTCGTCACCTAATTATTTTAAAGATGAACTAGGACACCTATTTTTCTAAAAGTTACGCTGAATTAACTCTATATTAAGATCTGCTTAACCTTATGCGATTTTCGGTAAGGGTTTTAAATTATCATAAAGGAAAGGTGTAAGACATCCTTTATAATGCTAAAAACAGTTAACCAATCAATTTTTTTCTTAAAAAAACTAAATATGGATGCTAAAATGTTAAATAAAGTTGATGAAATTAGTTTTTTTTTTTTAAAACATTTATTAAGTCTTGAAATCGGTAAAACATTTTAAATTTGAAAGATTGTTAAATTAAATTAAAAGGAGACCATTTGCTTAATTAAAAGATTGTTGCTCAAGTAAGTGAGTGTACTTGGAAAACATTTAAAATAAACTTGAAGTTAAACAAATGTTGCTCTTTATATATATATATATATATATATATATATATATATATATATATATACTAGTTTCACGGAACGTGTGTTGCACGTGTATATGTATATAGTATACAATGATGTAAAATAGAATTAGTATTACGAAGTTAAATTTTTTTAGTAAATAATTATAGTTTAAAGAACATAGGACAATTGCTTTTAAATGATTAATATAAATTGTCATAGAGTTACTTGTATTTTGAGATCAAAATGACCAAATATCATTGAAACATTTTAAAATACATTCAAAATTTAAATATGGGGAGAAAGTGACATTTCTTGAGTAGTATTATTTTTTTACTTTACTAAATTTTGTAAGCAAATCTAACCAACAAAAGTTTTAAAAAATATCAACAGAAAAAATGTCACCAATAGTCTTTCCTCTTTAGGTTATGAACATAAATTATGAACACCATTTAAGTATAATTTTTCTCTTAAATATTCATACTTGAAATTTAGTATTTGCATGACACTAATAAGGATTACCATAAATATTTCAATATTTTATCTTTATACACAATCTATCTTTTACTTGTTGTCTAATGAAAGTATCTAGTATCTTATAGAAGTTGTATCGTGATATAAAATATTAAACTTTTTAAATAATAAAAATTAATAGATGCATAAAATTTAAAGTATTGTTTATAGAATCTTTAATTTCATTTAAGATTATTTTATGATCAATCACTATTTTCTTATCTATTTTATATAGCTAGCAAGGAGTGTATCTTGTGACATGCCATTTTCTCAAATTAAAATAAATACAAAATAACAGGAAATTCATACTTTAAAAATTCCATATTCGATATAAATATTAAAAAAAATATATGGAACGATACATAGCCAATGAAGAAGGAAGACGAAAATATATGATCATGCTATATTCACTATAAAGTTCCATTTGATTAATATCTCTTGCCACCACCACTTTACTTTCTCCGTTCATTTTTACTTACATATATATTAAA
Organism: Solanum bulbocastanum; assembly: GCA_037074985.1. Lineage (NCBI taxonomy): Eukaryota > Viridiplantae > Streptophyta > Magnoliopsida > Solanales > Solanaceae > Solanum > Solanum bulbocastanum. The sequence goes on along the minus strand of CM073597.1, from coordinate 24,415,978 downwards.
ATATAATTATTATCGTAACTATATTATCATATTATAAGTAAAATTGAAAATTTATTTTTAAAATAGTGGAATTAACATCAAAACTAATGATTCAATAGACTACATTGATGCCCGTTGTTTTAGCAAAATTAGAAAGAAGCTCCTTCATTGGAGGGTAAAAAAATAATTAAAAAAATAAAAAAGAAATATCTTACCCAAATCATGTGACTATTTTCATATTTGTTTATTATTATTGTCTTTTCCACAACTTTTCGTCACTGTTAACTCATGGAAATCGTAAGAAAAAATACGAGTGTGAATTTATGAATGATTTGTTACAATTTATTCACCAACTCTTTCTTATGTGGTACCTCAAATTTTGTTGAATTTTGAACTTAATAAATTGTTGCAAATAACCCTGAGATTATTTAAGAAGAAGAAGAGTAGAAAACTTTTAAAAAATCATTGTTTAACAGTGAGAGGAAGCCCCTCTATTTATAGCTAACAAATAGTAGTATGAATAGGTGTTAATTGTGCCTTATCAGAAAAGTTACAACCTTTCGATAAAGTCAATGCTCATCGAAAAAGTCACAACCCTTTGCAAAAGTCACAACTCAACAGAAAAGGCACAACCCTTTGGAAAAGTCACTACCCTTTGAAAAAATCACAACCCTTTAGAAAAGTCACAACTTATTGAAAATATCAAAACCCGTCAAAAAAGTCACAACTCTTTGGAAAAGTCACAACTCTTTAATATGAAAGGGTATCTACTTTTAATATAATACAAATAATTAAATTAATAAATAAAATAAAATAAGTATTTTTAATTAGGGGTATTATAGTAGGTTAACATTCAATTTAGGAGTTCATGCTTTTAAGGTAGTATATATATATATATATATATATATATATATTGGAAGTTGAAAGATGATGCTAGGCACGATAAGAAAAGAGTTAATAACTAGATTAATGATGCCATAATCTAATCGTCTAACCCCTATTAATTATAACATATAAAAAGAAAAGTATAAACTAACACATATCCGAAACACATAAGCAAGTTACTAAAACAAATAAATGCTAAAAGAAAATAGTAATATAAGCAGCCATATAAACAATCCCTAATGAGTTTCACTTGATTTTTTTGCTATTTGGGTAGTCTAAGATGTAGTGGAGACTGAATCAAAGACTCCGTTTTTGCTCGCAAGGTTCATGCAAGGGAAAAAGTAAAGAGACTTAGCAAGATAACTTCATTCTAAATGAGGTATTAAAATAAGATAAGTAGAGTTAAGTAAATGTTACACATCACATCTACTAGTTAAAATATAAAACACACTAATGCAGAACGGGACCCTCAAGTCAAGATATTTAGACATTTTTACATAGCCCTTTCAAAAAACTTGGAAGAAAAACTAATACATTCAACTTTGCTAATTAATAGATTAGCAACCAACCTAAAATGTAAAGTAAAAATGTGAAGCAAAATAGAGGGAGGGAGGTAGTGTGTTTAAAAGTATATCTCTATGTCAATACCCAGGGGTACCCCTTAGATGTAACATGACACATAGAACCCCGAAGGACTCCATGTAAATCACTTAGCATATCATAATATAAGATAATAGAAAAGTACAGAAATTTAAAACATTTTTCAATACAATCGAAGTCTCATAAAACGAAGCGGAAGTCTTTAACATAGTCTCAAACCATCTAATACATGAAAGTCTTTGGGGTGCATCCCAAAAATAGCTCTAAACATAAAATGAAATGTAAATGACATGGTGGTCAAGCCCTCGAATGCTATGAGGACTCACCATAACTTCTCTTCTTGATCCACTATGAACCTAGCCATGAGGACGGAAGTCAATATCGCCAAAACCTACATTTGTAAGAATGTAGGCAAAAGTATGCGTTAGTACAATAAATATGGTGGCTAGAATAAATCATCAACAAAAGCATATAATAGGCATTAGTCAACACAAGACATTCACCTTATTAATAAGAGACAATAACATAAGTCATAAGCATAAGACACATCATCATGAGACATAAGACATAGCATAAGAGAAAGTAATCATAATTTGTGAGCATAAGAGATAGCATCATAATCATAGGAATGATCAATGCATTTAGAACAACATGATGTTAGAGAACCACTTCATAAGTCTATTCAAGGCAAGCTTGTACAATGCATGGACATGACCCCATAATCCCACCCATGCTAAGCAAGTCATTTTAGGTCCTTATTCATATTTATCATCTTTTGATCTCATCCTTAGCCTATTTCTCATAGACAAGGGAACATTCACCTTTAGTCAAGCATATCAAGGAAAACAACTTATAGTAACAATCCAAGTTAAGCATACATCATAAGCATAAGTCATAAGAATATTCATTACATAGATCCTCATAACATAAGATAACATACCATAACTACCCTCAAATCGTACTTGTGCAATGCATGAATAAGACCCCATAAATCTCACCGATTCTATGTAAAGCTTCTTGAGTAACCATAGTTCATACTAGACTTCACCTTGTGGGAATTCGCCTTAATCGACATAGACCATGTGAGATTACATGGAATTAGGTGTTATCCACACCGACAAGAGTTGTCCTATTTGCCTAAGGTAAGACCATGATTTGTTAGCTTTAGGTGGATCCAATATCTAAATAACCTACAGGGGCACGTAGTTTATGGGATAAGGAGGTTGCTTTTAGGAGCCTGACCTTTTTCATGGAAAAGTTCCCATCTCATCAATATCCACTCGGTGCTAAGCATAATTCCCATGGAATACATATTAAGTCATAACTTGTTTCATGTCTTATGGAAGGATGTACTTGACAATCAATCCCCAAGAGTTCATTAGGATAGTTCTTCGATCATGTGTGAGAATAACCTTTCACTGTCCATGTCTACATGTAACATTAGATTCAATTAGGTGAGAATTGTGTTTCAACCTAGAATCTCCATTATGTGAGAAAACCTTTCACATTATGTTTATTATGTGTTCATGAGAATAATCTTTCAACACAACAACATTATCATAATTATACATAGGTGTGTAAATGAGAATATCCTTTCAACAACGGACAATAAGATCATGATCATAATCATTTTACTCTCAAAGTGTTCTCAAAACATATACATAACCTTCATAAAAGATGAATAACATTGTATGTTGTCCTTTCATGGGTCAAAGCTCATATAAAATCAACATATCTAGAATGACTACATTAGACATGGATATAATCACAATTCAAATAATCAAATCGTTACATGCATGATCTCAGAAACTCATAATATAGGTCATGTGGGTGAAGTCTTTCCACAATAATACCATATGCAATTTAACATACATACTAGCTTACTCTTAAAGCCTTAACATTCCTAGTTCATTCATATTAGCTTTTACGCTCAAAGACTAGAAATGACAATCATACTACAAGCCTTACTCTCAAGCAATACCTCACATGGTCTTCATATATGCCTAATTCTCAAGGCAATCTAACCACATGCTTCATCCTTAAGTGATTCTACTCATGATTCATCATATAGCCTCAATCTCAATCAATACAAATCATAGTTTCCCATGTATACTTTAACTTTAGTAAATTCATGTCTATAAGCTCTAGTCTCAACCAATTCATAAAGAAATTCATCAATCTCAGAAGGTCATATCTAAGCCCTCAATTTCCTCTTTCATGGCATAAAACCAAACTCTATCAATTTCACCTTAGAATCTTAGGTTAATCAAGAATATATGTATAATCATACTAAAAACATGTAATTACATCATAAATAACCATTATCCACTCAATGTGATCAACATACAACAATACCCACAATATAGAAAGAAACCCTAACTAGAATTGGGGTTCATCTTCGCAATTAGGGGAAACATGGGGGCGTCATGGATGAAAGGAGTCCATGAATGAATAATCCATCATATCTTGGTTACAAATCCTAGCAACCTTGAAGCAATGGAATCTTGACCTAGCTTGACCCTTTTCTTCTTCTTTCTAGAGAGAGGATTTTTTAGAGGGATTTCAGTTTCTTTTTGGTGAGCTGAGAGAATGATTTGGAATGAATTAATTAAAGTATTTATATAGGTGGTCTAAACTAAGTTAAAACGACCCCACTTAATACCACTTAAAATAGAAAAATCCTAAAGTCCATAATTTACTCCTTAAAACCGTCTCCAGGGCACCATCCACGACCACCCACCTACGGGGGTGCGGACTGACCCACAGCCAGTACTGGTGGGGCATGGGTTGGTGATGGGAACTTGTTGGCCACCTACAGATCACCCACCTATGGTACGTGGTCCACCCTATAGGGCGTGGGTCTAACTGTAGGTCCATTGTTTTGGCAGCCTGTTAGGGTCCTCCTCAAGGACCCTTGGTTGGTCCTTGGGGGGTCGTACTTGACGTTCTAACTTGGAACCCTTCATTTCAAGTATGGGAAGTTATATCTACGGCTCTAACCTTCACGTAAAGCTCTAGTTAAGCCTAATAGTTTGTAGGGTGTTACAATATCTTCCCCTTGGGAACATTCATCGTCGAATGACATTCTAGGCACTCCTTAAGGTCACAACTCTATACTAGCAACCCATCATGCATGCAACTCATTTAAATGCACATAAACAAGGGAGGAACTTCATCTCCAAGCCCAACATACGCAATACAACACAAGGAAGTAGGAACTATATCTAACAATCCATTATACATGAAAACTCAACATTTCTCATATTCTTAGGAGGAATTACCTTCTCCAAGATTTTATGAATACTCAACACTTATCATGGAGTCAAAATGCAATTTACTCTCAAAAAGCATCATAACATGTTCATCCATTCATCTGATGAAGTTAAATAGGCAACTCATACTTAATGCACAACAACATGAGGAAAATTAATCATGTAACTTTATTTTGTTTTTGAACACTATTTTTTATGAGCATGCACCACATAAGAAAATCATGGAAACATACAAATCACACATGACTTCACATAAAAAGCAAATCACGAGGAACTCATCATCTTAATGCTAAAGGAGGAATACAAGGAAAAAGGATGAGGATATCAGGACTTCTTATTGGCCCTTCGCCTCCCAAGTAGCACCCTCACCTAAAACCCTTACTAAAAGACCACCCCTTAACACTTGCATGGAAGCAACTTCCTTGCTCTTCTATTTCTTAACTTGCCGGTCTAAGATCCCTACCGGTATTTCTAACTTAGAGAAATTCTTATTAAGAAACTCTAGTTCACAAGCAATCTTACCAACACCACTTAAGATATCATATGAGCCTACAAAATTGGGACTAAACTTTCCAAACTCACTACACCTCTTAAGGTGAGAATTCCAAGCCAACCTAAATCATGAACATCAAGAACACTCAACTACCTTGCTATTAGCACATCATCTTCCCCTTGGGAGTAAGCCTATACGGGCTCTTTTAGGCATCATTTTCTTCAACTTTAAGGTTGGAGAAAGTCATAACTAAGCTTTCACATCCATCGCACAAGATGGTTCTAAACCATGGTGAATTACGCTATTACCCTTTAAGGGAGTCTACTCATTCAACAAATCTAGGCATTACTTAAAACCCTATTCATTAAATCTATCCACATACCCAAAAACTCATCATGACTAAGTCGGGTCCTACCATCAAATAAACATATCCATAATGCAACTCATTCATACTAAATACAACATCAAAGTCTATCATGCCAAAAAGACAAGCGACACCGAAATTTAAATAAGCAGAAAACCCATACCAGGAGCAATATTTGGAGGACTCTCTTATTCACCTCTAGCTTGGAGAGCATAGGACCTAATTTGCTTCCTCTCTCTTCCCCTAGCAGTAAGTACTAGACAATCTCTTATTTTGTCGCCACTCCTTCCACAACCATAACAACCTTGCATACTGGCTAAATATCTACCCATATGTCTTTTGCCACATCTAGCACAAGTAGGAAATATGGGTCTACTATTCTTTCCTTGAGACTTAGGGTTGGACACCCTTTCTAGGTTATATCTTGGGGAAGTCTTAGAAGGACCTTGACCGGAGAACCTCTCAAGATAAGAGTTATCATCATAAATCCTAAACCTCTTTTTCTCCCTATACCTTTCTTCAAGTTTCTCTTTCTCAATTAGATGAGCATAAATCATAAGGCCAGAAATATTCATATCATGATCAAACATGGCCGTACGACATTCTTTTACTACTAAATCGGACAATCCCGACACAAATTTACTAATTCGCGACCTAGGATCAGACACCAGAATTTGAACATACTTAGACAATTGGGTGAGCCTCTATGCATATTCCTTAATACTCATATCACCTTGTCTAAGGTTAATGAACTCAAGCACTAAAGCTTCTATCATCTCTAAAGAGAAGAACCTATCTAGAAAAGCACTCTTGAACCTTTCCCATTATATGGGACTCATTCTTATCGGTCTAGCCTCCTTCCATTGATTAAACCAAACTTGAGCAACCCCTTTGAGTTGGTAAGAGGCTAATTTCGCCTTCTTCAACGGAGTCACTCCCGCAAAGTGCAACACCTTAGAGACCTCATCTATAAACTCTTGAGGATCTTCCTCCATCTTTGACCCATAAAATTCAAGAGGGTTCATCCTCATAAAATACCTCACTCTTGAAGCTGCCATACCCACTGATGAGTCCAACACTTGGACTCATTTAGGGCTTTATTTTACTAGATTTAGTGTTGTCAAATGCATATTTTGTTCCAATAACTGATGTAAATCCTTGATTTTTAGATATTTGGACTGAGGAACAAAGCATGGACACTAATGAGCAAAAAGGAATAAGTCAGCTGAAAGAACGAAGAAAAGAATGCCTGATGATTGACTAACCCATTGGGTGAGTCACCAAATATGCATGATCTTTTCTAAAGTTCTAGTGTGCCAAGCCCTGAAGGAGAAAATCAAGTCGGTGATAGAAAGGAGCAGTCAGTGAGTCGCCGAACGATTCTGTGATATAGTGCTAGATCGCCCAAAGTTACAGAACTTGAAGATGCTGAAGGCCAAAGCAAAAAGGCGATGGAATTGACCAAAGGGCGGATCGCCAAGTGTATCGGTGATCCCAACTTATTGTGCCGAATGGTCCTTCGCAACACATTTTTGGCGACTATAAATACATTTTTAAATTCTTAGTTTATGGAGGAATTATCTAGTTTTCATTTTTGAATCATAATTATCAGTTTTGAAGTTGGGAGCTTAGAATTAAGAATATTGAGACAATATCTCCTTAGCTTTGAAGATTTGAAGATTTCCATTTTTGAGAAATTGGAAGTGGGACTTTGAGATTCTTCAACCTTGACCTTTGTAAAGACGAAATTAATCTTACCAGTTGATGGAAACACAATTTGGTAACCATTTCAATCTTTTTATGATGTCTAGCTAAAACCCCAATTCTTGGGATGTGATTATGTGATTATGGGTTGATTTAACTGTTGGGTATTGTTAATTGATAGTTTAAATGCTGTTTAAAAGTGATTTCATTCAGTAATTGTGACTTAATCTAAAGGGTTATAGTTGCAAATGCAACTCTACATTCGTGTTTTTGGCTTGCTCGACAGAGAGGTTTTAAAATCATGATTACTGATTTGATGGTCTGTGGGTATCAACTTGTCATGGGTTCAGCTTGAGAGAGTGAATCCTAAACCCTTTTCCACACATTCAGCTCAAGAGAGTGAATGGACTAAAGCGTAGGCTGTTCTTAATTGCTGCTTATTGGTGTTCGAGAGAAACCAATTTGATTAGGGGTAAATTGTTCGAGAGAAAATTTATCCTTACTAAAGTCTAGTTTATTCAATGATTTACAACTATTTACTATCAGTTGCAATCATCCATTTGTCTACCTTAGCCCATAATCCAATCACATCCTAAGAACCCATCTCTATACTTGTCTATTTGTGTTATTTGTTATTGTATCTGATAAGTTGAAATCAAACCCCCTCCCCTCCCCGTTATTTGAAACTTGTGTTACCCTCAAACTTGAACCATGCTTTTATTCGTAAATGTTTTTACCTATGATTGACTTGAACATATTCATGTTTTTCTATTGATTCTCAAATATGTACCACTCCCTGTGGGATTCGACCCCAACTCACTTAGTTAGGTTATATTACTGACTAATGATCGTTGGCAACTTAGTATTGGATAAAGTGTCTTGATACGTGAAATCAAAATGGTGCCGCTGCCGGGGAGTGGTGTTACTTGATAATTTTTAGTTAAGTTGGATTTTGTTCTTCTTAATTATAGTTGAACTTACTTAATTTTAGTTTTGTTTTGTTTATTTGTGTTTTGAAACAAGAAGTATGAGTGTGAACAACAGCAATGGTAGCCAAGTACGCCATCAAGATGACATCGAAAACCTCAACAATGCCAACGAGCCTAATGATAATGACCCCCATCTTATGGGTGGCATTCGCTTGCCTCCTGCAGAAAGGAATGTGGTGTTCCACATCACAAGCACTATGTTGCAGCTCTTGTAATTGAAGGGGCTGTTCAGTGTCTTGGCTCATGAGGATCCCCATGAACATATTAGAAACTTCATGGATATATGCGGACCGTTCTCCTTCAAGAACATATCCCAAGAGTTGGTTCGGTTGAGGTTTTTCCCGTTCTCTTTGATCGGAAAAGCTTATAAGTGGCTGAATTGCCACGTGAATCAATCATTTCGTGGGAGGAGTTGGTCACCATATTTCAAGTGCAATTTTCCTTCCTTTGAAGATGATGACTCTTTGGGACAACATTTAGAGCTTCAAGCGTCTAGAAGGAGAGCCAATTCATGAAACTTGGCTGCGATTTAAGAAGTTGTCGCTTCAATACCCAATTCATGGTCCCTTAATAACGTGTTGCTGCAGTATTTTTATCGGAGCCTTGACTCGATAAAAAAGGGTGTTACTGACCAACTTTCTTCGTGGTTTGATGCAACAACTTTATGTGATAGCGGTTCAACTCTTGGATGGCATGACCATAATCAATTGGGCATGTTATACCCGTTAAGACCAGGTCTCCTCTCTCATGTTTAAATTAACTAAGGAGCAGATGTACAAAGACCAAGAGAGGCACCAAAACATGGCCAAGAACCTGACACAACTTGACATCTTTTCCAAAAATGTCATGGGAGATGGTGCTCGAGGTGTTAATGCCGTGGGTGTTGGGTGTGCTAATTCGAATGAGTCCAAGTTTGAGGCCTTGTATAATGAAAAGGTGAATTTCCTAGCCAACCAAGGTGGTGGTTATCGTTCAAACTACTCGAGGTAAGGTGGTAATCAAGGTTGGAATAGGGATGAAGGTTGGAAGGATCACTATCGAGAATAGAGGGATCGAAATCCCAATTGGAAGGATGGGGAGAAGGATAGGTATGTGCCTCCCCATGAGTGCCAAAAGCCAAAGGATTCGAAAAGTGGCCGGTCTTAGGATATTCTTTCTCATATCCTCAACAAAGTTGAGGGGTCTGACAAAATTTTGAAAGAAATGAAAAAAGATGTGTCGACCTTGAGCTAGATGGTTACCTCCAATTCAGTATCGATCAAGCAGTTGGAGACCCAAATGGGTCATATCTTGTCTCATTTGAACTCGAGACAGTAAGAGGGTTTGCCTAGTGATACTATGGCTATCCCCAAGAATGAGGTTTAAGTGTGGACTAGCTATTGTGCCACGACGTTAACTAAGGCGCTGCTTGGGAGGCAACCTAAGTTTTATTTTCTTTCTTTTTAAGTTTGAAATAATGGTGTGTCGATTTTGCAAGTCAAAGTGCGGAAAGTGTTTGAAAAGTGCAAGTTGAGAGCTAAAAGCCCAGTCGGAGAATCGCCGAAGAGGTCGCGAGCCCGACCTAGACCGCCGTTGGACTCAAGATAATTTTAAATTGGAGTCTATAAAACTTGGCGAGCCCAAGAGCAACTTGGTGAATCGCTAACCATGTCGGCGATCGCGATCTAGTCCACCGTTTTGACCCCCACATTAACTGGAGGTCCTGTAAAACTCGGCGAGGTAAGTGCCTACTCGGTGTGTCGCCGAGTGGGTCGGCGAGCAAAACTAATATCGCCGAATGGTCAAGTACTGGATGATTTTTAAAGGCCAAGGTCTTAAACTTCCTACTCTTTCACTTTCCCTCACTTTTATTCTTCCCAAACTCCCAATGATATAGCGGTTGACATCATTCTTAAGGGCAAAAGTCATCAATTTGCCAAATTTGGCCAAACAGTTAGAAGTCTAAGTATCTCGAAGGCATGAGTGTATTGGGTCTGAGCTTATTTGATAAGTGCATGTTTTTATTTTGTTTTCAGGGGTTGCTGGGTTGAATTTGAGAAGTTGGGTCTAAAGTAGGCATATTGGGTCATTTGGCGAGCTGGGTCAAGCTTACCGACCACTTGCCGGTTTGCGGATATTCCCCCATCTCGCCCTTAATTTCAAGCTAAATCTTAAGTTTGGTTCTGTAACTTTCGGCAAGAAGCCTGAGGTCATTGAACGCACTCGGAGACTCAACAAAAGTCCTTCTTGATCGCCCTTTGTTTGCTCCCCTAACCCTTAAATGCACTGTAACTTTCAGCAGGACAATCCTTGCTTGCCGAATGCTGTTGGCGATTCGCTGAAAGGCCCTTCCATTGCCGACATGACAAAATTTTCTAAGATTTTTGAGCCAAATCTTTTGGCGTGCCCAATCTAGCTCGCCAAAGTGATTTGGCGACTCGCCGATCGGTTCGACGAGTCTGTCTGCAACTATTTTTTCTGTGATCTTACTTGAAGTGTTTCTCTTTTTTGTTTTTGATGTTTTTGCAGACATGGGTAGACCGAAAGTTGCTGGGACAAATATGCCACCCCAAAAAAGGTCAAAAGGAATAAAAATCAATGAGGATGCAACTGCATCCAAAGCCAAGGCCACCAAACTTCCCACAACTGGTGGGAAAGGCAAGGGACAAGGAAAGGCACCTGCATCATCGTAGGCTAGCTCCAATAGTGATGGTATCTACGCCATACACCTCACTATTTCTGAGAGTGAGGGTGAGCACCGAAAAGATTGGGCTACAGCTTCGGAGCCTGAAGATGATAAGCTTTTTGCAGCACAGAGGCCTGAGTTACGATAAAAAAGGATGAACGATCCATCTAGGATCAGGACTCCTCAGCCCACCACACTCCTCCTCCAGTTCCAGATCAAGTTGTGGTCCTAACACCACCGGTACAGGGTCCTCCTCCCAAGTATATGAACAGGTAGAAGACTAAAGGGCTAAGGACCATTATCAAGGAGAAACGTCTATCAACTGATGGGGTGATTGATAGGTACCCATAGATTATGAGTTGTCTGAAGTCCCACAAATTCCATCTCTTCACCAAGCCCCGTGGCCCGTACATCCCAAGTTGGGTCTGAGAGTTCTACATTGCTTACAGTACATGGATACCACAAGGGAAGAAGTCGACAACTAAATTCAAGCCGGTTAACTACATGGTTGTGAGGGATAACAGGGTGCTGTGTGATGTTACTACCATAAATACTGTATTAGAATGTACTACGAGAATTAAGGATGACTGTCACTACAAGATCAGGACAACAACACTGGAGAACATGAAGAAGTGGTTGGCTCCATTGATATCAGAAGGCACTCCCAAGTGGCTTGCATTTGGGGCTACTATTGAAAAGAAGGAACTCAATGTGGTAGTGAGGTATTGATTTGGCTTTATCAGTAGAACGATCATGCCCTCCCAAAATGAGTCTATTCTCCGCCATGCCAAAGCTTCTTGCTTGGGCTGCCTCATTAAGGGGGCAAGGTTGAACTTGGGGATGATCATCGCTAAGGAAATGCTCATGTAGGCCAAACAATGCCAGAATTCCCTTCCCTTTCTGGTGTTGATCACCGAGCTGTGCAGACGGGTTTAGGTTCCTACAGATGCGAAGAAGGATGTGAAAGTGATTCCCACATCCTCCACTGATATCAGGCGAAGAAGAAGAAGGCAGCCCCAACGGATACATCCCCAGTTGTGGATCCTCAAACATTACTTGCAGAGGCACTTTTGCCTACTCTGGCCTTTGGGCCTTCAGGTACCTCTAGTGCTGTCCCTTCTGACACACCCTAGTTCCTCTGTTGCTACATTGCCTCCCAGAGCTGCTGCTATTGCTGTTCCCATACCCTGCTCACTCAGGCTGCATTACTCCGAATAGGGCAGCTAACCCATTCTGCCGATTTTCATACTGCTAGACTTGAGGCCTCTATCTCGAGCATCATTCATACAGCCCTAGTTGATATAATGACACCATTGAGCGCTACCATTGATGCCCTTGTGGCTAGGATAGCGGTGTGTGAGCGTGGCCAAGAGGCCACTGAGGAGGTGACGACTCTAAAGGCCGCTATTGCTGCGCTGCGGAGTGATGTGGATTAGCTGAAGTCCACTGGCATGTCCATGATTTTCGAGACCGTGGAGATTCCAGATGTTCCAGATATGCCTCCGACTACCATCGGAGATGGGTTAGAGTTGAAGATGTGGCTAATCCGGAGTCTGAGGCGGAGACATATGAAGAGATGCTTCGGGTTGCTAAGGAGGTTTCGTATGAAGGCCTTACATGGACTGAGGAGGCTATGATCGATGCAGCTGTGTATACCTCTTTGGCAGATACACCTTTGGTTGACCCTAGTAGAGCTAATGATTTTGATGTGACTTCGGACACTGATTCCCAAGTTTAGAGTGATGCACCGGGCACTAATGCCCACATAAATAGAGTGACTGTTATGTAAGGATCCCTCTTTACCTTCCTCTCTGTCTTACTTTTTGACTTTTGGATATTGTTTTGCTTGCATATTAGGACAAATGTTTTGTATTTGTGGTGGGTTGAGGTCCACCTTTTGTGACCTATTGTGATGATTGTTTTGTTTCTATATTGGGTTTTTTAGCTATAATTGTGTTTTACATTGCATTTTGTGAATGATTGAGCTTGTGGCACCTTCTAAAAAAATTAATAAAATTGTGCCACCTCTTGTTTGTGTTTAAATGTGGTTGTTCTCTTGTAAATTTGAGTATCGGTCTTGATCAATACTGATGACTTGAATAGTGCTCATAATCGAACAAAAATGAATGTGCGACTATGATGAGACCAAATGAAGTTGTATAGAAAATATGTGAACTTTTTGCATCTCATTGTGACAAGCCAAATATCAAATTGAGTCTCTTGTGATAAACATTGCACACTAGCGAAAGCGTGGAATCTTGTTTGACATTAGCATCAATGCCTTGTGTGATGAGCTTACTGTGAACCATGTGTGATGACACCTAAAATTTGCCCCATTTGTTCGGTTGACTAAGTGATGCAATCTCTTGATATGATTTAGGCAACTTTGAAGAGTGTGAAACAATTTGACATTATACATCTTTTTGTGGCCTACCTTGTGAGGGTTTGAACTCCGCTTGAACACCCTTTGAGCCTTAAACTTTTCTTGGAAGAAACTTGATGAAATTGTGACCTTTCTTGATCCATTACCCATGATCCTCATGATTTGTGGTTTGTGTGAATAGCCAACTTAGGACAAAAGCCTAAGTTAGGGGTGTGGTGAAAAGAGAAGGTAAATCAAGAAATGCAAAGAAGTCCCCTTGACCCATGATTTTGAGAAAGATTGAACCCCTCCAATAAAAAAAAAGAACGAAAAAGAAAAAAAATGAAAGAGTTAAGGAATAAAGTTGTGAAAGTGCAAAGAAAATGGGGTGTCCAACTGTATTACACTGGATATCTAATGACCTAAGCTAGAGACTAACATGTATTCTAGTGTCCTAAAAAGGGTTAACATTAAGGTAAGAGTCGTAAGATGACCTCCTAAGGTTAGCACTAGTGTTTTAGTCCCTAAACGTCAAGGCATGGCTCCCCCAAGGACCCCACCCCCCAAGGGTCCTTGATGAGGGCGAAGGGGCTGCTCAAAAGTTGTCCAAAAAATAGCTTCATCCACGAAGGGGAAACCACGAGTCGTGGGTTGACTCATGCCCTGTAGATGGGAGTCGTTAATCAAGACTTACCCTCCCCAAACTCCTTCAAAATTTCCAAGTCTTAGTCGCAAACCAATCTTGCACAACACGGTCCGTGGACCATTCCACGCTTCGTAGATGGGGGATCGTGGATGAGTCCTGGATCAAGGCCAAAAGACCAGCCTCATACCCAATCCATGAGTGACAAGTACGGTCCGTGGATCATTCCACGCCCCGTAGATGGGGCTTCATGGATGAGGTTTGCAATGCTGTCAAGGATTTCGATGAAGGGTTAAACCCTTTTAGTAAATTCTGATTAATTAAGGGTGGGGGACGGTTATTATTAGTTATTTTAGACCCATATAAATAGTTTTAAGTCATTAAACTTCACTCAACTCCTCATAACTCAAAAGACTCAACTTAGAAACCAACTTCCCTCTCTAAAAAATTCTCTATCTAGACTCCATTGAAGAACAAAGAAGAAGCTCAATCTAGGGTTTCAAGATCCATCCTTTTCACTCCAATTTCGTGAGGAAAACATCAATCAAGGTATGGGATACTTGATTCATGGAACACTTTTCTCCATGAAGCCCTTCAACTTTTAGTTTCGAAAGTTGTAAATTGGTCGAAAACTAGGGTTTTCATTCTAACCATGGGTTCTTCCTAAAAACGATTTCATTATGTTAAGTGTCTTATATTATGGGTGAATTGATGTTTAATGATAATTTTTATTGTAAAATTCCCTATGAACCCATGAACTACCCCATGACCCCAATTTCAGGAACTGTGATGGGTGTATTGATGCAAGATGATTACTATGAGTTGTATCTATGTTAATCTAGTTATTGAATCTTGTTTTATTCATGCCTATTGTAGTATCTTTAGGTGTAATTGTGAAATATGATTCATGACCCTATAAAGGGGGTAAATTTCTGGGGTTTGTGTATGTTGATGAAAATTGTACATGAACTCATGATTCCCCTATGTAGTGATGATCTTATGACTATTGTGTATTGGTGGTATTAATGCAAGATCCTTCTCCCCTATGCCCTTACACTTGATTATGCATGAAAGGTCTATAATTATGATAATGCTGTTGTGTTGAATGAAAGGCTATTCTCATGAAACACTATGTACATGATGTGAAAGGTTTACTCACGTATTGACAATTCTGGTTGAAAGTACAATATCACCAATTGAATCCATGAGCTTCCATGATACCATGATTGTTTGAGTGCTATGCATTCTTCCATGAACATGAATGTAAAATAAAGATTTAATATAATCACTATAGGGAATTAATCTTAGCACCGAGTGGATAGGAACATGATATGGGAACCTTATACCTTAGTTAGTCTGGGTTTCTAGTAGCAATCTCCCTATCCCATAACTATGTTCCCACATAGGTCTCTTAGCTAGTGGATCCACCTATAAGCTAAACATGTCAATTCTACCTTAGGCAAGTAGAACACCTCTTTCCGGTGTGGGTTTATGGCATCGAATTCCATGTAGCTCACATGGTCTACGTCAGTTAAGGCAATCTTTCCTGCATGACAGTAATAAGATCCATAACATGACATGAACTAAGAACAAGAACTTGAGTTTTGTACTATGATTACTTGAGGGGTCTTACTTAGTATGAGTGGGGGTATGAGACTTCACTTATGCATTGCACAAGTGAGCTTTAAGAGTGATTATTGTATGTGATTGATAACATGATGCTTTATAAGTTATTGTATGCTATGTATGAACATGAACCATGAATATAAATATGAACATGAACATGAGCTATATCTATGACTTCTTAATAGGCTTTGCTTAGTAGGAGTGGGGGTATGGGACTTCACTTGTACATTGCACAAGTAGACCTATGAAGGGGTTATGGTGTGGTTTACTTATGACATGAATATGTATGAATCCAAGTATGCATGATATGAGTTGATGTTAAGAATGACTTTCTTATTATGAACTATGAACATGATGCTTTCCTTGTCTATGATTGTTGGCTTTGGATGAGGTTAAGGTAAGTTATGCATGATTATGGTAGCATAAGGTGGCTTATGGTATGGTTTGACTTTGGGATTACTCAAAATGTGCTTAATGGCTTTTAAAATTGAAAAAGGAATGATTTTAACTAAATGTCCCTTTTATGCATGTTTTAAGGATTTTTGTGCATGGCTTCCATGCTTAGTACAATTAATTGTGCTAACCCATTTTCCTAAATTTTCTTATAAGTGTAGGTTCCGGTCGTTGAGGCACACTATCTCCTTTCAAGTGAAGCTTGGGTTGACTATTCCCTAAGTTTGGTGAGTCCTCAAGTTTGAGGAAGGATTGTCCATTTCTTATTTTATATTGTACTTCGTATATTGAGCCTTTATTGATGTAAAGGGCTAAGTCCCAAACTTTGTATTCCAATGTTTTAGATAGTGAATGAGACAAGGTCTAGACTCTTATGATTTTTTTCTTTTCTGAAAAAGACTTCTATTGTAAAAAAATTTAAATTTTCCGCATCATTTCCATGTCTTTATGTTATGATTATGCTAAGGGCTAGTATGAGATCCCTTCGGGGTCAGGTACGCTGTGTTACGTCTAGGGGTTACCCTTGGGTCGTGATACCAACAGTCCATGGAAGATGAATAATGGAGTGACTTGTGAGCATAAATGAGAATGATGAAGAAAAGGAAAGAAAGTGTTGTTCACACCACATTTCATGAGGATTACAACCATTGAGCCTAAATGACCATACCTTTTCACTCAGCCCCGTTATAAGGCTTGAAAATACCTTTTTGATCTTGAGTGAGTTGAAACAATTGTTGGTTAGAAAATAAGGGCAAACCTATGGGTGAAATCATGCATTGTGTTCATCTTTGTGAGTGTGAGTGTTGCATTTGATTTCAGAGCTTTAAATTGTTGAACCATTGTGTATGAATATGGAATCATTCTTTGTGTGAGGGCATTTGAGTACCTTTGTTGAGCTTGAACTTGCATTTGGAGCAAATATTGTGAACTTGAGAATCTTTGATAATGATGAGTCCACGATTTGGACTCATTTAGGGCTTTATTTTACTAGATTTAGTGTCCTCAAATGCATAATTTGTGCCAATAACTTATGTAAATCCTTGATTTTCAGGTATTTGGATTGAGGAACAAAACATGGACACTAATGAGCAAAAGGAACAAGGTAGCTCAAAGAACAAAGAAAAGAAGGCCTGATGATCACCAAACCCATTGGGCGAGTCACCGAATAGCCATGATCTTGCCTAAAGTTCCAGTGTGCCAAGCCTTGAAGGAGAAAAGCAAGTTGGTGATAGAAAGGAGCAGTCGGTGAGTCACCAAATGGTTCTGCGAT
Organism: Solanum bulbocastanum; assembly: GCA_037074985.1. NCBI lineage: Eukaryota > Viridiplantae > Streptophyta > Magnoliopsida > Solanales > Solanaceae > Solanum > Solanum bulbocastanum. The sequence goes on along the minus strand of CM073597.1, from coordinate 24,398,673 downwards.
GCAATGCTAGATTGACCAAAGTTATAGAACTTGAAGATGCTGAAGGCTAAAGCAAAAAAAGTGATGGAATTGACCAAAGGGTGGATCGCCGAGTGGATCGGTGATCCCACTTATTGCACCAAATGGTCCTTCACAACACATTTTTGGTGAATATAAATAAATTTTTAAAGTCTTAGTTTAGGGAGGAATTATCTAGTTTTCATTCTAGAATCATAATTATCAGTTTTGAAGTTAGGAGCTTAGAACTGAGAGTATTGAGACAATATTTCCTTAGCTTTGAAGATTTGAAGATTTCTATTTTTGAGAAATTGGAAGTGGGTCATTGAGATTCTTCAACCTTGACCTTTGTAAAGATGAAATTAATCTTACCCAGTTGATGGAAACACAATTTGGCAACGATTTCTATCTTTCTATGATGTCTAGCTAAAACCCCAATTCTTGGGTGTGTGATTATGTTATTATGGGTTGATTTAGTTGCTGGGTATTGTTAATTGATAGTTTAAATTTTGTTTAAAAGTGACTTCATTCAGTAATTGTGACTTAATCTAAAAGGTTGTAGTTGCAAATGCAACTCTACCTTCGTGTTTTTGGCTTGCTCGAGAGAGAGGTTTTAAAACCAAGATTACTGATTTGATGGTCTGTGGGTATTGGGTTGTCATGGGTTCAGCTCGAGATAGTGAATCCTAAACCCTTTTCCACACATTCAGCTTGAGAGAGTGAATGAACTAAAGCGTAGGCTATTCTTAACTGCTGCTTATTGGTGTTTGAGAGAAACCAATTTGATTCGGGGGTAAATTATTTGAGAGAAAGTTTATCCCCACTAAAGTATAGCTTATTCACTGATTTACAACTATTTACTATAAGTTGCAATCACCCATTTGTCTACTTTAACCCATAATACAATCACATCCCAAGAACCCATCTCTATACTTGTCTATTTGTGTTATTTGCTGTTGTATCTGATAAGTTGAATCAAAACCCCCCTTGTTATTTGATACTTGTGTCACCCCCAAACTTGAACCATGCTTTATGTTTTTACCTATGATTGACTTGAACATATTCATGCTTTTCTATTGATTCTCAAATACGTACCACTCCCTGTGGGATTCAACCTCAACTCACTTAGTTGGGTTATATTACTGAATAACGATCGTTGACACTTAGTATTGTATGAAGTGTCCTGATACATGAAATCACCCACTATTGGGTTTACCAGAGCTACCATCTCCCTATTCCCTTGAGTCATCACGTCTTGAGCCAACATTTAGACTGTTGCCCTAAATTTCGCATGTGTAACATTCTCAACTAAAGGATCAATTAGAGCTTGAGGAGGAACTTGGAGAGGAACTTCTTGCTCCACATTGTCTTTCTCATTCCTCCTAGCATTAGCCCTTGTAGTAGTCATATCCTAAAAACCATAGGGCATGAATTATGAGAAAGACCTAATACAGTTAAACTCTATGTAACGACTTAGAATAAATAAGTGAAGTTTCCTAAACATCCAATAGCCTCCTATTCATAAATGTGGCGCACTTCACATTTATGAACAAGACTCTACTAGACGTGGTTTGAGACATCCTAGAACCATTCAAAACCTTGTATTCTGATTACCGAGTTGTTCACGATCCAGAGGTACCCCCTAGATGTAACATGGCACATAGAAACTCGAATGACTCCATGTAAGACACTTAGCATATCATAACATAAGATAATAAAAAAGTACGAAAATTTAGAACATTTTTCAATACAATCAAAGTCTCATAAAACGAAGCGGAAGTCTTTAACATTGCCTCAAACCATCTAATACATGAAAGTCTTTGGGGCGCAACCCATACTATAGCTCTAAACATAAAATGAAATGTAAATGACATTGTGGTCAAGCCCTCGAATGCTATGAGGACTTACCATAACTTCTCTTCTTGATCCACCAAGAACCTAGCCATGAGGACGGAAGTCAATATCATAAAACCCTATATTTGATAAGAATGTAGGCAAAAATATGCGTTAGTACAATAATGTATTAAATATGATGGCTAGCATAAATCATCAACATAAGCATATAAGAGGCATTAGTCAACACAAGACATACACCTTATTAATAAGAGACAATAACATAAGTCATAAGCATAAGACACATCATCATGAGATATAGGACATAACATAAGAGACAATAATCATAATTTGTGAGCATAAGAGATAACATCATAGTCATAGACATGATCAATGTATTTAGAACAACATGATGTAAGAGAACCACTTCATAAGTCACTTCAAGGTAAGTTTATGCAATGCATGGACATGACCCCATAATCCCACCCATGCTAAGCAAGTCATTTTAGGTTCTCATTCATATTTACCATATTTTGATTTAATCCTTAGCTTATTTCTCATAGACAAGGGAACATTCACCTTTAGTCAAACATATCAAGGAATGCAACTTATAGCAACAATCCAAGTTGAACATACATCGTAAGCATAAGTCATAAGCAAATTCATTACATAGATCCTCATAATATAAGACAACATACCATAACTACTCTCAAAGCATACTTGTGCATTGCATGAATAAGAGCCCATAAATCTCACTCATGCTAAGTAAAGCTACTTGAGTAACAATAGTTTGTACTAAACTTGACCTTGTGGGAATTATCCTTAACCGACATAGACCATGTGAGCATACATGGAATCCGGTGTTACCCACACCCATTGTCCTACTTGCCTAAGGTAAGACCATCATTTGTTAGCTTTAGGTGGATCCAATAGATAAATAACCTACTGGGGCACGTGGTTTATGGGATAAGGAGAGTGCCTTTAGAAACCGGCTTTGCTTAATGGAAAAGCTTCCATCTCAAGAGATTGCTTCTAGGAACTCGACCTTTCTCACAGAAGAGTTTCCATCTCATAAATATTCACTCGGTGCTATGCATAATTCCCACAGAATACATATTAAGTCATAACTTGTTTCATGTCTTATGGAAGGATGTACTTGGCAATCAATCCAAAAGATTTCATTTGGATAGCTCTTAGATCATGCGTGAGAATAACCTTTCACCGTCCATGTCTACATATAACATTAGATTCAATTAGGTGAGAATTGCCTTTCAACCTAGAATCTCCATTATGTGAGACAATCTTTCACATTATGTTCATTATGTGTTCATGAGAATAGCCTTCCAATCATCACAACAACATTATCATAATCATACGTAGGTGTGTAAATGAGAATGTATTTTCAACAACATACAACATGATCACGATCATAATCACTTTACTCTCAAAGTGTTCTCAAAGCATATACATAACCTTCATAAAAGATGCATAACATCATATGTTGTCCTTTCATGGGTCAAAGCTCATATAAAATCAACATATCTAGAATGACTACATTAGACATGGATATAATCACAATTCAAGTAATCAAATCATTACATGCATGATCTCATATACTCATAATATAGGTCATGTGGGTGAAGTCTTTCCACAATAATACCATAAGCAATTCAACATACATACTAGCTTCACTCTTAAAGCCTTAATATTCCTAGTTCATTCATATTAGCTTTTACGCTCAAAGCCTAGAAATGAAATTCATACTATAAGCCTTACTCTCAAGCAATACCTCACATGGTCTTCATATATACCTAATTCTCAAGACAATCTAACCACATGCTTCATCCTTAAGTGATTCTAATCATGATTCATCATATAGCCTCAATATCAATCAATGCAAAACATAGATTCCCATGTATAATTTAACTTCATTCAATTCATGTCTATAAGCTCTAGTCTTAACCAATTCATAAAGACATTCAACAATCTTAGAAGGTCACATCTAAGCCCTCAATTTCCTCTTTCATGGCATAAAACCAAACTCTATCAATTTCACCTTAGAATCTTAAGTTAATCAAGAATACATGTATAATCATACTAAAAACATGTAAATACATCATAAACAACCATTATCCACTCAATGTGATCAACATACAACAATACCCACAATATAGAAAGAAACCCTAACTAGAATTGGGGTTCATCTTCACAAATGGGGGAAACATGGGGGTGTCATTGATGAAAGGAGTCCATGAATGAATAAGACATCATACCTTGATTACAAAGCCTAGCTAGCTTGAGAAAATGGAGTATTGACCTGGCTTGACCCTCTTCTTCGAGAGAGAGATCGAGACTGAGAGAGAGAGAGGATTTTTTAGAGGGAATTCAGTTTCTTTTTGGTGAGTTGAGAGAATGATTTGGACTTAATTAAGGGTCTAAACTCTTTATATAGGTAGTCTAAACTAAATTAAAACTACCCCACTTAATTCCACTTAATATAGGAAAACCCCAAAGTGCCCCTAATTTACTCCTTAAAACCGTCTCCAGGCCACCATCCGCGACCACCAACCTACATGGCGTAGACTGACCCACAGACCGTATTGATGGGGCGTAGGTTGGTGACCGCAACTTGTTGGCCACCTACTGATCACCCACCTATGTAGTGTGGACCACTCTACGGGGTGTGGATCCAGCCGTAGGTACACTGTTTTGGCAGCTTGTTAGGGTCCTCCTCAAGGACCCTTGGTTGGTCCATGGGGGATCGTACCTTGATGTTCTATCCTGGAACCCTTCATTTCAAGTCCAGGAAGTTATATCTATGACTCTAACCCTCACGTAAAGCTCTAGTTAAGCCTACTAGTTTCTGGGGTGTTACACTCTATATCTTCATTTATTTTTAAAAAAAAGCATAGTCTGCACAATATTTGTAACTAAGCAAAATAAGAACCATATAATTCAGTAATTTAAACCAATACACAACTTTAGTACATATAATATATATATATATATATATATATATATATATATATATATATGCAATAAACTTTAAATCAATATGTATTTATGGAAAGACGATACAGTAAATCCAATACATCATAATTTATCACATTTTTTTATTAGATAAAACACATAGTTTTATCTAACGTTTTTTTTAACTAAACAAGAAACAATAACTAACGTGTTTTTGCCAAGGGAAAATAATATAAGCGGTACAACTTGGAACCAAACCAAATAAAATAAAAACTGATTCCATATTAAAAATTCAAACCTAAACTATTATTCAAATCATAACGTTTAATAAATGATAGGAAAAATACTTCAATTCTGATAGAAGATACAAATACATTTTAATATAGCTTTCAGTATATCTAAAATAAGCATAAATTAATCTTCACACATAAAGTTCTCAAGTATACATAGCATTTTTAACCTTAGTGATAGAAATAGAGGAAGAAAGAGGCGAGTATCACCTATTGCCGAGCAGTGAATGAGGTGATTCAGTCAAAGTTCTATCTTCGAACAAAAGTGAATTTAAACAAGCTGGAAAAACAAAGTTTTGACCGAGATCGAACGATAGTAGAAGTGATAATTTTTTAGAGCAAAAAGGCAATCGTTTTAGATGTTTTGGGGGCACAAAGCTTTCCTTCCTGAAACGAGTGCAATACACTCGGTTTTTATAGAGATGAATTGGGTTCTTGGCTAAAGTATAGGCGGAATTTCAAGAAGTAAGATAGCCGTTTTGAGTTCATAATATGTATTTGTGATTCTTCATTTGAGATTTCAAAAAGTATTTTGGCTTTTTTTTGACCAAATTAAAGAGGAGAGACGTAAATAAGGGAGAGGAAGAACGAGTTTGGCGTTTTCATGAGAAAGAGACGAGGCATGCACGAAAATTGAGAGACTAGGCTTTGTCCATTGTTGGTGATCATTGAGGTTTACTTGAAGAAGAAACAAAATCGATCATCCCCTTTTGTATAAGGTGCCGCTGTTGCATATCTTAGGATTAGGTCGATGTTTGGGCTGAAAATAAGGCTTTTGGGCCTAATTTTGGGCTCCTCTCTTCTTCTTTTAAAATTATTTTGGACTTCTAACTTAATAACTAATATATATATATATATGATGACAATTATAATTTACATAATTAAATATCAATATTACGAATTTACACTAATTTTAAAAAATAGGTACAAAATATCAACTTATAATTAATTTAGTGTATATGAAACTTGTAACGACCGGTTCCCATCATTATGGAAAATCCAGTGGGGAAAACAATTGGACCAGAAAAATTTTTGGATGGTGACTTGGGAATTCCTAGCCTAGTCCAGATTTGGAAAAAATCGGAGTTAGCTGAGGTCTAGGGAAATATGGTAATAAAAGAGAGATTAATTACAAATTTGATCATATGAGTAGATAACCAAGACATTAAGGAGCCCTTACGACTTTACGGAATCAAATTCTGGCGAGTAGAACTCCTGAAACTGATCTTAGTGTGAAAGGGTAGTTTTTGAACGTCTAAGGCTGAAGGTGTGTTGTGAAATGGGGGCTTGGAACTCAAATTTTGAGCTTCTGTATCCATGAAAGCCGCCAAGGTAGGATTAATCCCGCTTGGGCAGGGTTGTTGTGGCGTGATGGGGTCTACCATAGCAGGCTCGGGTAAAAACCCCAAAAACATTATTTTTTGCAAACGTTCATTCTTGAGAGCTAAGAGATGACCTAGGGCAAGTTCTTGACAGTTTTCCACCTCTTCTAGCGCTAAAGGTAAGGTTTTTACTCCCCTAATCCCTTTTTTGATTCGTAGAACTTAGATTCTTGGGTAAGTATCATTGGGAGAGGGTTTTGACCTAAAGTTAATGGTGGGAAATGCCCTAATTGAACATTAGGATCTTGGGTTTGGCCATGGATAGATAGATTGATTATTATCTGGGTAAATAATGCCTCGTTTATTGATCCTTGCATTAATTGTTTATTTTTAGACCACAAAAAAGTATAAAGAATCCAGAAAAGAAAGGCTCAAGTGTCTTAGGAGGATTCAAGCTTGGTTTTGAGGTAGGTGATGGTTTGATTTCCTATTTGTGTGATATATGTCAGTAATTTCTTCTTTATATGCACATATGTATGTGAATGAGGCAATGTAGATCAAACCTAATGAAAATGAGTATGAATGAACAATTGCATGACATTAACCTAATACTTGATTGTATGATTAGGAGTTATGTTCATTATGGGTGTGATTGTGATTGTGTTGTGCTGATTGGATCGGGTGTTACATTCCGACACATATATTGGATGGGGTGTCACGTTCTAAGACACACTAACAATTTGGGTGTGGCTTCCATGAGAGGACCATTGTGATTATTACATCCTGTGTATTGAAGCTGATATTGAGAATTGTTAGTTGTTCTTGAATTGATAACTGAATTATGTATTCTATATGTGTCATGTTTACTGTGTTGTGATTACTTGCCTACGTTTCGCTTACTAGAATAGCCATTTGATCCTACTAGTACAATGTGATTGTGTACTAATACTGCACTTAATTGTTCTTTGTGGAGTCCAACCATCTTCAAGAGGCTACAAATAGATCTCAGCTAGGAGATTAGTGATCGGGACCAGATTTAAGGGTGAGCCAATTCTTTCAGGTTGTTATGGGTCCTTCAATTTTGTTTAGTCCATTCCTTTCAGACTCAGACTATTCTAGTAGTTTTGCTTATGTTAGTTTTGGGTTGTACCCCTTTCTTAGACTTGTTCATTTAGTAGTTTTGGTATAATGACTTTCAAGTTCTAGGGGTTGTTTTCCACAATAGTTTTGATAGTTGTTTTGGTTAAACTTTGGAGTTTATGAGAATTCCATATTTCATTAGACATTTAAACCTTCTTCCATATCTTTAAATGTTCTAGTTTTCATTACTTAGTTTCGTTGGGTTGTATTAATGGTTCTCCTATCGTAGGGTTAGTGTGGGTGCCAATCACGATGGTCTGGGTCGTGACAAAATTAGTATCAGAGCCCTTGGTTTATTGATCTCGTTGTACCAAAATGAGTCTAGTAGAGTCTTGCGAAATAGTATGGAGACATCTGTACTTTTCTTCGAGAGGCTTAGGACTTTAGGAAATTTCTTTGTTCTAATCATTTCGTGCTATGACTTGATTCAATTGGTATATGGCGATCCAAATTTGTATCTGACGATCAAAATTGGTATCTAATCTTCTTCCTTCTTCTGTCCGCAAATGGTTAACATGCGTTCCAATGGCGTTAGGCATGTAGCTCCCGTAAATGAGCCAACCGAGGAGACTACAGCAAGAGGCCACAATCAAGGCAGGGATAGGGGAAGAGCAAAGGGCTGAGGACAAGGAAGGGTAGCACCCACTAGAGGTTGAGCTCCAGTTGAGAATGCTCTCAGAGATGAGGCGCCTCCTGCACATCACGAAGAGGTAGAAGAGAATGTGGAGATCGAGGACGAGGAGGAGGTTGGACCAGAGGGGGATGTACAGACAGAGGCTATAGGTATTACTCCCTTAGACCAAGTGTTAGTTCACCAAATTATGTCTTTTCTAAAGGGATTGGTTGGTCCTAGAGTTCTTCCCACAAAGCAAGAGACTCAACCTCTCGTCAACTCCCCATTGCGGTTGTAGTTCCAAAGGTGGGTGGAGCAGTAGGCACTGATGCCTTTTTCGGTCCCCTATTGGGTCCTGTGATGACTGGTAATGAGCATGAGGTGCTGACTAAATTTCTGAAGCTAAAGTCACGTGTGTTCCATTGTTCTAAGAGTGAGGAAGCCTATGAGTTTATTTTTGATTGCTCTGAGAGGCTTTACAAGTTAGGGTGAGGCTAGAGTTCGTGACCTTCCAACTTTAGGGTGAGGCTATGTAGTAGTGGAGGGCCTATGTAGAATGTAGATTGTCAGTTTTACTCCTACTCACTTGGACGCAGTGTCATGCTCTATTTTTGGAAAAGTGTGTGCCTCAGACTTTGAGAGATCGTAAGAAGGATGAGTTCATTGCTTTGGAGTAGGGTGGTATGAATGTAGCTGCTTATAAAGCTAAGTTCAATGCATTGTCTAGATATGCTACACAAATGGTAATGTAGGTAGAGGAGCAGTGCAACCAGGCAAGGAGGTCGTCCACCAAGATGACAGGGCTCAGTTTTATGCCTTTCCAGGAAAGAGTAAGCCGGAGACATCTGATGCAGTGATCACATGTACTATTCTTGTCTGTTATTAGATGACTAATGTGTTGTTTGATCTGGGTTCTACTTTTTCATACGTGTCAGTTTAGTTTGCCTTGTGATTTGATGCGGTTTGTGATGTACGTGATGCCCCCATCCATATTTCTACCCCAGTTGGAGAGTCTGTCATAGTCACCCATGTATATCGTGCTTGTCCTGTTATGTTTATGGGTTTCCAAACTTGGGCTGATTTGGTTATTTGGATGTGACTGACTTTGATATAATCTTAGGTATAACTTGGTTGTCCCCTTATTATGCTGTGCTTAATTGTAACACTAAATTTGTGACTCTAGAGTTCCCGGGTAGGAAAAAGTTAGAGTGAGAAGGGGTGTATAAGCCTAAGCCAACTAAGGTCATATCTTCCATTCGGACTAGGAAACTGGTGGGGCAGGGGTGTTTGGCATATTTGGCACATATTCGGAATGTTGAGGCCGAGTCTCCCTCTATTGAGTCTATTCCTGTAGTGTCTGAATTTAGAGAAGTGTTTCCTACCGATTTGCCTGTTATGCGTCCGGATAGAGATATAAATTTCTGCATTGACTTAGAACCTTGTACTCGCCCTATCTTCATTCCTCCTTATCAACATGGCTCCGATGGAGTTGAGAGAGCTTAAAGCTCAAATTCAGGAGCTTTTTGATAAAGGTTTCATTCGTCCTAGTTCTTCCCTGTGGGGTGCTCCTATTTGTTTGTTAAGAATAAGAATGGTAGTATGAGGATGTGCATAAACTATCGGTAGTTGAATAGGGTCACTATTCAGAATAAGTGTCCATTGCCTCAGATAGATGATCTTTTTGACCAGTTGCAGGGCATATCTGTTTTCTCTAAGATTGATCTAAGGTCTGGTTACCATCAATTAAATATTAGGCATGAGGATGTAGTAAAAACGACATTCAGGACCCACTATGGGCACTATGAGTTTCTAGTGATGTCGTTTAGGTTGACAAAATGCACCAACAACTTTCATGAGTTTGATGAATGGCGTGTTCAAACCATTTCTAGATTTGTTTGTGATTGTTTTTTTTAATGACATCTTGGTTTATTCAAGAAGTAAGAAAGTGCATGACGACCATCTTCGTATTGTTCTAGGTGTTCTTGGGAGGCAAAAGTTGTATGCTAAATTTTCTAAGTGTGAGTTTTGGTTGACTTTGATTGACTTTTTGGGGCATGTGGATTTAAGGGAAGGGGTAATGGTAGATCTCCAAAAGATTGAAGCAGTCCAGAATTGGGCTCAGCCTAGCTTTGTAATTGAAATTAGGATTTTTGTGGGGGCTCGCCAGCTATTATCGTATGTTTGTGAAGAACTTTGCTTCTATCGCCACACATTTGACAAGGTTACCAAAAAGGAGGTACCTTTTGAGGGGACTGACAAATGTGAAGAGAGATTTCAAAAGCTCAGGACTCTTCTGACCATAACACCTATTTTGGCACTATCAGTGGAAGGTAAAAATTTTATTGTTTATTGTGACGCTTCACATTCGGGTTTGGGAGCTGTGTTGATGCAGGATAAGAATTTCATAGCTTATACATTGCAGCAATTGAAAGTGCATGACCGAAATTACTAGACGCATGATTTGGAGTTGGCAGTGGTAGTGCTTGCTCTCAAGATCTGGTGGTATTACCTTTATGGTGTCAAGTGTGAGGTATTTACGGACCACCATATCCTACAACATGTATTCACTCAGAAGGACCTGAATCTGAGACAGCGAAGGTGGATGGAGTTACTCAAATGCTATGATGTTACCATCCGTATCATCCGGGTAAGGCTAATATGGTGATATACACATTAAATCGGAAGGTGGTGAGTATGGGTAGTCTTGCTTGATTAGGTGTATCCAAGCGACCTTTGGCCAAGGAAATCCAAACCTTGGAGTCTAAGTACATACAGTTGGGAATCTCGGAAAAAGGTGTGGTGTTAGCTAGAATTGAGGTTAGGGCCACATTCATTGAAGAGATCAAGGCCAAACAGTTTGAGGATGAAAGTTTGAATGAGCTTAGAAAGAAGGCACAAGATGTGACTCTTGATGTGAGGAGTGTGCTTAGTTTTAAAGGAAGAATTTGTGTTCCCTAAGTGGATGACTTGATTCAGAAAATATTGACAAAATCCTATGGTTCGCGGTATTCCATTCATTCGGGTGTGACCAAGATGTACCGAGATTTGAAACGACTTTATTAGTGGAATGGCATGAAATAAAGACATAGGTGAGTTTGTGGCTAAGTGCCAAAATTGTCAACAAGTAAAATAAGAGCATCAAAGGCCTGCAGGTTTGCTTCAGCCAATACCAATTCTGAAATGGAAATGGGAAATGATAGCTATGGATTTCGTGGTTGGTCTCCCCAAGACTTTAGGAAAGTTTGATTCCATTTGGGTGGTGGTTGACAAACTAAGTCAACCCACTTCATTCCAGTCAGAGTAGACTATAACGCGCATCAGTTGGCTAAGGTGTATGGGACCAAGATAATGAGGCTACATGAAGTTCCCCTTTCTATCATTTTGGACTGTGGTACACATTTCACATCCAAGTTGTGGGGAAAATTGCATGAGGAGTTAGGCTCTCAACTCACTTTAGCACAGCCTTCCATCTACAAATAGACGGGTTAGAGGACATGTTGAGGGCATGTATGATTGACTTTGGAGGACATTAGGATAAGTTCCTACCTTTGTGTGAGTTCTCCTATAATAACTGTTACCATTCCAACATTGATATGGCACCATTTGAGGCACTTTTTGGAAGGGGATGTAGGTAACCCATATGAGGGTTTGAGGCGGGAGATGTTAAACCTTTGGGGGTTGGTTTGGTGAAGGATGCTCATGATAAGGTAAGAAGCATCCAAGCTAAGCTTCTAGTAGCCCAGAGTCGACAGAAGAAATATGTAGATCGTAAGGTAAGAGACATGGAATTTCAGGCCGGTGAACAAGTTCTTGTTAAAGTGTCACCCATAAAAAGGGTGATGAGATTCAGTAAGAAGGAAAAGCTTAGTCCTCAATACATTGGACCATTTGAGATTCTTAACTGAGTAAGGCCAGTGGCTTATATGTTGGCCTTACCTCCTAGCTTCTCTAGAGTTCATCCAGTATTCCATGTGTCCATATTGAAGAAGTATCATGAGGACGGCGGTTACATCATAAAATGGGACTCAATTTTATTAGATAAAGACCTTCAGTATGAGGAGGAAACCAGTTGCAATCCTTGATAGTGATACCCAGAAGCTAAGGACCATGGAGATAAAGTCCGTGAAATTTAAATGGAAGTATCATTCGGTTGAGGAAGCTACTTACGAAATCGACAAGGACATGCGAGACAAGTATCCCAGTTGTTCAATAATTCAGGTACTACTCTACCCTTACTTTTAGTTTGTTTTTCCTAGTTTATCACTCGGGGATGAACGATAGGTAATTGGTATCTATTGTAACGACTGGTTTCCGTCGTAATGGAAAATCCAATGGGGAAAAAATTGGGCTAGAAAAACTTTTGGGTAGTGACTTGGGAATTCCTAGCCTAGTCCAGATTTGGAGGAATTTGAGTCAGGTGAGGTTTAGAGAAATCTAGTAATGAATGAGAGATTTAGTTATGAATTTGGTCACATGGGTACATAGCCAAGAGTTAAGGAGCCCGTGCGACTTTACAAAATCGAATTCGGGTGAGTAGAACTCTCAAAGCTGATCTTAGCATGAAAGGGTAGTTTTCGAACATCAAAGGTTGAAGGTTATTTTTTTGCAAAAGTTCACTCTTGAGAAGTAAGAAACGACCCAGGGCAAGTTCTTGACAGTTTTCCACCTCTTATAGCACTAAAGGTAAGGTTTTTACTCCCCTAATCCTTCAGTAGAACTTAGATTCTTGGGTAATTATCATTGGGGAAGGGTTTTGACCTGAAGTTAATGGTGGGAAAAGCCCTAATTGAAAATTAGGATCTTGGGTTTGGCCATGGATAGATAGATTGATTATTATCCAGGAAAATTAGGCCTCGTTTATTGATCCTTGCATTAATTGTTTGTTTTTAGACCACAAATGAGCGGAAAGAATCCGAAAACGGACGTCTCAAGTGTCTTAGGAGGATTCAAGCTTGGTTTCGAGGTAGGTGATAGTTTGATTTCCTGTTTGTGTGATATATGTCGCTAATTGCTTCATTATATGCATGCATGTATGTGAATGAGGCAATGTGTATCAAACCTAATGAAAATGAGTATGAATGAACAATGGCATGCCATGCACCTAATACTTGATTGTATGATTAGGATTAATGTTCATTATGGGTGTGATTGTGATTGTGGTTATACTGATTGGATCGGGTGTCATGTTTCGATACATATATTAGATCGGGTGTCATGTTTCGAAACATATATTGGATTGGATGTCATGTTCCGATACATATATTGGATTGGGTGTCATGTTCCAATACATATTAGATTGGGTGTCACGTTTCAACATATATATTGGATTAGGTGTCATGTTTCGACACACTCACAGTTTGAGTGTGGGTTCTATAAGAGGACCATTGTGATTATTACATCCGTGTGTATTGACATTGATATTAGGAATTGTATGTTGCTCTTGAATTGATAACTGAATTATGCATTATGTATGTGTCATGTTTACTATGTTGTGATTGCTTGCCTATGTTTCACTTATTGGAATAGTCGTCTGATCCTACCAGTACACTGTGGTTGTGTACTGATACTGCACTTGCTCGTTCTTTGTTGAGTATAGGGCATCTTCAGGCGGCTACAAATAGACCTCAACTAGGAGATCAGTGATCGGGATCGGATTCAAGGGTGAGCAGCTCTTTCAGGCTGTCCGTCAATTTTATTTAGTCCATTCCTTTCGGACTCAGACTGTTCTAGCAGTTTTGCTTATGTTAGTTTCGGGTTGTACCCCTTTCATAGACTTTTTCATTTTAGTATTTTTGGTATAATGACTCTCAGGTTCTAGGGGTTGTTTTCCGCAATAGTTTTGATGGTTGTTTTGGTTAAACTTCGGAGTTTATGGGAACTCTATATTTCGTTAGACATTTAAGCATGCTTCCGTATCTTTAAATATTCTAGTTTTCATTACTTTGTTTAGTTGGATTGTAGTAATGGTTCTCCACCAGAGGATTAGTGTGGGTAATCACGACGGTCTGGATCATGCAAAACTTGAAATATAATAACAACAATCATTATTTAAGAAAAAGAGATGTAAAAAGTGATAATAGTAATTTCGATAATAAATCATATAATTTTAGTAATAGTTATAGAAATATAACAACAATGATAATAATAGTAATGACAAATTGTTGTTGTAGTAAAACTAGTTGTGAAAAAAGATAATTGAATAGGTTATTACTTTAGAAGCTCGAAAACAACGGATTTAGAAGAAAAGAAGGTCAAATTAGGTGTTAACAGATACCATTTTGAAGTTGTAGCTAAAATTTAAGATTATTCTATAAAGATTTGAGCTATATTTTAGTTTTTCTACCAATATCATATGAAGTTCTATGGGTTGGAGTTCGTAGAAGATTAAGTTTAGTTTTTGTATGTATTATATAATTTTATATAATGGTGTAAAAGATATGTAGATATCTTCTATGTAATATTATAAATGTTTATACAAATTGATACATTATTTACAATAATATAAATGTCGTTTGGTAGCAAATAATGAGGCAACTTATTTATATATTAATTTTTGTATTAGTTATAAATATTTATGGTAGCTCTTATATAAATTCTCATAAGTAAAGTTATACGTGTAGAACCACTAGTATACTTCAACTATCATAAACAACACCAAATTTTCTATAACTGAAATGACCAAGTCTGCCCAAGGATGCCACCCTACCACGAGGACAGTCGTATGATTGGTACACCCGATTACCTCTAGGGATTCACCCATAGATGTGGAAACACGTGTGGGCATATGTTGTGAATCATATTCCAAACCATGTACGAAATCGAGTAGGTGGTCATATAAGAATGTATGAAAACAAGGTCCAATAACACAAGATATTCCCTCCATAATGCCCATATCAAACATTTTCATTCATCTGACTCTATCTCTTTAATTTTTAGTTACCCACAATTAACCAATTTGATCCCCTTCACAATCATACACATATTTGATTTATCAATCCCCACATACTTCTCATAGTACTATACTAAAATCAGCACTCTTTATACTAGCATAATATCATAACCACATTGACCGTTTACCTTGCTCTCAAATCATCACTAGTATCAAAGTTTTTTTAGCAAACACATTGTTGCCTCTGAAAATTTCAAACAATGACTCCCTCTCTTTCCATGCAAGCATTCCATGATAGATATGGATCCTACCCAAGGTTGATAAAACAAATTTCAAATCTGCTAGTACCTTTCCATCGAAATAAAGCAATTGAATCGTCCAAAGTCATCGTCACACAATCTTTCACATTAAGTTTCAAATATTATTCACACGGTCATACATATCATGTCAAACTTAGAGAAATTCTTGGCCACCTCAATAATTATGTATACTATGAATACATATATCTATTTACCATCAAGTTTCTATGTAACACATCATAACAGTATGTGTAGTCCCATCAATAGAGTAGTTTCAATCCCCTTAAAATTCTAAATAACTATGTAGAATTGTAGGTCTATACCGTTGCACATCCATAATTCACCTATCATAATTTGAATAATCTAGCCTCACATAACAACACAAAATCTTCCACACATCATTGTTTGTCATCCAAACCAAAACTCAATCTTCAAAAAAGTCGTTGATAATCCCCTAGTAAGTTTGTACTGAACTAGTTCACATATCATAAACATATTTGAACTCAAACGCGAAAATCCATACAACCTTCAACTCCAAACCAAAGGTCTAAATGAGAGGTCTTATTCATTTACCCTTCTTAAATTCTTCCTACGACACAAACTCCATTACCTTCAAATCTTCAACATACTAGACTTTTGTTTTTTTTTGCTAACTCGCTTATCAAGCTTGTTATTTCACTAAGAACTCATGATATTTTACCTCATTCTTTAAACCAAAACATTAAGTGGAACCCTCTCATAGGTCCTTTAACAATCAAAAGTAATTAAATTTACGATCCAAACCATGCACAAGTCCTTCCAAATACCTAATACCCAATGCGATCAACCATTTCTTACCTTACCATTCCATACCTTAACAAAACAGACTACCACAAACGTAGAAGCGCAATAAAAATCTTGAATTTTGATTTCAAACTGTGTAGCCCAATCCTATTTATATCAACATTAGCTCATACATTGATGATCTTTATGAATTCACTTATCTTAGCTTATCATTGATTGCCTCCCTATCCACCATATTGCACCCTTCGTTAAATATCCAATTTGTACAAGTTACCAATGGAAATCATAAAAGAACTTATCACCACACTCGAATCGAACATAGGCAAACTTCTTTCTCAAATCTTACCCAATAATTTTTAACCAATTTAATGAAAACGTAACACTACCACCATAACCAAAGAGAAACAAATGGAACCACATGTCTCTGAACCCAATTCTCAACCCTCTAAAGATACATCTTTGTTCCTTGCAATTAGAATAAACACCATTGCTCTCGCCTCCTTCGGAAGGCTACACTACATCCATATAATTCTTTGCATTATAACTCTAGCTCCTTTCAATTCTATTCGAGCGGTGTCTCAACACCTTCAACAACTTTTCATATGACCTTACTTACCAAATAGTAGCAAACCACAACCTTAGATACTCACAAGTCATCGTTACCAAACATAATATGTCCAACCAATAATCCTGATCATATATTTGCATCCCAATACAATCCATCACGAACTCTTGTTACCATCATGCTCACTAGCCCTTGCCATCACCATGAAGTCAACTTTATCATTGACATGACACCTCAAACCCAACAGTACCAATCCAATCCAATGGACTAATCCAATTTATATGCACTTTCTTACTAAAATCCTCAATTGTCTAACCACCAATCCCAGAATCCTCACAATACATTTCACAACTTAAACATATTAATACATTTTCATAGATCCACCACTATAATTTTTCTTATACATGACACCTAACTCAAGTGTATATACTACAACCCAGTTGATTCCTCAAATGTGAATGTAATATCGAACCTTATTACCAGTAGATGATACACCTGATTACTTATTAAGTAATTAATATTCATACTTGTTAATGGATACCCCATTTTTATATACTTTTAGTACCATGAAAGTTCGTTAGATCCACAACTAGAACACATCATACCTATCGAAAAGATCATACCAGATAACCTACACATTTCTATCTATTGAGAAGTTGCAAAACATTACCAAATTCCTTTGGTTTCTAGCCCAAAGCGGCATGCATCCGTTTGCAGATCAAGTTGATAGCAGAAGTAACACACTCTATAACTCTAACAAAATATCATAGGTACTATTGTAGTGGTCGTATCATGACTCTTTTTGATGCACATCAAATCTATGAAACTACAACATAGATTCTGACTTTGGTTAGCCCAACATCATTCTTATCATACACTAAGGAACCATATCTGTTATGATAACTTTACTAACTGTAGTTTTCAAAGCTACGATGTTTATTACCTAGTCATATTTTTAATTATTCTACTCCCAATTGTTGAACCACTCTAGATATCATATATACCACACAAGTATTGTTTCTGTTACTAGGTACCTAACCCAAAAAAGATACCATGTTCACGAAGTCTCTCAAATCATTGTTCAGCCTCATTATTCAAATATCCTCAAAATGCATCGTCGAGACATCATCTTAGTCAACCCCCTTTGAATCTATAAAAATTCCAAATCTGACCACACATTTTTTTGTAAGTCTATCACTTCCTTCTTAGTACCAGATCTAACATTCAAGCCATACGCAACACAACAACTGCTCACTTGAAGAACCACACACAAGTAATCACTATAAGTGAAAGATAATGGAATGAAGCAATAAGAATTAGATTGGTCCAAAGACGTACGATAAAGATACAAAAAGTGATAATTTTTCCTAAAAGTCTCCTTAGCCTCTCAAAGATAAGCAACATGAATCTCTGCATCGATCCTCAAGACTTTAGTAGACTTGACTTATATACACGTGAGACCAATAAAGCGGGGCTTTGATACCATTTGTCACAATCAATATTGGATGTGATGACGCTCGTCTTATCCCACCAAGACAGATTAGCGTAAAACTCAATCATTACGATAAAGTGTGGAAATAAAATAAAAATAAATTTTAAAACAATTAAAATGTGGATAACAACTCAACTTAACTAAATCCCCAATACTTGGTTGTCACTTGCACAAGTCTCTAATATATTACAATAGATTCGAAAGCAAATACATAAGTCTGAAATGATGTCGTCTCAAAAGTAGAACAAAATCATAAATAAGAGCAAAAAGGTCCATTGAGATGACAAACAACTACCTCACAAATCTCCACATTAATCCTTGGAACAAGAACAGGGTTGAGAGTATTACATATATCTAGGCTCGTAACCTACACAAATGTAGAAGTAAGGGGTGAGTATCAAATCACACGGTACTGAGCAAGCAAACTCATAAACACAAAGCTAATGTACTCCTACCACTCTAGTCAAACCTCGACAACTACAACCTGCATAAAACCACCCCAACCTAATAGTGCACAATTTAAATAGTTCATAGCTCAATGACAACACTCCGACAATTTCAGATCAATAATACACTAGATAAATTCATCAATCACAAGTTCCAAAGAAAAACACCCACAAGTTCACCATGATAAAAATATGTAATACAATGAAATGCGATGTCAAATATGATGATGCATGTCCAACTAGTGATACACACCCACTGTTTCTTAGTTCGGGCCCATGAGGGATATATTTGTTCATGCCTCCGTTGCGAAGTCCAACACAACCCTTGATAATAGAATCTGTCGTGGTGTACACTACGTCCCCCGAATCCTAATATCTTTCGCGGCACGTGATGCATCCCTGAAATCATAATATACGTTGTGGCACATGACACGTCCCTCAAAATGGTATATCCTCTTTAATTCTTTATCCTTCCTCAATTCAAATAACACTTGTCACAACCATGTATCCGAATCAATTCAATTGGCATGTTCACACAATTAATGAGAAGATGACCATTTCCATGACAATGCCACAATTCACAATAACACGATCGTGATACAACATCAACAATGAATAGAGAAATCCATTTTTCTCAAATAATTAAATGATCACTCTGAGACTTGAGCCTTTCCCTTTCTTAGGGCTTCCAAATCAATGAAATCTATTCAAATAAATAATCACAATAAGATTTTGAAACTAACAACACCCATATTACTACATGTCTAGTCTGGACCTAAAAATTCAGCCAAATCTATAATCAAATTCCTAATCTTGATTTCAATTAACATGTCAACTCTCATATTTTTCCAAATTTCAAGCCTAGGGTTATGTTTCAACTTCTCCAATATCATAATTCTAATGGTATTCATGTAATACAATATGCCTAATATTTTATTACCTATATCAATATATCAAAACTTGAATTATGATATGATAATTAAAATAAATTAACTTCGAAACTATTTGTTTGCGAAATCAATTTATCGTTGCGAAAATAGTTTGTAGAACTAATCTATTTGTAATGTTCCATTCTATGTGCATTATACCATCCAATAATATATCATAATCACCATCAGTTATTAATCATAGTCATTGAACAATGATTATATCATAAATATCTTATGAGCACTTTGTCTCCCAAGTTGAAAACATCACAGAAAGTAACAAGAGAATTGCAAATTTGAACTATTACGATTCTATCTTATTATTTTTTCATTCAACTCCAAAAATATAATAATACCATATATCCTTATACATAGGTAAAAGATTAAGGTTTTGGTTGTATGTTTATCTGATTAGGCGAGTTCTTCCTTTTCGTAGGAGGTTGCAGTTGGTTTTGAGTTATGACTCAAAATATCAATTCTTATTTATTTTAATTAATTCTTTTATATTGGTCAAGTGGCATATGGTATTAAATAAATTATGAATTTGATCCATTAATATACAAACTAAATTAATTATCTAAAAATTACCCATAAACTGAATAATCGTAGTTAAACGAATATTTTAAATTTCTAAACTGACTGATCAAAAATGACTCGGGGTGACTATCGGGAGGGTAAAATGATACTTTTTTTTAAAAAAAAATTAAAAATGACCTTCTAGGTCATTACACTCCTAAGAATTGAAATTCATAGTATCAAAACTCTAATGTAATCAATAATGGGGATGCAACCCTGAAAACTTTGAAAAACACAATCTAATAGTGTAATGTGTGTGTCCGAAAGAATGAACATGAAATGATAGAAGAACCCATGACAGTCTAGAAGAGCAGGTCACCCTTGGATTCGATGTCAAGTGTCCCTTAACTAAGGTATCAGATCAGTTGATGGAATCTGTACTCAACAAGGAAAAAAACAGGTGCAATACCAATACAAAAACCATAATGTGCTAGTAGGATCACATGGTCAGTCTGAAATATGAATGTAAACAATTAATCACAATACAGTTACATAGAGCAACAAATATAGCAATAATCACTATTTCATAGATTCCAGACACAATATCATGGAAGAACAAATACTTGGATCCATGTCCAACATGATCACAAATGCAAATGCCCGATTCTCTCAACAAATCACAAACGCATACCGGGTCCTTTCATAAAATCCACACTCAAAGTGTTCGTGTACCGGCGTGGTATCCAAACCAATCAGAATTAGTAATCATACCAGATGTGGTACCTGAGCCAACCATTAATATTTATACTAAGAGTGGTATCCGAGCCAACCATTAATATTTTTGTAACGACGTTGTATCGAACCAACTAACAATCACAAATAGTCATACACAATCACAAGCACAATGAACAATAACACTTGAAACCACAAGTCACATAAACAAGTCCATTGCATAAGATTATCAACATGATGTCATTTCATATACTTCCCTATGTTTTCCCAAATATGCATTACACCAATGATACTGTAAAGTAGTACACATGTATACATACATAAACTAAAAAATATACAACCATCACCTACCTCAAATCAAAGCCCCTTGCAAACTCTAAAGAACCCAATTTTTTTCTTTTTGAAGTGTCTTGTCTTGTTCTTGGTCTAAAACAAATATTACATACAACAATCAATTAAAACGACCTAATTATTCATGGATTATAACAAAATCCTAACCCCGGGCATTTCATGATCATCCTCCCCAACTTAGGGCTTTTCTCACCATGAAATTATATCAAAACCCTCCCCCGAGAATAATATCTTAGATTCTAAGGCTTAGAATCAATTTACGAGATTGAGGAGTAATAAACTTACCTTTATAGATGAATTCCATGTGAAATAGAGTGCAAACAACCCTAAATCGCTCCTCCCAACTCCCAAGAACAAAGTGCAAAAATTAAGAGATTTTAGGGTTGTTTCTCCATAAAATCTCGACTTACACCGCTATAGCGGTTAAAGCAGCATGATGGCGCCTGCACATGACTGCTATAGTGGTCTATACAAACTTTAGAGACTCAAAAATCTCATTTTTTCACAACATCGCTCCTTCCCTTAACGTTTCGAACTATCCCTTTCACGTCGAATTCATTTTTGGGAGTTTTACTTACCCGAATTCAATTTCGGGAATTCTACTTACCTGAATTTGATTCTGTGAAGCCCTATGAGTTTCTTAATGCCTTGGCTATAGGAAAATATCCACAAAGCCTAGACATGACAACCCACCCATGCCCAAATGGCCGTAGACCTCATCTACCCCAGATTTAGTCTAAGATTCGCCTAACCTAAAAAGTTTAAGTCCCTACCCAAAAAAAAATTGGCTCAAATTCTTTCACCATTGATCTAGTCATAACGACCTAAATGGATCGTTACAAAGGGGTTTTGTATACGGGATAACTGATGTGACTAAATATATGTAGAGATAGAGGATATTGAAATATTATTCAACATAAAAGTTTAAACACTAGCTATAGTGGAAATCCTAAGGTACGATTAGACACAAAAAATACCAAACGTCCTCTTAGAAACTAATTCACCCAGTTTAGGAAACATTATGAAGATACGTGATAAGTATTTTGAAAGATAATTGAGAAATTGAAGATGTAATGTTAAAGATGTGAGCACAAGTCAATCACATTTATAGAGAAGAAATTCAACTAGGAGACTACCTTGCTAATACAACTATAAAGTAAGAGTGTCTACATTAATTTCATACATTTCAAAATATCTCAAGAATCAAATTTCAACTACCAGGATAAAAATACAGATGATTGAGCCACGTTAATCATGCAAGAGTTAATATCATCTATAGAAAATAATAGAATACACATTATACATATTTACAAGAAAGTTACCTCTAGTATAAACATTACAACTATATGCAAACTAGTTAAGCGAATTATATTCATGCTATTAAAAAAGACTTTACCAAAAAAAAAGAAAAAACATGAATGTTGGGTCAAATACAAACCTGAAGACCTAAAACCAAGAAAAAAATATTAATGGAGAGTGAGAACATAGTTTTCCCACCAACCTTAATTAGCCAAATACAAAAACAACACAAAACCATCAAACAAGAATTCTACTAGAGCTAAGAAGGAACAAAAGAAAATGTATATTTGGAATAAACTTATAACATATGAATATTTAAAGGGGAAGGTGTGGGTTTTGAAATCATGATCTGAATTTTCAATTTTACTTTTTGAAGAATTTGAGATATAATTTTAAATCACATATTCAAATACTAATTTAAAATCATAATTTTGAATCATAAAATGAAATCACATATTCAAATCAGGGGCGGGCCCACGTGTACCCTATCAGGTGCTCGAGTACCCATTAACCCTCATGTAAACTTGTACACTTATATATA
This sequence comes from Solanum bulbocastanum, assembly GCA_037074985.1. NCBI lineage: Eukaryota > Viridiplantae > Streptophyta > Magnoliopsida > Solanales > Solanaceae > Solanum > Solanum bulbocastanum. The sequence continues at coordinate 24,375,669 of CM073597.1, read as the reverse complement.
ATTTTTTTGTAAGATAGATATATTAACTCATCAACACCCACTGAACAAAAAACTTGATGGGTGTTTTGGTTTAGCAGCTGACTTAAAGTCTGTATTTCTGAGATTAGCGAGGGTTCAAAATTCAGCTGCTACGAATAGTTTATAACTCAAGTTTCTTTTTCTGCTTTGTAATTAAATTTTTTTTTTTCTTTTTCTCCAATACAATTCTTCATTACTTTTCTTATACTTTATTTTTGACTTTTCCTTTAGTTTTAAATTTTCTCTTAAGAAATAGTCTATGCATGTTTAACATTGCTGTTAAAAATTGCTTATTCTCAAAAGGGCTTTTTAAAAATAGCTTTTCAGAAAAAAAAAAAAAAACAATTTGTATTTGGCTAATTCATTTAAAAAGTGTTTTTTATAAGCAAATTGTCTTTAACTAATTTTTTTTAAAAAGTGTTTTTGAGAGTCAAATTACGATAAAGGATAAGTATTAATGTGCTTTAATATTAAGATTATTTTTATGGAGAGAAACTAGTTTAAACATCTATTACAACAAATTAAATTAAATTATTATTTTTATTAAATTAAAATGTTCATATTCAAATTTTCAAACAATATTATATATTTTTTGAAGGGTTGAAATCTTTAATTGTTATTTTTTTTCTAATCTTGCAAAAATAGTGTTGTTACCGTTTTTTCTTTCTTTCTATTTCTGTAAATAATGCTTAAAATAACAAATAAAATAATAATTCATAAAATTAAAACAAAATATAAATTTTATTATATAAAGATAAAAATAAAATTTTTTTAAATGGAACTTAATCAAACATATGAGATATGTTAATTAATTAATAAGAGATATACTAGAACTTAGCAAACATATGATATATATATATATATATATATATATATATATATATAGTGGCATACACATGATTTATTGTAAGGGATGTCACCTTTTAAAATGAAAAATAATAAATAAAATAACGTGACGTCATTTTTTTTTTTTAAAAAGGAACTAATTATGAATAAAATACTACTCGCGCTCACTATTATACCTTTTCTAAAAAGAAATATTTTAAAAAATATATAAAATAAATTCATGAGTTTTTTTAATTTCAAAATGTATTCAAAATAACTTTTTAAAATTAATTGTTTCATAAATTGTTTTTAATTAATTGTATTGGTGAGAAAGAAGGTGAAATGAAAAAAAAGCTCTAGAATTGAACACACGACCTATATTTTAAAAAAAATTATAAAATAAATTCATGAGTTTTTTTTTTTTTAATTTTGAAATGTATTCAAAATAATTTTTTAATATTAATTGTTTCATAAATTGTTTTATTAATTTAATTGGTGAGAAAGAAGGTGAAAGAAAAAAAAAGCTCTAGAATTGAACACACAACCTCAACCTTAGAATTAAGGTGCCTGAACAGCTAAGCCACATGTACATTTGTGCCAAGAAGTGCCACTGCATATAATATATTCGCTTTTTCTTCTTTTGCCTTTAATTATATATGGGCCTGTTTGGAAAGCCACCTAGGTAATTGGATTTGGTATTATTGGGTTTAATTACACTGTCTGTCCTGTTTGGTTGAATATGTAATTACTTGGCAACAGGTAATTGGTGTAATCGGCAGGGGATAATTACACTCTCCAATTTACAGGGAGAGACTGTGAGTTGTTGGTAATTATATGGTGTAATTACCAGTCGATTACTTTTTAATTTCTTCTTTTTATTTCTATTTTTATCTTTTTGTTTTAATTTTTTTATTTCTATTATTTTAAGTTCTTTTTTTTATTTTTATTATTCTAAAAGTTTATTTTTTATTTTATATTATTATATTTTATTTTCTTCTCATTCTCAATCTTACTTTATGTAATTCTATGTAATTTTTTCGTATTATCTATTTCTTTATGTCATGTTTATTTTCTCATTAGCATAATTTTATTAGTATTCTAATTTTTAAATTAAAATAGAATTTATTGTTAAGTAAGACTTTAGACTTACGTTTTTTCTTTCTTTTTTTTTTTTTTTTTAAAAAAACATATTTATGTATGCTATGTTGAAATTTGCTATAAAAGTATTATGTTAAAGTTTTTTTAAAAAAATTTATGACTTATGTCATATTTTCAGTTTCATTTGTTTTAGTAACATTGAATTCACACTTGCTAGATTATCTTTTTGTTAAACATTTCAATAATTTATGACATTTTGTTTATATACTAATCTTTTTATCAAACATGCATTTCACGATATTTGTAGAAACTTCATACTTTTAGTTTTTATGATCAATTCAATTGAAATATATTAATTTGAAAAAATATAAATCAATTATTTTTTCATAATATTAGTTAAGAACATATGTTTATTAATTAATATATTTTTAAAAAATAATGTATTTATTAAATATTTAATTTAATATCATTTATAAAGCTTCTTATTTGTCTAGTATAAATTTTAAATAATTAATTTTTATTTTTAAAATTTGATATAATTTTATGATTGCAATTGTGCATTCAATCAGAACATGTTAATTACACAGTGTCATCCAAATAGGACATGCGTAATTACAATGTAATTACACTGAGGCAACCAAACAGGTCAGTGTAATTACTAGAAGGTAATTACTAGGCTGATAATTACTACCCTAATAATTACATCAATTCCAATTACCAAGTATCTTTCCAAACAGACCCTATATGTATATCTGTTAGTCTTTTTATTAATATCTAGATACTACTTTTTTTTGTTCCTTAGAGAAGGGGTTTCAAAATTTCAAAGAGTCCACCAAGTAAAATAATAAGATACGGCCACGTAAAAGAGTGGGGTTTCATAGCAAATTGGTGGCACTATTTGAATCACAACAACTTATGGATCAAAACCCTCTCTTTTTATAGGTTCTCTCTCTCAAATCCCAAACCCTCTTTCTCTCTATACATACTCTCAACTTGGTGGCGGCTCACACTCTCTCTCTCACACCCAGGGTTTTATCAAGTCCTTTTTTTTAAGGATCTATATTTGTTAGGGAGACCGTTGCTCCTTCTGCTGATTGTATTCTTATCATATCGGTATTCGTTTTTTGATTTTTACATGATATAGCTATCTCTATAGTTTTATGTGGTTCAATTTTTATTTGTCATTATAGATCTGATCTTGTGATATAAATTGTTAGCTGCGTGATTTTGGTTTTATTTGATTAGTGATTTATGTGTAATCTGTCTAGAAAGAAAAAGAAAACTACTTTTCAATTGTTTTAGTTGGTTTATGGTGTAGGCTGCTTGAGTTTCTTTTTTAGTAAAAAATATACTTTTTGGAGCTTACATGTGTGCTGGTAAATTGGATAGATGATTTGGTGATATATAAATTGGTGTTTTCTGTTTAACAGCACTACTTATTTAGTTTGTTTTTTTTTTTTAAAAAGTATTTTGTACATTTTGTACTTGATTGAATTGAGGTTTTGAAGTGTTTCATAGGCTAATTTAGTAAATTTGTATAATTTGATAAGATGTGTGTTGCTCGGTAAAAACTTAATTGATATGTTGAAGCTTATTCTTGGCTTAGTTGTTAATGTGTATTGGCTAAGTGGCGAACACGTGTTGTTCCTTTCCTGTGCTATACAAATTGCAGATTTGCTACAGAAGTTGTAATTAGATTCTCAGAAGAAGCTTGAAAATACAGAGCCAAAAAAGAAGGTACCCGTTAGTGCTTTCTGTGAACTCTTTGTCTTGGTCAATTAGTTATTTGAACTTTTGATCCTTTTTCAGCCTTCTGTGGACACGAAAGATGTTGGGGATGGTCAGATCCAGTCAATGGATCGGTTTGTGACCCTTCTGCTGCCGAATTTCATGGATCCAACCGTGTGCTATATTCCTAATGGTTATACCTCTACAACATACTATTATGGTATGTTAATATCTCTGTAATAAATTTACTATAAGTATCTCTGGTAGGACCTTATTCAAATAAGTCTGTTTTGTTTTGTTATTGATGTTCTGTTTGATTACTTATTAGCACATCACTTGGTTAATACTGATGTTCTTCTTTATTCTGCTATAGGATGTGATGGTTCTGGTAATGAATGGGAGGACTATCCAAGATATGTAAATCCAGATGGAGTTGAGATGCCTGTAAGTTATTCTGTTTAAACGTGTTTTGATGTGGTAATCTAATTGTTTTCTAGATTAAACTTTTGGTGTCATAAGATCTTTTATGCTGTCGGGACTTGCCTTATATCTTGAATAAAGTATTAACCGAGTTTTGTTTACGTTTTTGTTTTCATATGTTCAAATTGTAGGGAGCTTATGGGGAAAACGGGTCACTTATATATCACCCTGGCTATAGTTATGCTGCCTATAATCCATACTCGCCTGCTACTTCCCCTATCCCGACAGTAGGGCACGATGGCCAGCTATATGGAGCACAACATTACCACTATCCATATTTCCAGCCCCTTTCTCCAACTAGCACTCCATATGCTACTTCGGTTGCTACATCAAAAGGTGAGATCACTACCTCTGCAGCTGCTGGCCAAGCACCATTATCTGTGGATTCTGCTAATGGAAATTCTAATGGCATTGCAAATGGTGTAAAGGGATATATTGGTCCTATGCCTGTGAGGCCTGCATTCCAGAACTCATCCTTAAATACTAATGGTTCTTTTGGACGGGGTGCCTTTCTTGGGGGATTTGCTTCTGGATATCAGGATCTTAGATTTGGAATTGATGGTGTACGATCTCCCATTTCATGGCTAGAGGTCAATGTTCACTGATGGACAAGTTAGGCCAATGGCGGGTAATTCTATTACACCTTTATTTTCAAATGGTGGTGTTGTTACATCGTCAAAAAATCAGAAATGTTCATCCAAATACAATTGTATGTTGCTTTTCTTGAATATTGATATTGATTTGTTCTTTCCTATTCAGAAATGAAAGGTATCCTTTGAGAGACTCAAGACCCTATTGGCCATAAAGACTATTCACTTTTTTTCATAATAATTTGAGTTTATTTGAAAATTAGAAGTTGGACTCTGAATTTGAAATAACAACTGCTTAATTGATAATAACCTAAGGATCAGGGCCAACAACTGCTTAAGATATTTAAGGATCATGTTAGAAAGCAGTGCATCCTTGATGATTTTGAGTTCTATGAGGACCGTCAGAAAAGAATCCAGGAAAAGAAGGCCAAGCAGCAGCTATTCTAGAAGCAGGTGGCAGGTCTGACACTTCTGGTTATTTATTTATTATTATATAAATAAGATAAGAACACGATGATTAGAGGGTGCTTTCACTAGTGCATTTAGTAGTAGTCCTTATTTTCATAGTTATTATCTTCCTCCAATGATGATTTTTTTCCCTTGTGGGAAGGCAAAGTCTCTGATGAGAAGAACAAAGAAAATTCCAACTGCGAACTTATATTCTAGAAACCTTTAGAAGTTTCTGTTGTTTTGAACAAGGAAAGTTTACCTCCTTTTCATACTAATAGGCAGGTCTAGTTCACAAAAAATATGTCTATTACAAAATTGGTAGATGATGTGAAAGGTGCAAAAACCAATAATCTTATTGGACAAGAAACATGGTGTAGCTAATCGGATAGCAAATGGGGTTGCTAATGCATGCTAGCTTCCGCCCAATTAAGGGTGGTCCATGGTTAACAGGTCCTAAGTTGGAGATTTGACTACATGGGAACTCAGTTAGATCTCATGATCTTTGTGCTGCTCTTTTTGTCCGAGTTGCATTTGAGGTCTGTTCTTGCATAAAGAAAGAGATTTCTAGAGAGAAGTTGATTAGTGACAAGGCTATTTTATCTGCTTCTAGGACTACTTTAGAAAGTATGTTAGCTAGCACCATATTCCCTTATGGGCCGGTTTCAGGCTTCATGCACCTTTGGGATTTGGGATTTGGGTTTTAGGTTAATTTACCTTTGCTTTGTTTCTTTTGACTTTGGGGTTTTGGTTCATTTTTTCTATTTTTCTGTTTCCTCAGTTGGGTGTTTTACAGTTGGGGTTCATGTTGTTATTACTAGTTTTACAGAGTTTTGTGTTTATATCTTTCTCCTATTTCTTCGTTGAATAGCTTCTATCACTACCTTAGCAGTTCTCCTTTCAGGCTATGAACAGTTTTTCGCCTCCACGACCGTAGTCTACCGGCTACTTCACTACTGTTCCTCCTTTAGGCAGAAGATCGCAACCTTCATTTAAAGCTATTCCGGAAATTTAGAGAAGAGAAGTGTAAAAACCCAACTGTTTATTTCATAATATTATCTATACTTACAAACCACACTTACTTTACATAATACTAAGAAATAAAAATATTTTTCCCTGACGGGAGAAGTTTCTACTCACTTCTTGAGGTACCTAACATTTTTCTCTTATGGGGAATATTAGGAAAAATGTAGTCTACATTCTAAGTGGGATTTCTGTCTCCTTTTATAGATGTATGGAGGGACTAATTATTACATTGTTGTTTTGTAGGGACTATCTTGAAAACTTTGATAATTATTCTGCTCGCCCTTCAATCATAGCTGTGAAGATAAGAATGGCCGACCAGATTTGACATCTCTTTTTGACCAAAGAGATAAAGTGTTTTCTAACGAGTCTACATTGTTGCCTTTACAGCTTTTTGTCCTTCACTGAGACTTTATTCAGATTCATCTTCATATACTGAATGTTTGTGGTCTAGAAACTTGCAAGCAAGCTTTCATGTTTCTTCCATTTCTTCCAATCTGTGAAGCTCAATGTCAAGGTTTTTTCCTTTAATGTTTTGGACTTGTTTTTTTCTTTAGTCATCAAGACCCAATCATGATCATGGTCTAAGACTCTGTAATCTTCGTTGTAAAAACTTTTGAGAATAAAATATAATGCTTTAATTCCCAAAGCTCGTTTTGTTTGTATCCATTTTTTATTTAGGTGGGGAAGTTTTTTATCAACCCCAGTTGCTTTGACATAGAAATCTTTTAATTTTTCCACTATTATGCAATTAATCATTGGAAAATATAATTGCAAATCTTTGTTTTTCATTGCGATGCTAAAGAATTTGTAATAGACTCCTTCAACTTGTGCATAATTTTTTACTGAGTTCTTTAGTTGTTCCGGTAATTTGGATAATTCTTGTAGATCCGATTTTGCATAAACTATGTCTAGGTATCCAAATTCAAATAGTTGAGCTGTAATGCCCGGTGATCTATTTGGACATATAGAGATTCTTGGAAACAAACTAGTTATTCCTAATACTCCAAATGTTTATCCGCTTTCTTCAGGGAGGTTATAAATATATCTTGTGAATGCAAGATATTCTTCTTCCTTTGGGTTTTGCTTTCCAACCTGAAAAGATGAAAAAACTTTTGTTCCTGATGGAACTTTGTTAGAACTACTTTCTGGTTTCCTAGAGATTATTTTTCAATTTTTGAAGATGTGCTCTTTTCTTCTTTCGAAGAATTGACATCTTTTTGGACTTATTATTATTATAATATTGACTCATAAAATCTTTATTTCTTTTTGCATTGGAAGCAAAGTTTTGTTTAGAATTATATTCTAATTCTGGTTCTTCTTTTAAGGTGTGTGATCCTTCTCTTTTAACAAAGTTTCTTTGGGGTCCTCTAGTATCACATTTATTCACAAGAACTTTTAATTTTTGATCTGAAAGATCTAGGTCTTCTAATGCATAAACTAGTTCATCTAATTTATTCATTTCTTGATTCCTTTCCCATTTTTCTAAAGGATTTTCGCCATAAGATTCCTGTAGATTTTTCTTAATCTGTTTAAGATTAAGGCATTTGCAAGAGACTTTCTTTAGATATTCTAAATATCTTCTCTTATGAATTCCATTTTCTTTTCCAAGAATATATGAATTTTGTTTTCTTGGGACTTTAATAAAATGTCCACAAGGATTTTTAGGACTTATCATATATATCGTTTGATGATAATCTTGAAATTGTTGAAGAAAATCATTACCCAATAATAAATCAGTTTCTAATTTATCATAGGCAAAGTTTTTATTTATAGAAATAATTTTTTATCCTAAAATTATTTCTATTTTTTCTTTCAACTGTGATAGTCTTTCTTTTACTCCTGTAATACAAATCATAGATATGTTGTTTTTATTATCATCCCAATCCTTTATTAAAAAGATTTTGCTAGACTGGCTTCAGATCCATTGTCAATTTAACAACAGGTCGTTAATTTCGTATCATAGAAAGTTAGTTCTATGAAGACTGGTACCCTGAAAGATGTTTCTTTGGGCATTTTTAACTTTTTGGTATGAAACAAGTTTCATTTTTATAATTCATTTCTATTTCATTCTTTCCTATACTCTAGTCATTCAAACAATTAAGGAACATATTTCCTAGGATTAGGTTATGATCACTTTCGTGATTTGTAATATAACAAGAAACTGTTATTCTTATTGTATCTAATTGTATCGGTAAATCTACCATGTTTATATAGCTAAAATTGTTTCCTTCAAAGGTTTTATAGATGTAAGGGGTACCTTCATATATTGGTAATTTACCTAATATAATACCTTTGATATGATTTGCCGTAGCACCGATTTGTATCAGGATTTCCTATTTTTTCCACTCAACTCCATTAAAGATTCTTCCTGAAACTCTAGTAATGTTAGTAATTTCAATAATCATTTTAGAATGTCTATTGGAAATACTATTTCTTATAAAATTTCTTCCATATTCTATAGAAAGTCTTGGATTATCGATAGGGCTTCCTATCTCCTTTGTTTTTTCAAAATGGATTTCATATTCTTCTAGAATAATTGTCTGTGAAATTTCTGCTTCAACTATTCTTGCAATTCCTGTGCATTCTTGATCTATTTCAATCGTGGCTTTGTTTTTGTATATATTTCCATAGTTGGAGTTAGTGATTGCATACAAAGTTTGGTAATATATGCTCATAATATGATTACCTGGTTTGAAAAAGTCATTTCTCTTAACTTGAAAATGCAAGCTTAATACATCATTAAACTCTGCATCTTTTAGTGAAATGCAGTACTTTGGATAATATGTGAATAGGAGCTTGGTGTAGGCTAGGTTTCCTTCAACTATACCAAGATTTCCTTCTCTAGGATTAATGAATCTTTCATTAGAAAGATTTATTACAATAGGACAATTGATTCCTTCTTTAAACATTGATTTAACTAGAATTTGGATTCCACCTAAATGAATGTAATTCATTTTCTTCCTTTTTCTTTCAGAAATATTTTTTAAAGATCTGCTCGATCATTGGTTTTATTAAAAGATTTAACTTATGTTTTCCTGTAGTTTGGGTAATTTCTATTATCTTTTCTACTTCTTGATATTCATGATATGAAATTTTATTTATTGCAAATATACTTTGCATTTTGCTGAATATGTTATCTTTGGTTTTTAATTTAAATTGTAATCCTTAGATTTTCTTTAATAATTCTCCATCAAATGTTGCTTTTAAAGCATATCCTCTTTGATCTTCTTCAGTCTCAATTACTTGTAGTGAGTTGTCTACTTCTTCTTGTATTTCCTTATTCATTTATTCAGAATCTTCTGAGCTAGTTGAAAATTCTTGATATAATTCCACATAGAATTCATCACTTTTTATTGATGTTACAGATTCTAAATCTGAATTAATGTCTAATCTATCTATTTTTGATATTTTAACATGTTTTTTATTACATTCGTAGTTTTTATGTCCTTCTTCGCCACTGTTGTAACAGTTACATTTTTTGTTTGTTTAAAATTATTCTTCTTTTTATAATACCTCTTTTTAGGTATATAATTTTTCTTTGAAATATTTTTTCTTTTTATTAAGCTTTTCTTAAGATTTATTCTTTTCTTATGGGCTCTATCATTGCATCCCCATTGAGTTGCTGCATTAGTATCTAGGCAATAGATTTGGGTGTTAATTCTTTTAGCCCTTCTTTGCACACTATGCGCCATGCATAATTGTCTAAGTCTATTATTTAAGAAAGATATTCTTTATCCAAGAGTATCTCCTTCATTAATTTCTTTTTCATATTCTTCTCTGAAGTAATTGGCCTAGAAGCCTGGTAATTTTTTATAACATTTTTCAAGATAAGGCAGCATTTCCTTACTGCTATCAAATATTTTATAATAATATTCTTCGAATTTACAAGTGTATTCTTGAATATAGTTTTTTTTGCATATTTTCAATTTTTCAAATTGCTCCTTCGCAACTATCCTTAATTTTTCTCTTATTTATATAAGAACTTCCTTCTCCACCTAGGAATTCATTTCCAATTAATTGTACAAGGTTTCTTATTCCTTTTTGAAGGGAATTTTTTAAACCTTTTACTGTACTATTTTTGATGATTCCTTTTGCATCATTTGATAATCATGTATACCAATTACTGACTTTATTAGTTAAAGTATTTATCATAATGATATATTTTTCTTCTTCTATGTAATTTATTCCTTTTCTTAACAGGAAAAAAAGTAATATATTTTTTGCCCATAAATCTAAATCTAAATCTGGTCGTCTTTTACAATCTAGATTTAAAAATTGAGTTGTTCCTCCATCTCTTGTTGGGAGTCTATTTGACATATATTTGAATTTATTATTATTATGATATTGACTCATAAAATCTTTATTTCTTTTTTCTTTGGAAGCAAAGTTTTGTTTAGAATTATATTTTGATTCTGGTTCTTCTTTTAAGATGTGGGATCCTTCTCCTTTAACAGAGTTTCCTTGGGGTCCTCCTGTATCACCTTTATTCATAAGAACTTTTAATTTTTGATCTGAAAGATCAAGGTCTTCTAATGCATAAACTAGTTCATCTAGTTCATTCATTTCTTTATTCAAGGTTTTCTCCTTTTTCGTATTTTTTAGGCATATTTTCTTCTTCTTCTAGATTCTTTTCACTAGATTGTTCTGATTCTTGAATTTTTTGTTTTTTCAAGAATTCTTCTATGAGTTTTTCATCTAGACTACCTTTTTGATAGGAACTTTTACTAACAAAATTTTCTGCTAACAGTTCCTTTATATATTTTTGATTTACCTTTTTGTCAGTTCTTTCTGTTTTTTCTATTAAATTTGTAATTCTTCTAGGAAGATGTTCTTTAATATTTTTAATTTCTATTTCTATTAATTTTAGCCTTAGGGCTATTTGTTTATGGCTTTCTAATAAGTCATTTAATATATCAATAGCTTCTTTTAAGCTCATTTTGATAAGGTTTTATTCTTTTAATCTCATTTTGATAAGCTTCTTAAAAGTATTTATATAGGTCTAAAATAACTAATAATAACCGTCCCCACCCTTACTTAATTAATTAGGAATTTATTGGAATGTTTTACCCTTAGCCGATTTGCATCAACTTTAGCAGACCCCTACCCACGAAACCCCCACCTACGGTCCATAGGTGGGGTGACGCTCCGTTCTGGCAGTTCATCGTTTGGGTTAGAGAGGGGGAAAATTAGGGGAGCAAGGGAAAAACTAAGCGTTGACTCACGACCCCCACCTACGGGGCGTGAGTCAACCTATGACTCGTAGGTCATGCTGTTTTTAACAACTTTTTGGACAACCCCTTGGTCTTCCTCAAGGACCCTTGGGGGGGGGGGTCCTTGGTGGGGCCATGCCTTGACGTTTAGGCACTAGGACCTTAGTACTAAGTTAGGGAGGTTATTTTACGACTCTTATAATGACATTAACCCTTTTTAGGACACTAGACTACATGTTAGGCTCTAGCTTAGGTCATTAGATTTCCAAGGTGTTACAATTTTAAATAAATTATAAACTAAATTCATGAGTTTTTTTTTTTTTAATTTTGAAATGTATTCAAAAAAATTTTTTTTTAAAAATTAATTGTTTCATAAATTGTTTTTAATTGATTTTATTGGTGAGAAGGAAGGTGAAAGGAAAAAAACTCTAGAATTAAACACACGACCTCTACCTTAGAATTAAGGTGCCTGACCAGCTAACTAGATGTACATTTGTGCCAGGAGTGTGCCAGAAGTGTCACTGCATATATTATATTCATTTTTTCTCCTTTTAATTTTAATTATATACATATATTTAGTAAGTTTTTTCAATGAAGTAGTGTCACGTAACACCCTTTGGATCTACATAGATCCGCCCCTATATATATGGAAGGGATACTTTTGTATTTAAAAGAATATTTTTCTACTTCTACTTCTAGTTTTCTTTTAAGAAGCAGAAAGTTTTAGCTTCTTTTCAACAACAACAGAAAAAATGCTTCCGCTTTCATTTGAAAACAGTTTTACAGGTTTTCCTAACACCTAATTTTTCAAAAAAAATGTTCTTTTCTCAAAATAAATACTTCTGGGCTCCTAACAACAATGCCAAATAGACTCTAAATATAATTAATGTACACACACTTTGTTTAACATTATTCTTATACACTCTACCAAACAATCCGTTAGTCTTTTTATTAATATCTTGACTTTGTTTTTTGTTTCTTAGAGAAGGGGTTTCGAAATTTCAAAGATTCCACCAAGTATACCCAAAATCCACCAAACTTTAGTCCTTTCTTTCTTACAAAAAAAAGAGGAGTACAAAATTACAACATAAATTAAAAGGCCGTCATGAGGACCAAACCATCTCATAAACCAATAAGATACTACCATGTAAACATAATGACATATTTATTTTAATAAATAGTAGAAATATAAGGGGGGTTCTATAGCAAATCGGTGGTGCTATTTGAATCACAACCATTTATGGATCAAAACCCTCCTTTTTTTTTTTTTTTTTTTTTTATAGTTTCTCTCTCTCAAATCCCAAACCCTCTTTCTCTCTCTACATAGCCTTGACTTGGTGGCGGTTGGCACTCTCTCTCACACCTCGAGTTTTACAAAGTACTATTTTTTGAAGATCTATCTCTGTTATGGCAACAACTACTCCTTCTGTTGATCGTATCCTTATCATATCAGTATTCATTTGTTCTATGTTTTGATCTTTACATGATATAGGTATCTCTATAGGTCTATGTGATTCAATTTTTATCTGTCTCTATAGATCTGAGCTTGTCATATAAGTTGTTGTTATCTGCGTGATTTTGGTTTTGTTTGACGAGTGGTTTATGTGTAATTTGTCTAGAAAGAAAAAGAAAATCTATTTTTCTATCATTTTAGTGGATTTATGGTGTATGCTTCTTGAGTTTTTTTAAATAAAATATATATATATATATATTGGAGCTGTTTATTGGTTTTGCGGTGTGTATATTTAGCTTACATGTGTGCTGGAAAATTGGATAGATGATTTGGTGATGTACAAATTGGTGTTTTCTGTAGTTGATTGAGATAGAGGTTTTGAAGCATTTCGTAGGCTAATTTAATAAATTTGTATAGTTTGATAAGATGTGCGTTGCTCAGTAAAAGCTTAATTAGCTTATTCTTGGCTTAGTTGTTAATGTTTGTTGTCTAAGTGGCGAACAAGAGTTATTCCTTTACCTTACTGGTGTAGAAACTGCAGATTTGTTGCACAAGTTGACATTAGATTCTCAGAAGAAGCTAAAAATTATAGAGCCAAAAAGGAAGGTACCCGTTACTGCTTTCTCTTAACTCTTTGTCTCGGTCAATTAGTCTATAGTTCTTAATTTGAACTTTTGATCCCTTTTCAGCCTTTCGTGGACTCGAAAGATGTTGGGAATGGTCAGACCCAGTCAATGGATCGGTCTGTGACCCCTCTGTTACCAGATTTCAGAGATCCAACTGTGTGCTACGTTCCTAATGGTTATACCTCTACAACATACTATTATGGTATGCTAATATCTCTGCAATAAATTTACTATAAGTATCTCTGGTAGGACCTTTTTTAAATAAGCCACTTTTGTTAGGTTAATGATGTTCTATTTGTTTACTTGATAGCACATCACTTGGTTAATATTGATGTTCTTCGTTATTCTACTATAGGATATGGTGGTTCAGGTAATGAATGAAAGGACTAATCAAGATATGTAAATCCAGATGGAGTTGAGATTCTTGTAAGTTATTCTGTTCGAACGTGTTTTGATGTGGTAATCAATTTGCTTTCTATATTAAATTTTTGGTGTCACAAGATCTTTTATATTGGCTAGACTTGTCTTATAGCTTCAATAAATTATTAACCAACTTTTGCTTATGTTTTTGTTTTCATATGTTCAAATTACAGGGAGGTTATGGGGACAACGGGTCACTTATGTATCACCCTGGATATAGTTATGCTGCCTATAATCAATACTCACCTGCTACTTCCCCTATCCCGACAGTAGGGCATGATGGCCATCTATATAGAGAACAACATTACCACTATCCATATTTTCGGCCCCTTCCTCCAACTAGTACTCCATATGTTGCTGCATCAAAAGGTGAGATAGCCACCTCTGAAGCTGTTAACCAAGCATTATTATCTGTGGATACTACTAATGGAAATTCTAATGGTATTGCAAATGGTGTAAAGGGATATACTGTTCCTACGTCTGTGAGGCCTGCATTCCAGAACTATATAGAGAACAACATTACCACTATCCATATTTTCGGCCCCTTCCTCCAACTAGTACTCCATATGTTGCTGCATCAAAAGGTGAGATAGCCACCTCTGAAGCTGTTAACCAAGCATTATTATCTGTGGATACTACTAATGGAAATTCTAATGGTATTGCAAATGGTGTAAAGGGATATACTGTTCCTACGTCTGTGAGGCCTGCATTCCAGAACTCATCCTTAAATACAAATAGTTCATTTGAACGGGGTGCCTTTCCTAGGGGAGTTGCTTCTGGTTATCAGGATCCTAGATTTGGATTTGATGGTGTACGATCTCCCATTCCATGCCTAGATGGGTCAATGTTCACTGATAGGCAAGCTAGGCCAGTGGCAGGTAATTCTATTACACCATCATTTTCAAATGGTAGTGTTGTTCCATCGTCAAAAAATCAGAATGTTCATCCAAATATAATGGTATGATGCTTTTCTTGAATATTGATATTGATCTGCTCTTGCCTATTCAGAAATGAAAGGTTCCTTAGAGAGACTCCGGACCTTATTGGCCCTAAAGATGATTCACTTTTTTTCATAATAATTTGAGTTTATTGAAAATCAGAACTTGGATTCTGAATTTGAAATAACAATTTATAACCTATTTTCCAACTCCAAAATTCTAAACAAAATAAAAAAAATATTTGGTTTCTATGTCCAAATGTCTACTTATAATGTACTTTAGGAATTGGAGACAACAGTTGCCTGAAATGGTTCTCTTCGTTTCTATTTGGATTCTCTGATGATATTGATTCTATTGTTTCATTGTTGCAGCATCCTAGGCCCTCGTTTGGCTTCAATACAACTAATGGATATATGAATAGATTGTATCCTACCAAATATTATGGTGAGCAGTATGGGAATACATTCAGTTCTGCATGGGATTGGGGTCTTTCACAACCCAGAGCGTCGTAATTGGCACCCATAATAACCCTTCGGTGGGAGAACCATTAATACTAATTAGTTTACTGATGAGTCCACGATTTGGACTCATTTAAGGTTTGTTTTTAATAGAATTAGTGTCCACAAATGCATATTTTGTCTTAATATCTTATGTAAACCCTTAAGTTTCAGGTATTTGAATTGAGAGACGAATCATGGATGCTATCGAGCAAAAAGGAACAAAGTGGCTGAAAGAAGGAAGAAAAGACGGCCTGATGATCGCCTAATCCATTAGGCGAGTTACCGAACGGCCTACAACCTCTCCTAATGTTCCAGTGTGCTGAGCCCTAAAGAAAAAGGTCAAGTGTGCGATAAAAGGGAGCAGTCGGTGAATCGCTAAGCAGTTCCATGAAGCAGTACTATACCGCCCAATGATCCAGAATATGAAGATGTTGAAGGCAAGAGCTGAAGGGCAATGAAGAAAACCAAAGAGCGGATCACCGAGTGCATCAGCGATCCGGACTAACTGCACCGAGTGACTCTTCGCAACACATTTTTTGACAATTATAAATACCCATTTAAAACCTTTAGTTTAGTGTCAAGTTGTTTTAGAATCAAGTTTTAGAATAGAACAATTTTTACATTTTTGGAGACTTTGTTCGTGAGCTTTGAAGATTTGAAGGTTATCATCTCCAAAAAATTAGGTGTTGGTCTTGAAAAATCTTCATTCTAGACTCGTTTGAAGTGAAAATAAATCATGCCCAGTTGATGTTACTTTGATTTGGTATCATTTTCTTCCTCTTTTACATGTCTAGCTAACCCCTAATTATTGGGGTGTGATTTTGTGAATATGGGTTAAATTATCTGTTGGGTCTTGCTTGTTGATAGTTTATTTGTTGTTTAAATGTGATTTCATTTAGTAGTTGTGTATGAACTTAATGGGACTGTAGTTGCAAATACGATTTCATCTTAGTGTTTTTGGATTGCATGATAGAGAGGTCGTAAAACTAAGACTACTAAATTGATAGTTGGTGGTATTGGGTCGACATGGGTTCAGCTCAAGAGAGTGAATCCTAGTCCTTCTCCCACATATTTAGCTTGAGAGAGTGAATGGGCTAAGGGGGAGGCTGTGCTTAATGGGGCAACTCGGTGTTTGAGAGAAACTGAGTTGATTTGGGGTAAGTTGCTCAAGAGAGAATTTACCCCCACTATAGTCTAGCCTAGTCACAAATGTTCAACAATTTACTACCAAATGCATGTACCTGATAATCTAGTTTATCTCGTATTCCTATCACATCCCAATAATCCCGTCTCCATATTCGCATCTTTCATTATTTTATTGTTTTTAGTTGTTACTTGACTACAACCCCCCCCCCCCCCATTGATAATTTACATTCGTGTTAAACTCTTTTAATTTAGTATGATTTTACTCGAAAATGTTTTTAGCTATGGTTAACTTTAGCATTTTTGCGCTTAACCATTAATTTTCAGGAACTGCTCCGTTAGGACTCGGCCCCAACCGATTGGGTTATATTACTATTGTACGATCGTAGACACTTGAATTGGAAGTTATGTCTTGATTACGCAAACATCAAAATGGCGTCGCTGCCGGGGAGTGGTGTTACGTGAAAATATTTAGTTAAGACGAATTTTGCTTTTGTTAGTTATAGTTTACTTAATTTTTGGTTTTTTTCTTTTTGTTTGTGTTCTAACACAGAAAAAGTAAAGAGTGGATTTTCCTCCCTTTGAAGTGATGATGTTCCAGGACAAGATTTTGACTTTTAAGCAATTGGAAGACGAACAACTTCATGAGGCATGGCTTAGGTTTAAAGCACTTTTACATCAATGCCCTACTCATGAAATACCCGACATAGTACTTCTGGAATGTTTCTACAGAAGTCTTAGTCCAGGGAACAAAATGTTGGCTGATCAAATTGTCTCGGGAAGTCTAGTACAACAACCCTTTGTGTTAGAAACCAAATTGCTTGATAACTTAAATGAGCCAAATCAAGCAATAGAAAGGAGAGACTGCAACTTAACAGTCCTTCTAACCCAGTTAGATGAGCCAAAAAAGAAAATTGGGGATCTTGAAGTCCAGTACAACAAGAAAGAGCGCGATATTCCTCCTCATAAACGAGGGAAACTTAAGAATAAGGAGGATGGACAGATCAAAAAAGTTCTCACACTTCTACTCCAGAAAGACAATAAGTAACATATGGTATTGGAGGAGGTTTGGGAGAATGTATTTTTGTTGAACCAGATGACGACCTCCCATGCCATGCTCATTCAACTACTAGGATCCCAAATGGACCAAGTGCTAAATGAGTTCTATCTGGATCCTAAAGAGGGGTTGCCTGATGAAAATGAGGTAGACCCCGCTAGTGAAGTTTGAGTGTTGACTAGCATCGTGCCACGACGTTAACTACGGCATTTTTGGGAGGCAATCAAAAACCCTTAAATGCTTTAGTTTTGTTTTTGTAAATAATGGTGTGTTGGTTGTGCAGGTTTAAATGCAAAAAGTGTTTGGAGAATGCAGATTGGTAAGCAAATGGTCCAATCAGCGCATCGCCGAAGAGGTCGGCGTGGTCGACTTGATCCACTATTTGGCTTAACACAATTTCAACTCAAAGCCTATAAAACTCAACGAGATCAAAAGCAGTTTGGCGAGTCGCCACCCAGGTCGGCAACCACGATTAAGACTGCAGTTCTAACCCCCAAGAAAATGAAGATCCTATAGAAATCGGTAGGGTAAGTGACCACACAGCGCATCGTCAAGTGGCTCGGCAAAGGCAAGTAACATCGCCGAATGGACGTGAACTAGACGGTAATATATGGCCAAAGGTTTTAAAGTTTCAAACTCTTTATTTTTCCTTGCTTTCAAACTTCACAAACTCACACCAAGTTAGTAATTTCAATATTCTTGCTTTCCATTAGTATTTTGGTTGTTGATTGGTGCTCGAAAATAGGATTCCTTTGCTGCCTAGCATTTCAATCCTATTTTAATTGGCATTTAAGGTTGGTTTCTAAATCCCGAGTTTACTCTAAAATATTTTATACTCATTTGCAATGATCATATCGTATTGTCATGTGTTGGGCCTCTCTAATAGGATTAGATTGTTTAAATGCCAATTTTAAGTTAATAATTTTGCCCGTATTGTTTTGATCGTCAAATGCCTGTCAATGAGAGGGGATTCTTGGGATGTGATAGGAATACGGGATAGACTAAATTATTGGGTACATGGTTTTGATAGTAAATTCATTGAGTATTTGTGACTAGGCTAGACTTTAAAGGGGACAAGCTCTCTCTCGAGCAACTTACCCCGTTTCAAGCGGGTTCCTCTCGAACACCTACTTGCCGCATGAAGAACATCCACCCCCTTAACCTACTCACTCTCTTGAGCTGAGTGTGTGGACATGGTACTAGGGTTCACTCGCTCAAGCTAAACCTCATGTTGACCCACTCGCACTGGCCATCAGTTTAGTGGTCTTAGTTTTATGATCTCTCTCTCGAGCAAGCCGAAAATAGATAAATGAGATTATATATGCAACTACAACCTCATTAAGTTCATCCATGATCACTAAACGAAATCACATTTAAACTATGAATAGACTAACAACAAGCAAGACCCAACAACTAATATAACCCATATTCACAAAGTCACACCACAAGAATTGGGGTTTTTAGCCACACATCTAGAGATAGATATTTATACCTAAAGAAATTTCATTCAAATGGTTATGAAGATTTAAGTCTTGTTACAGGCCAAGAATGAAAAATCCAAGAGACCCAAGTCTAAATCCTTAGAGATGAAACCCTTTTCTTCTTCAAATTTTCAAAACCCTCTCAAATTCAGAGCAGAAATAAAAAGTACTAAAAATTATATTGATTGTTCCACACTAAAA
This sequence comes from Solanum bulbocastanum, assembly GCA_037074985.1. Taxonomy (NCBI): domain Eukaryota; kingdom Viridiplantae; phylum Streptophyta; class Magnoliopsida; order Solanales; family Solanaceae; genus Solanum; species Solanum bulbocastanum. Next base: position 24,356,428 of record CM073597.1, on the reverse strand, counting down.
ATTTGATACTAAGATACAACTCTCAACGAGTATTTATAGTTTTCAAAAAATCTGTCCTGCAGAGGACCATTTAGCGGCATTAGTCGGAATCGCCGATCAACTCGATGATTCACCCTTTGGTGTAGTTCATCGCCGTCTTGCACCATCCTTCAGCATCGTCATGATCTGGATCATTGGGCGTTATGGTACTTCCTCGCGGAACTTCTTAGCGATGCGCCGACTGCTCCCTTTTTTCTCCAACTTGATCCTTCCCTTCGGGGCTTAGCACACTAGAACAAAAGGCAAAGTAAGACCCCTCGGCGACTCGCCAAGTGGACTCAATGATCCTCATGTCTTCATTTCTTCGTTCTTTTCAGCCTTTTTGTTCCTTTTTGCGATGTAGTGTCCATGTTTTCCTTCAAACTTCAAATACCTGAAACGTAAGAGTTTTCATCAGATATTGAGATAAAATAAGCATTTGAGGACACAATTTCTATTAAAATGCAGCCCTAAATAAGTCCAATTTGTGGACTCTTCAACATTTCCAACTTAAACTTTTCCTCAAGTAAACTCAAGTTCAGTCGTTCAAAAAGGGTGTCTCGAACAGTGCTACATAAGACTTAATCATGAATGCACATAGCAAGACTCAATTTACTTATGAAAAGATCAAATGTGCACTCAGATATTCGATTTGTGACTCAACAATATCAAAGAACCACATGCTCACCATACTTGCTTCAAATGCAAGTTCGAGCTCAACCAAAGTGTTCTAATGCCCTCACAGAAAGAATGATTCCATAATCACACAATGGTTCACAGATTAAAGCTTCGAAATCAGATGCAACGCTCACTCTTACAAGGATGAACACAATGCATGCTTTCACCCATAGGTTTGCCCGTATTTTCCAATCAACACTTGTTTCAGCTCACTCAAGATCAAAAAGGTCTTTTTAAGGCATGTAATAGGGCTGAGTGCAAAGGTATGGTCATTTAGGCTCAGTGACTTTCATCCTCATGAAAGGTGGTGTTCTCAACACCTCCTTTCCTTGTCCTTCATCGTTCTCTTTAGTGCTCATAAGTCATCCTGTTATTTACTTTCCATGGATTTTTTTTTTTGGGAACCCCATTTCTTTTGCACTTTATTCGACAACTTTCTTTTTCATACTTTATTTCTTTTTTTTATATGGAGGGGTTCCACTTTCCTTAGAACCATGGGTAAGAGGAGACTTTCCTTGCATTTCTTGACTTTTCCTTTTCTTTTCACCACACCCCCAACTTAGGCTTTTGGCCTAAGTTGGTTGTTCAACTAACCACACCTTCATGAGGATTATGGGTGATGGATAAAGAAAGTTCTAGTCTTCATCAAGTTTCTTCCAAAGAAAGGTAAGGCTCAAGGGGTGTTCACAAGTGGTTCACACACTCACAAAGTAGGTCACAAAAGAGGTACATGTCAAATTGGTTCACACTCTTAGAAGTTGCCTAAGATCATATCAAGAGATAGCATCACCTAGTTGATCGGACCAACGAGGCAAATTATAGGATCTAAAATGCATGGTTCAAAGTAAGCTCATCACACTAGGCATTGACACTATAGTCAAACAAGACTCCACACTTTCGCTAATTTGCAATGATCATCACACGAGACTCAATTTGATAAATGGCTAATCACAACGAGATGCAAAGAATTCACATATTGTCTATGCAACTTTATTTGGCCTCATCGTAGCCGCGCATTCATGTTCGTTCGATTGTAAGCTCTATTCAAGTCATCGGTATTGATCGGAATAGAGACTTAAATTTTGCACAAGAACAGCCACATTCACACACAAGAGGTGGCAAAAATTTTCGAAAGGGTCAAAATCATTTTTTTGCAATTTAAAAAAAACGGAGCCATAAGCTCAAACATCCATAGAAAGCAGTGTAAACACAATTTTAAGCACAAAACCCAAATATAAACAAAACACAAATGTCAATAGCACACAAAGGTGGGACTCACCCCACCATAATTAAAACCATTTGTTCTCAAATGCACATAACAAAATATTCGGAATGTAAAATACAGAGAGGGAGGTAAAGAAGGGATCCTGACTAAGTAGTCGCTCCATCTATCTGGGCATCAGTGCCCAGAGTGTTGTCATTCTGCTTCTGGTTCTCTTTTTCTTTTCACTCTTCTTCAACTTTTGCAGCGATATTAGCCTTGATCATATTATCCAACTCGTGAGCTGCCACAAAGGCGTGTATCGCATTGTTGAACCCTCGAGCCCAAGAAGGGACAATAGGGTCGATGGGCATCCTCCTCCTCAAACTAGCTGTATTGTTGTTGCTCCTTTTAGTTCTTCTGAACTGTTGTGCTCTTATGTGTCTGGGTGGCATGTTTCTTCATGGAACTTTTGGTCTGGCCATGTTTGCAAAATCTTGAGATAATGTTAGAACATATTTGACAACTAAAACAAAGACTTTCAGCTGCAGAAAGACTAGATAGTTCATTCGTCGTGGCGCTGAATAAATTTGGTGAGCCACAAACAATCCGTCGAAGGTTACAGTGTAGAAGGAGTTAGGGGTGCAAACAAAGGACGAATAACAAGACTTTTGGCGATGCTCTTGGTGACCTCATACTTCTCGCTGAAAGTTACAGACACCTCAATAAATAAAACATGTTAATAAAGGCGAGATAGGGCAATTAGGTGAACCGCAAAATAGTTCGGCGAGCTCGTCACAACTCACCGAGCAACTCAACATGCGTACTTTTGACCCAACTTCTCAAAATCAGCCCCGCAACCCAAAAAAAAAAAACAAAAATCAAAGCATGCACCAGCACAATTAAAGTAGGACCCATAACACCTAAACACAACCTCAAATTTTAATCTAGTTTAAGGCATGAAATTACGAGCATTCAATAGTCACAACTACCCAAGCAAGGATATAAAATTTAATCAAGCATGCAAACAATCTAATCCTCTTAGGGAGGAGTAGAACACTTCAACCAGATCATGCTATTGCAAATGAGTATAGTTTATGATAAATTAAACTTGGGGCATGGAGAACTAACCTTTTGTGTCGCTAAGAAGAGGATTGAAATGCTAAGCGGCAATGTAATCCAAGTCCGAGCACAATTCAACAACTAAAATGCTCTAAAAGTGCAAGAAATATAGAAACTAGAGTGCAGGTGTGACTTTAGACAGATAAAAAGTGAGATAAAATGAATGAAGTTAAAACTTTTAATCCTTTGGCTTGCAAAAACTATCCAGTTTTCAACCACTTGGCGACTTTAGTCAAGCTCGCCTACTCACTTGGCGAAACGCCGATTGCTTAGTTTCTTTGCCGAAATTTACAGAACCTCTGATTTACAGAAGGGTCCAATCGGTGGTTTCCATCGTGATCGCTGACATTGTCGGTGATTCCCCAATAATTTCTAAAGCTCGCCGAGTTTTACAGAGTCCAATGTTGATGATATCTTGAATCAAATGGCGAATAAGGTTGGGGTCGCCGGCTGGATCTATTGCTTGCCAATCTGCACTTTTTGTTCACTCTCCACACTTCATCTGCACTATCAACACACGATTATTTTATCAAAGCAAAATAAAACAATAAATGGTTTTGGGTTGCCTCCCAAACACCACCTTAGTTAACGTTGCAGCACAACGCAAGTCCACCTTCAAACCTCACTCTTGGGGTTAGCAATAGTATCACTAGGAAAACCCCCTTGCTGTCTCGAATTTAGGTGAGATGAGATATGACCCATCTGGGTCTCCAATTTCTTGATTGAAATAGAATGGGAGGTGACGGTCTGGCTAAGGGTAGAAACATCTTCTTTCATGCCTTTCAGCATTTTGTCTGACCGTTCAACTTTGTTGAGGATACACGAAAGTATATCCTCAGACCTACCACCTTTCGAATCCTTGGGCTTCTGACACTCATGGGGAGGCACATATCTATCCTTTTCCCAATCTTTCCAGTTTAGATTTCGCTCTCTTCATTCAAGATCTCTATCCTTCTATCCTTCGTCTTTAACCCACCCTTGGTTACCTCTCTGCTTTGGATAGTTTGAACGATAGCCCCTGCCTTGATTTGCTAGAAAATTTACCTCCTCGTTATATAGGGCATCAAATTTCATCTCTTCAGGATTTGTACACCCGACCCCCAAAACGTTGACACTACGGGCACCAGCCCCTATGACATTTTTGGATAGAATGTCAAGATGTGTCGTGATTTTGGCCATGTTTTGGTCTCTCTCATTGTCTTTTTCAATTTGCTCCTTAGATAGCTTGAATGTGAGAAGGGATACTTGATCCTCGCGAGTGTACCACGCTCTTGCTGGTTGTCATGCCATCTAAAAGTTGGGTAGCTACTGCATACGACTGCTGCATTAACCCTCTAGGTGATTGTTGATCAGCGACATCTTTGTTTACCGAATCCAAACTCTGGTAAAAGTATTGAAGTAACACGTGGTCCAGCAAATCGTGGGTTGGGTATTGCAGCACCAACTTTTTAAATCTTAGCCAATTTTCGTGCAGAGGCTCTCCTTCTAGATGTTTAAAGCTCTGGATGCTATCCTATAGTGACATCATCTTCAAGAGAGGGAAAAATTGCACTTGAAATGAGGTTACCAACTCCTCCCAAGAAGTGATGGATTCATGTGGTAGCTCGGCTAGCCACTTGCAAGCCTCTCCCATCAACGAGAAAGGGAATAGCCTTAACTAGACCGACTCCTGAGAGATGTTTTTGAATGAGAATGGTCCACACACATCTACAAAGTTTCGAAGATGATCGTGAGGATCCTCATGACCTAGTCCGCTAAAAAGTCCCTTCAGTTGCAACATGGTGCTCGTTATGTGGAACACTACATTTCCCTCAGCTGGGGGTAAACGGATGGCTCCAACACCTCCCATAAGATAGGGGCCATTGAAGTTGGGCTCTTGAACATCATTGAGATTTCTGATATCGTCTTGGTGGCCTACCTTGCTACTGTTACTACCATTAACACTCATGCTTTCTGAAATATTCACAAAGCAGACAAACAAAACTAAAAATTAGGTAAGTAGACTATAACTAAGAAGAACAAAAACTCTACTAATCTAAGAATTCTCAAGTAGCACCACTCCCCGGCAGCGGTGCCATTATGATGTTTGCATAATCAACGACACAACTTTTGATATAAGTGTCTACGATCGTGCAATAGTATAATAACCCAACCAACGATTGGGGTCGAGTCCCAAAGGAGTGGTTTTGAGAATTAATAGAAAAATAAAATTAGTTCTAACTGGTCGTAGCAAAAGACATTAACAATTAAAAATATTGTAAGTTAAATGGGGACACAAGAGTGTCAATTAACAATAGGGGATTTTGTCACTACTAAGTAAAAACAACAAAATCAACAAAGAAATCTAAGTAATGAGAGGGGATTCTTGGGATGTGATAGGAATATGGGATAGATTAAATCATTAGGTACATGCTTTTTATAGTAAATTCATTGAGTATTTGTGACTATAAATACCCATTTAAAACCTTTAGTTTAGTATTAAGTTGTTTTAGAATCAAGTTTAGAATACAACAGTTTTTACATTTTTGGAGACTTTGTTCTTGAGCATTAAAGAATTGAAGGTTCTCATCCCCAAGATATTGGGTGTGGGTCTTGAAGAATCTTCATTCTAGACTCAGTTGAAGTGAAAATAAATCATACCCAGTTGATGTTACTTCGATTTGGTATCATTTTCTTTCTCTTTTACATGTTTAGTTAAACCCCAATTCTTGGGGTGTGATTTTGTGAATATGAGTTAAATTATCTGTTGGGCCTTGCTTGTTGATGGTTTATTTGTTGTTTAAATGTGATTTCATTTAGTAGTTGCGCGTGAACTTAATGGGATTGTAGTTGCAAATACGATTTCATCTTAGTTTTTTGGCTTGCTCGAGAGAGAGAGGTCATAAAACTAGGACTACTAAATTGATAGTCGGTGGTGTTTGGTCGACATGGGTTCAGCTCGAGAGAGTGAATCCTAGTCCTTCTCCCACACATTAAGCTCGAGAGAGTGAATCCTAGTCCTTCTCCCACATATTAAGCTCGAGAGAGTGAATCCTAGTCCTTCTCTCACACATTCAGCTCGAGAGAGTGAATGGGCTAAGGCGGAGGCTGTGCTTAATGCGAGAACTCGGTGTTCGAGAGAAACTGAGTTGATTTGGGGTAGGTTGCTCGAAAGAGAATTTACCCCCACTATAGTGTAGCCTAGTCACAAATGTTCAAAAATTTACTAACAAAAACATGTACTCGATAGTTTAGTTTATCCCGTATTCCTATCACATCCCAAGAATCCTGTCTCCATATTCGCATATATCATTATTTTATTGCTTTTAGTTGTTACTTGACTACAAAACCCCCATTGATAATTGACATTCGTGTCAAACTCTTTTAATTTAGTATGTTTTTACTCGATAATGTTTTTATCTGTGGTTAACTTTAGCATTTTTGCACTTAACCATTAATTTTCAGGAACCTCTCCCTTGGGACTCGACCCCAACCCATTCGGTTGGGTTATATTACTATTGTACGATCGTAGACACTTGAATTGGAAGTTGTGTCTTGATTACGCAAACATCACAAACCCAGGAACTAAATAATTTAATCAAATACTAGGCAAATAAAGATACGGAAGCAGGTTTAAATGAAAGAGTCAAATAGAGTTCCCATAAACTCCAAAAGTCTGACCATGACTAACAAAACATTGTGGAAATTATTCACTAGAACCTGAAATTCAATGTACCAAAAACTCCTACAAGGAACCATAAGTCTAAAGAAAATGGGTACAATCCAATTAAAAATGTGAATATCTAAAGTGCTAATCTAAGTCCGGATAAGATGGACTGAGCAAAAGGAGAACTCATGATAGCCTGGAAGAATTGGCTCACCCTTGAATTTAAATCGATCATTGGTCTTCTAAACGAGGTATGTCAGTAACCGCCTGAAGATGCCCTGTACTCAACAAAGAAAGTTCAAGTGTAGTATTAGTACACAACCACAGTGTATTGGTAAGATCACGCGGATATTCCAATAAGTGAAACATATACAAGTTACCACAACATAATAAAAAAGGCATATATCGTACATATACAATATTAGTCATCTTATTAGGGTCAATGAATAATTCCACATTCTCAAAATACATTTATATAACAAGTCAATGGTCCTCTCATGGAACCAACACCTAAACTATTAGTGTATCAGTACATGGTGCCCGATCCAAGTTAGTGTGCCGGACGTGACACCCGATCCCATATATGCACCTAAGCGTGGAACTCGATCCAAGTTAGTGTGTTGGAATGTTTCACCTGATCCATTCAACAAGCCACAATCACAATCACAATGTACATTCTCATAATCATACAATCAAGTGTTGGTTCATGGCACGCAATCGTTCATTCATACTCATTTACGATTAGTGTGATCGATAATTCAATATTCGCATACATACATACATTATAATGAAATAATTACTTACATACATCACACAAAATCACAACCATCACCTACCTCAAAAAAAGCTTGAACCCTTCTAAAAAACTAGATTCTTCTCTTTCTGGATTCTTTCCGCTTCCTCTAGGTCTACAAACAAATAATTTAATAAGAGCATCAATAATTAAGGTCTAATTTACCTGGATTATGACAAACCCAATAACCCAAGACCAAGTTATGATCCTAAGGTGCATCTAGGGCTTTTTCCCACCATCCAATTAGTTCCAAAACCTTCCCCTAACAATAATTTCATATGAATTTACATTTTATGGATTAAAAAACGGATTTGGGGAATAAAAACGTTACCTTTAGCCTCAAGAATGGTGAAAAACTATCAAGAAGTCACCCTGGTTTGTCTCCTAACTCTTAAGAATGAAGTTTTCAGAATAATGACATTTTGGAGTTTATTTCTGACTTAATTTGCGACTAGCCCGCTATAGCGTCCCCATCCCACTACAACGGTCCTGCCCTAGCGGGAATAACTCCACCTTGGCAGCTTGCTTGGATACAGAGATCTAATTTAATGGTTTCAAACCCCCATTTCACAACACACCTTCATCCCATGCCACTCAGAAACTACCCTTTCATGGTAAGATCAATTTTCGGAGTTCTACTCGCCCGAATTTGATTTCGTAAAGTCATACGGGATCCATAACGTCTTAGCAATCCACTCATGTGATTAAATTCATTATTAAATCTTTATTTTTTACCAGGTTTCCCTAGACCTCACTGACACCGATTTCGTCCAAATATGGACTAGGCTACGAAATTTCAAGTTTCTGCAAAAAAGTTTTTCGACCCAAAATTTTTTCCCGATGGCTTTTCTATAACGACGAGAACATGTTGTATCAATAGATACCAATTTACCCATTGATACGCTAAAATTACACCTCCCTAAAGAAGTATAAGTGATCATTGTCAAATAAAGAACCCAACTTGTAGGTTGGGGTCAATCCCACAAGGAATACAATTTAGACTTAAACTTAACTCACTATTATATTCGTTTAGTCAACTTATTTCCGAGACAAGTAATTAGAGGGGGGGGATTTGTGTAAGAAAATAACCGAATGTTGTTAAGTAACAAGTGAGCTGGATTCAAACTTCGTTGTATCAATGGGAGAGAGAAATTAGGGTGTATGTGTTCCTCATAAGCTCTTAACGCGGTAATCCTAATAATAGTAATCCTTTCCTAGTGTATCACAAGCAAAGTGGTAATATAAGTATCCCTAAGTGATTGGTCCTCCAAATAGGGAATTTCACTCCGCACCTTGATTCGACTACATGTGTATAATTTACTAACGCTTACCTTTACCTCAGATTAGACATCACATCAATGTATGGCTTAGTTTTCACCCTCGCACCAATTGACATTTGAATATTAGATAGTACCACACTAAATCTCTGTTGATAATTCTTTTCTTATTAACTACCTCCTTGGTCTGGCAAGTAGAAACAAGGCGAGTTCTAACGCGTGCACTCGTTAAAAAGACTTCTAAGCGAAATAATTACCAATGCACGTATCAACACTATTCAAAAATTACTTACGTATTATTTATACGTTGTTAATTGCTCATGGTTCATACAACCCTAGTTGTCGATTTAGTTACTTTTGCTTGGAAGAATACAATTCATATTTTGATAAAAAGAATTCAAAATATAACAACTCCGTGGGTGGGCAGATCTTCAGCTGTCATCTCACAATTCCACATCCTAGTGTATTTCCTGCAAATATAATACAAAAACATTAATTCCTAACACAATATGGCCCTAAACACACACAACTCTTAAGTGAAATGTATAAAAAATACTATAAATTCACGGTATATCAAAACCCTCAACTTAAACTCGTTGTTTGTCCTCAAGTGACGCACAAAACTCTAAACGACACTTGTGTAGAAACAGACATACAAACTCAAGCAATCACATGGCTCTTTCAATCCATTCCATTTACTCAATGTAAATCTTTTATCTTAGACTCAACAAGCTAACTCATGTGGATCAAGACATGAGAATATCGACCAATAGACACCACAACATACACTTTCTCACAATCACCAAGGTACTAACTTTTCGACAATATAACTAGGGCCCTCACTTCAAACAAAATCCTTTTCACATAGAAGATATGAATTTTGAGTTTTAGGATTCATTCAACACTCACGCTCAGAAGTGACTTCAAATACAGTTAGTGCTCAATACCATAGGCTTGCCCTTATTTTCACTGCTTAGACTCTCCAAACTAGTCGCTAGGATCACTATCGGACTTTCTTAGCTTGTAACATAGGCTCGGGGTCAGGTGGGCTACATTTGGGTACTTTTTAGTGACTTTCTTCCCTCTTTGACATTATATTGGATTTTTACCTCTTTTCTTGACCTATTTTTGATATCCTTTATTTTTACTTTATTTCATTTGACTCTTTACAACATGGATGTGAATTTCAACTTTGTGGCTCTTATTTTTCACTTTTTTTTTCTTCTTCTTTCACTTTTGTTTCTTTATTTTTTCAGAACTTTTATTAATCATCTTTTTGCTTCTTTTTCACAAAGTCACATCCTTTTCTATCTTTTCTTCTTCTCTTTTCAACACAAAACTCTTTTCTTACCCTTTTTTATTTGGTTGCCTCTTTCGTAGCCACCCTCAATTTATGGATTTTACATTAGTTGAGGTGCACAATATTCGATGTCGGACTAGGGCCAAGATTAAGGTAACTTTTGACTTAGCCACCGTCAACTTAGGCTTTTGGCCTAAGTCAAGGTGCACAAGTCCAAGGACAAACCGGGACCAAGACAATTAATTAAGGGAAAATGAGTTAGGTGAATCAAAAGAAATGTTCTATGTAAGGCTCAATTATTTGGATCAAAAGGGAACATTGATTTCATTTGGTCAGATCATTTTAGGCTAAAGTGGACTAATTTGAACAAGGGCGTATGATCACTTCCCAACTTCTAGCCTAGATCACCTTAGCAGGACCAATGGGGCAAGTTCTATATGGACACAACCTATCTAAACATTTAACTTTTCTCACACATTCTTGGCACATTGTTTCACTATCAGATTATTAGATTACCCAGTTCAAGTTTTAGCTTAAGTCAAAAGGTTATATTGGTTCCTTATCATGTCACACTGAAATCCAATACATTCAGCTTATGATCAAGACTATCGATCTAGCACATTTCAACATTTTTGGACACGGATCATTTGTTTCATGCTTTTTTTATGCCATCATGCTTTTATTTTTCTACTTAATACTACATACACATTCCTAAACATGTCAGTTCAACAGAAATTAAAACAGTCTCTTGGGGGGAAAGAACACGGGCAAGAAAACCCCAAGAGAGGATTATGAGTTAGGTTACTCAGACTTCACCCTATCACTCACAATCCATCTACCCCACCCACAAAAAAATAGAGTGCAATTGTCCTTAATGCAGAAGAAGTAAAAACATAAAAGATAGGGTGAAGCAAACATGTGGCGCATTGCACCGAAGACCTCTCAACAAGTAGGTGGGTCCAATTTCTCGGAGCCCGCTGGATCAACACTCGGGACACCATCAGTAGTGCTCGCATCTACCATCTTATCACCCTCATTAGTGCTAACATCAATACTCATCGCACCATCAGTAGTGCTCACGCTGCTAGAGGCACCAACACCAATCTCCCTAGTCTGCTGCTGCCACAACTCCTCGTCAACTATGTATGCCCTTTGGGCCGCCTCAATCTGATGGTGATCCCTCTTGCTACCTCTCCCAGCCTTAGTGTCATCAAAAGTATGACTTGATCGGGGGCGCTTCCCAGCAGTACGAGAAGAATTAGGTGGCAGCACACCATCTCCAAATAATGCACTCAACATTGTATCATCAACCGATGCTGTGGGGGCGGACTCAAGCTCAGTCTCTGGTGGATCAAGAAGTCTAGTAATATCAGCATGCAGTCTTTCTATTTCCTTCTGAAAAGTGGTCACATCAACAGTTGGGGCCTGCCTTTCTAGGACTCTCTACTCAAAGGCATCCAGGAGCTTATGAACAGCCTGGACCTTCTGGTCTATGACGTGCTCCATCCGCTGCTCAATCCTAGTCGCGGACTCCTCTATTGCATGTTATATCTAAGGCCTCAAATGTTGAAGTAGTGTATCCATCTGGGCCTCCAGCTTCTGGACACGGGCTAGAGGCATGGTAACAAGCCCTAAATAGGGGGTGGCTCTAAAGGAGCTAGTGGCCTAACTGGTAGCTGGAGATGGGGAAGACGGGGCCTCACCTGTAGTGGTTGGAGGAGCAGGATCATCACCCTGCATCAGCTCCACATCTGCTACAAGATCAGCCCCCAATGGTGACACCTCAACCTGTGGCTCCTTCTGAGGTGCAACTACATTTGCCTCATCCCGAATTAGGCCGATATCTAGGGTCTTGGTCGCCTGAAGCAACCCATCATAGTGCCAAACTGGTACGCTAGCATCCCTACAAAACTGGAAAATGAGGCAAGGGAAAGGTAAGGTGGTGGTGGCCTTGAAGGCTCTCTTATGTATCTCCACAATCAGCATGTGGGCAAAGTCTACCTCCAACCCAACAACCAATGCTGAAACAATAACTGCTCGGCTCCATGTAAGTACATTATCTTCCTAAGTAGGGGACACACAGTTCCACACCAGCAACCAGAAGAATTTGGCCACAAATATCACGGTGGCCTTTTTGATACCTATGCTCGGGGTACTGACCCACTCGGCGCACTCTCTGACTGTAGCAAAATGATAGGCTAACCAACACAAAATAGACTCCCGCTGCTCAGCATTCCTCTGAAATGCCACACTCCAAGCAATGTCCATGTGATAGTCGAACTTGATCGTGTTGATAGGCAAAGTGTGGCCTGGACCTTAGAGGAACCTGCGGAGAGTAGTCTCTGATATGTCCACTAAATGCCCACCCACTAGTGTAGCCGTGATTGGAGACTGTGCGGTAGGCTTGGCCCATCTGTCGATCGATCCTCTAAGGGTGGTGGCGTAGGAAGAATAGAACTCCTTAACTATCTCCTCACTAAAGCACCCTGGGCTACATGCCATCCATTCGCACCTATATCTATAAAAGAGCTCATGCATGTTGGGCGTGGTATGGAGGCTGCCTGTGAGAATATGGCGCTCCTCGATGACTAGTCTAGTCATCCTGTCCTTCTCAATCAGCATGCGAGCATCTCTGTATATATGGTACTGGCTGCTTGCAAACCATCGATTTGGCTCCTCAACAACTGGTGCAGGATCGGTGTTTGGAGGTACAAGAATATCACATACACTATCAGCCTCAGAGGATAAGGCATTGATGCCATTAGAACTTGAGCTGGATACAGAGCAAGAGTCGGAGGCGGACTCTGAACCAGCTGGTGAACCAATCTGTGTATCCCCCTCATCAAACTAGAGGGCAGTGAAAACATTGGGAAACACCAACTGTGCTCGGTTCCTCATGGTGCGAGAAGCAGTAGTGGAGGTCCTAGTGGTGAGGGGAATATACTCAGTTTCCCCCGTGTCCTCCTCAATGATCAGGCATCGCGAATGAGCGACAAATTTTGATTTTCCCTTTACGGCATATGTCGAAGCTTTATTGGAAGCCATGGTACTTGTGGAAGTTTAGTTAGTACCAAAACAAGCTAAAAACACACTCGAAAAATTTTTAGAACAAGGAACGAACCAAAATAAAAATTGAAAAAAATGTTGAACAGTAAAACAAGTGTCCATCTACGGTGGGCACTTATGGCCCATGGGTCCCCTCTGTAGGTCAGAATTCCCAGAAGTATGGATGTGCAGAATGGTCTGTTTATAGAATGACAGACCGTAGTCCACCTTTGTGGTTCCACACTTGGTGATTATTTCATGTACAACAGTCCCATAGACCCAACCTAAGGTCCGTGGATCGGGTCTCGTAGGTCAGGTCTGTGCCACGTATCAAACATGCCTCAGTTTATACTTCTTATTTCAACAAATCACTTAATCAACCAAGGTCTAATCGTGCATTTCAACATAATATATGGTAGTTTGTCATCATTAGAGTTTCGATTGCTCACAATTTTGAATTTCTAACATACCTAACTAGGAACCCTAAATCTAAACTTCCATTTAGACCTTTTAGTTTGCTTCAATCAGTTTTAAGTAACTATACACTCACATACCATCATACCAAGGGTTATTCTTTGATACAATTCAACATTTAACTCTACAACTAACAAGCCTAACAACCAAAGGACAAGTTCTAACTTCATGACTTCATAATACAACAATGAACAGTGAATCCAAAGTCATGCTGAAGTCGTTTACCTTTCAAGCAAGCAAAGTGGGTTAGTGTGTGATGCAATGAACTCCTTAGACCTTTTTCGAACCCTTTGACACCAAACCTGGACCGAGAGCTCTTTTGTGAGGGGAGAATGAGGTGATTTTTGGGAGATGAGAGGATAAGTATAGAAGAGGAGACTGATTTGGGGAGTTAAAATGGGAGTTTTATGTATTTGGAAGGGTTAGAAACGGTTAGGTGGGAATTTGGGTAGTAGGAATGAATTTAAAATAAAGAGTTTTTATTAAAGGGAGGTCCGAGTCGGGTCAATAGAACCCTAGGTTTGGACCCATGAGACCCCGTCTACGGGCCGTGGGTCGACCTACAGACCATAGGTCCAGTCCGTAGGTCACTCAGACACTTAGAATTTTGGAGGACTTACCTAGGGGTCTACGGACACCATTCACAGTCCGTGGATGATCCCACGGACCGTTCGTAGACCTCTACACAACCTAGTTTCTACAGATTCATTTGTTCATCCCTGCACATGTAGCACCTTGAGGTCTTTCTTTTTACATTTTCTGGACACCTTTTAGATAGGTTCTATATCTAGCCAACACTAATACAAAAATAAAACACCTATCCAAAGAATTACAAAAATTAAAATAAAAGAATAAAACTCAAATAACAAAAAGAAAAACCTATAGTTAGCAAGATTGTACATCTTGGGTTGCTTCCCAAGCAGCGCTTAAGTTAATGTCGTGGCACAACACGGGCCCCCTGATTACTCAGACTTCATCAAGGTAGTAGGCCTCAACCACTTCTTGCACACTCTTCTCTTTTCCCATGTAGACCTTGATCCTTTACCCGTTCACCTTGAACCTTGTTCCCTTCTTGTTCTCGAGCTCGACCACTCCATGTGGGAACACTTGAGTGACTAAGAATAACCTGGTCCACTTGGACTTGTGCTTGCTAGGAAACAAGTGCAACCTTGAGTTGAATAGAAGCGCCAGATCGCCCACAGCAAATTCAAACTTTTCAATCTTTTGATCATGATACTTCTTCATCTACTCCTTGTACAAGGCTGAACTTTCATAAGTTTTTAGGCAAAACTCATCAAGCTCATTCATGCCATTCACTCTTTGACTCGATGCAACGCCCCAATCGAAATTCAACTTCTTTAGTGCCCATATAGCCTTATGCTCTAGTTCTACCGAAAAATGGCACGACTTCCCATATAAAAGTTGGTAGGGGGACATACCTTTGGGAGTCTTGAACGCGGTGTGATAGGCACATAAGGCATCATCAATCCTCCTCGACCAATCAGTTCTATTTGCATTCACAGTCCTTGCAAGGATTTTCTTTATCTCTCTGTTGGACACTTCAACTTGTCCACTAAACTGCGGATGGTAAGAAGTAGATACATTGTGACGAACTCCATATATCTCTAGCAATGCCTTGAACAACCTATTACAAAAGTGGGAACCTCCATCGCTGATAATCGCCCTAGGTGTACTAAATCTGGAGAAGATATTCTTTTTCAGTAATACGGTGATACTTTTACCTTTATTGTTAGAAAGTGCAATTGTTTCCACCCACTTTGACACATAATCAACCGCAACAAAAATATACTTCATCCCATGTGAACTCACAAATGGACCTATAAAATCAAGGCCTCATACATCAAACAACTCAATCACCAATATCAGATTCATAGGTAGATCTAGCCTTATTGAGATTCCTCCTTCTCTTTGGCAACGATCATAAGACTTGGCGAAATCATGAGCATCTTGGTGGATGGTAGGCCAATAATATCCACGCTTCAAGATTTTATGTACAGTCCAAATACCACTATGATGCCCAAAATGACATGCCTCTAGTATACTTATCATCTCAACCTCGGGCATACAGCGACGAATAATCCCATCAGCACAAATACAGAACAAATAAGGCTCATTCCAAAAGAACTTCTTCACATCATGCATAAACTTTTTCCTTTGGTGAAAAGACAAATCAGATGGAACCAGATCACTTGCCAAGTTAACAAAGTTTGCGAACCAAGGAATCAGATCATGAGAAGTAGCCAATACCTGTTGTCTGGAAAAGCATCATCAATTTCAACCCCATCTCCTAGCTTGAGCATATCTTCTTCCTCTAATTTGGAGAAGTGATCGGCAACTTGATTTTATGTCCCCTTTCTATGTATCACCTCAAAATCAAACTATTGCAGCAACAACACCCATCTAATCAACCTCGATTTTGCATCCTTCTTAGCCATCAAATACCTCAATGTAGAATGGTCAGTATGCACTATGACCTTAGTACCAAATAAGTAGGATCGAAATTTCTCAAATATGAAAACCACAGCAAGGAGTTTCTGTTCAGTCATTGTATAGTTCTTTTGAGCCACATTTAGAGATTTGTTGGCATAGTAAATAGGATGCAAAATATTCTCTCGCCTCTTTCCAAGGCCACACCAAGCGCCACTCCACTCGCATCACACATCACTTCAAACGATTGCCCCAATCTGGTGAAATAATGATAGGTGTGAAAAATAGCTTTGCTTTCAACTCTCCAAATGCACTTAGACAAGCATCATCAAAATCAAACTTACACTCCATTTCGAGCATTTTGCACAATGGGTGTGCAATTTTGGAGAAATCCTTAATAAACCTCCTATAAAAGCCTACTGCCCAAGAAAACTTCCAACACCTTTAATAGAGATAGGTGGTGGAAGCTTCTCTATTACCTCAAATTTAGCTCTATCAACCTCAATACCCTTCTCAAAAATCCGATGACCCAGAACGATCCTCTTTTTCACCATGAAGCGACACTTTTCCCAATTGAGCACAAGATTGCACTCTTTACACCATTTCAGTACCTCGGCCAAATGCATCAGACAACCATGACACAAGTCACCTACCACAAATAAATCATTCATAAATACCTCAATAGTGTCCTCCACCATATCTGAAAATATTGACATCATGCAATGTTGGAAGCTCGCTGGAGCATTACACAACCCAAATAGCATCTGTTTGAAGGTGAAAGTACCATAAGGGCAAGTGAAAGCGGTATTCTCTTGGTCTTCCGGAGAAATAGAGATCTTATTATAGCCCGAATAACCATCAAGAAAACAATACCAACCCTTACCAGCAAGACGGTCCAGCATCTGATCCATGAACAACATAGGGAAGTGGTCCTTTTCTGTCCAAGCATTCAATTTTTGGCAGTCCATGCATACTCTCCATCCATTCATATGTCACATCGGAAAAAGATCATTTTTTGCATTAGGAACCACAGTAATCCCACCTTTCTTGGGCACACACTGAACAGGACAAACCCAACTACTATCTACAATATGATAAATGACTCCAACATCCAACCACTTGATGATTTCCTTTTTCACTACCTCTTGCATAGGTAGATTTAATCTCCTTTGGTGCTTAATGCTAGGCTTGTGATCCGGCATGAGTTGGATTTTATGAGAACAAATGTCAGGAGGAATCCCAATAATGTCTGCAATAGTGCACCCAATAGCTTGCTTAAACCTCTTCAACACAGAAACTAATGCCTCAACTTGTACCGCATTTAAATATGTAGCAATGATGACCGGTAAAGTACTATCTCTCCCCAAGAATACATACCTCAAATGTGATGGTAAATCCTTAAGCTCCAATTTTGGAGCCTCTTCAGTAGACGATTTTGCGGGTAGAGAGTCGCAATTCTTCATATCTAACGCTAATTTCTTTGGTTTAGAACGGAATTCAAACCTATCAAGTGTGGCAACCAATTCACCATAGTCTTCAATATCATCACCCTCAAAATTCATCATTTCTGCTGCCAGTGCATCAACAACCAACCTCTCTTCGATAGACACATCAGAACATTGCACCACAATATGATTCACCACTGACACTGACTTGAGATTGCTTTCCTACTTAATGGACCTATATATATTAAAAGTTACCTCTTCACTATTCAATCGAAACATCATCTGCCTTTTCTCCATATCGACCAAGGCACGCCCAGTAGCAAGGAATGGTCTCCCTAGGATGATGGGAACCTCAAAATCAAACTCACAATCAAGTATCAGAAAATACACTGGAAAGATAAATGACTCCATTTTTACAAGTACACCTTGGAGAACACCAATAGGCCTTTTCACACTTCTATTAGTTACGAGTAATCATATCACAGTCGGTTTTGGATCCCCTAAACCCAACTTCTTGTAAATAGACAATGGCATCAGATTAATACTAGCACCCAAATCACACAGCACCTTCGAAAAATGCAACAACCCGATGGTACAAGGAATAGTGGAAGCATCAGGATCCTCTTTCTTCTGCACAAGTGACCTAGTAGCAAGTAGATGCTTCTCTAGCTCTAGAAAGAATTGTATGAGAGTCGCCCTCGGAGGGACTTCCCGAATGACCATACTGAGGAATTCTACCACACCTCCACCTTACAAGGACTTAAAAGAGTACCTAAGGCGGATTAGTGGTTTATTTTTAAAAAAAAAGGGATTTTATCTACCGTAGCTTTGGGGAGTACGGTCGCAAGACCAAAACTCAAAGGAATTGACGGAGACCTGCACAAGCAGTGGAGCATGTGGTTTAATTCAATACAATGCGCAAAACCTTACCAGCCCTTAACATATGAACAAGAAAACCTGTCCTTAACGGGATGGTACTTACTTTCAGCAATGTTGCAACCTATCATCATCTTCAAAACTGACGGCCCTCTTCTTAGTCACCAAATCATTCGCATATCCAAGCATCTGCCGCAAAGCTTCGATTAATGGAACATCGATGGAAAATTGTTTCAACATAGTGATAAACCTGTGGCATTTTCCTTCTTCATTCTTCTTTACCAACCTCTGTGGGAATGGAGGTAGAGGTCTAGGCATGGGGATAATTTTTTGGGTTATCTCTGCTTCCTTCTCTATAGCATTCTTGGACTCTCCAGTAACCTCAATCTCATCATCACCTTTTTCGACCACAATTTTGACATCAGACGATATGGGTGGATCAATTGTATGTTTACCCCCTCGAGTAGTGACTGCCATACAATGTCCATCGTTCTTTGAATTCTGGATTGTGTTGCTAGGAAGTGTGCCAAATTGACGTGAGTTTACTGTAGTGGAAAATTGATTCATCTGCTACTCAAGTTGCTTGATCGACACTACATGGTCATCAACTTTTTGACCAATTCGATACAAGTCATTCCGTATCCTTCACATTCACATCAGCCGAATCGAACCTCTTCATCATCTTCTGCATCATATCCTCAATTCGTGACATACTATCCCCAGCCTCCCTATTGCCAGATTCCCGATTTGCAGGAGGAACATAAGGCCCAACCCTATCAATTCTGTTGGCATAGTTTTTTCGGGTGTAGTTGTTGTCACAATTGTATTTACCATCCCGGACATAGTTACCCTCTCGATTGTAGTTAGCATAGTTCCGACCTTGGTTTCCTTGACCTTGGCGCCAATTATCCAAGTTGGAACCTTAGGCATTGGCTCGAAAATCCCCCGTCTGATCATTCACCAAGTAAGCATACTCCTCATAGTAGCATTCCTCAACGGGTGGTGGTGGAGTCCTAGTCAAGTAACTCACCACATTTACATTTTTTGGACCTCCACTTACATGGTTCAATACCAACCCAAGTTCTGTCATCTCCTCACAAATGTCATCGACAAATTGACTAGGTGCAGATTGAACTGCAAAAGTGCTTCTTCCAGTGTCTGACTTTTGAGTTCTCCATTCTTTATTGTTTCGAAAAATCTTCTCTAGTTTCTCAGTGATCTCCTCAAAAGTGCACTCACCATATGATCCTCCTGTGATATTATCAAGCACAGTTTTACCATTGTCATCCTGACCTCTATAGAAATACTCCATCAGTGAATCATCATCAATACGGTGATTTGGAACACTTTTTATGAATGTAGTGAACCTATCCCAGAACTACTCACAGATTCTCCAGGTAGTGCCACAAAGTTATTAAGTTTATCTTTGCGGTTCAGCTTCTTGGACAACAGGAAGTAGTTGGCCATGAACAGCTTGTGCAATTGATCCCATGTATGAATCGAGTTGTACGAAAGCTCAGAAAACTGTACCGCAGCATCACTAGTCAATGATAGAGGGAAGACTCTCAACCCTATGATGTTCATATCCAACTCCGGTCACCCCACACAACTCTTACAAACACTCCTCAACTTAGCCATGTGCCCATGTGGATCTTCCGAAGCCATACCAGAAAATAACCCCCATTGTTGTAATCATCTGCATCAAACTGATATTCACAAAGAATGTATGCCCCAGAGGTAAAGGAGGGAGAATAATGCATCCTTCAGATTTGATAGTATTGAATTCGACCCTGTAATTATCACGCAGTCTTGGTTCTGATAGATCCTGCATCCTCCAGTAGATTACCACCATGATCCTAAACGTGCTCATTAACAACCCTAGGAGGCTGCAACTCGACTCCATCACCTTGATTTCCTTCGATTGTATTGACTTGGATCCCTTAATTATTCATCTTTTGCAAAGTTTTGCTCAACTCTAGATCGTATGGGGTCAATAGTTCGTCTCGACTCTGTGTACTTGGCATACACCATAGTAGAAACCTATAGAAAACAAAAACAAAAGTAAACATAAAATTAGGAAATAATTGACTAAAGTTCAATAATGTAGTTAAACTTAATCTAAAAGTCTTATTTCCTGGCAGCAGCGCCACAATTTGATACACTCAAATTACACCTCCCTAAAGAAGTATAAGCGATCATTGTCAAATAAGGAACCCAATTTGTAGGTTGGGGTCGATCCCATGAGGAATCGGTTTAGACTTAAACTTAAATCACTATTGTATTTGTTTAGTCAACTTATTACCGAGACAAGTAATTAAGGGGGGGGGGGGGGATTTGTGTAATCAAATAACCGAAAGTTGTTAAGTAACAAGTGAGTTGGATTCAAACTTTGTTGTATCAATGAGAGAGAGAAATTAGGGTGTATGTGTTCCCCATAAGCTCTTAACGCGGTAATCCTAATAATAGTAATCCTTTCCTAGTGTATCACATGCAAAGTGGTACGATATGTATCCCTAAGTGATTAGTCCTCCAAATAAGTTTCACTCCGCACCTTGGTCCGGCTACGTGTGTATAATTTACCAATCCTGACATTTACCTCAAATTATACATCATATCAATATATGGCTTAGTTTTCACTCTCGCACCAATTGGCATTAGACTACTAGATAGTATCACACTAAATCTCTGTTAATAATTGTTTTCTTATTAACTACCTCCTTGGTCTGAAAAGTAGAGACAAGGCGAGTTCTAACGCGTGCGCTCGTTAAAAATACTTCTAAGCAAAAGAATTACCAATACATGCATCAACACTATTCAAGAATTGCTTAGTTATTATTCATACGTTGTTAATCGCACATGGTTCCCACAACCCTAGTTGTGGATTTAGTTACTCATGCTTGGAAGAATACAATTCATATTTTGATAAAAAGAATTCAAAATATAACAACTCCGTGGGTGGGCAGATCTTCAGCTGTCTAATCTAGGATGCTAACACCTTAACTTGAATACTCCTCACTTTATCTTGAGCATCCTTCACTAAATCAACCCCCAAAAGTTTCACATCTCCAACCTCAAACCATCCTGTAGGTAATCTACATTCCCTCCCATACAGTTCCTCAAACGGTGCCATATCTATGCTAGAGTGATAACTATTATTAGAGGAGAATTCACACAAAGGTAGGAATTTATCCCAATTCCCCCAAAGTTAATCACGTATGCCCTCAACATGTCCTCTAACACTTGGATAGTTCTCTATGGCTGCCCGTCTGTCTACGGATGAAAATTTGTACTAAAAGTGAGTTGTGTGCCTAATTCATCATGTAATTTCCTCCAAAACTTGGATGTGAACTGCGTACCACAGTCCGAGATGATAGAAAAGGGCATCCCGTGCAACCTTACTATCTCTTTTACATACACCATCGCCAATTGCTACGCATTATAATCTATTATGACTGCAATAAAATGGGTTGACTTAGTCAATCTATTAACCACTACCCAAATAGAATCAAACTTCCCTAAAGTCTTGGGAAGACCAACTATGAAATCCATAGCTATCCTTTCCCACTTTCATTCTGTAATTGGAATTCTCTGAAGCAAACCTGAGGACCTTTGATGCTCGTACTTTACTTGTTGGCAATTTTGACACTTAGCCACCAATTCCGCTATATCCTTCTTCATGCCAGGACACCAATAAAGTCGCTTCAAATCTCTGTACATCTTGGTCACACCCGGATGAATGGAACACCACGAACCATGAAATTATGTCAACAAATTTTGAAACAAGTCATCTACTCGAGGAACACAAATTGTTCCTTTAAAATTGAGCACACCCTCCGCATCTAAAGTCGCATCTTGTGCCTTGCCAGACAATGCCTTCTTTCTAAGCTCATTCAATTTCTCATCCTCAAATTATTTAGCCTTGATCACCTCAATGAACTTGGCCCTTATCTCAATGCTAGCTAACACCCCACCTTTCTCTAAGATGCCCAACTACATGAACTTAGACTCCAAGGTTTGAATTTCCTTAGCCAAAGGTCACTTAGATACAGTTGAGCAAGTTAGACTACCCATACTCACTGCATTCCGACTTAGTGCGTCTGCCATTACATTAGCCTTACCCAGATGATACAGGATGGTCACGTCATAATCCTTGAGTAACTCCATCCACCATCGCTATCTCAAATTCAGATCCTTTTGAGTGAACACATGCTGCAAGCTACGATGATCAGTAACCATCTCACACTTGACAACATAGAGGTATTGTCGCCTAATCTTAAGAGTAAACACTATCGCTACCAACTCTAAATCATGTATTGTAATTCCTCTCATGCACCTTCAATTGTGCGATGCATAAGATATAACATTCCTATCCTACATTAACACAACACCCAAACCTGAATGAGAAGCATCATAATAAACAGTAAAATCATTACCTTCCACCGATAGTGCTAGAAAAGGTGTTATGGTCAAAAGAGTCTTAAGATTTTGAAAGCTCTCTTCACACTTTTCATTCCATTCAAAAGGTACCTCTGTTTTGGTCAACCTTGTCAAATACGTGGCAATAGAAGCAAAGTTCTTCACAAATCGACGATAGTAGCTAACGAGCCCCACAAAACTCCTAACTTCAGTCACAAAGCTAGGCCGAACCCAATTCTTAACCGCCTCAATCTTTTGGGGATCTACCATTACCCCTTCCCCTGAAACTATATGCCCCAAGAAGGCAACTGAATTTAAAATTCACACTTAGAAAATTTCGCATAGAACTTTTGTTTCCAAGAACACCTAGAACAATACGAAGATAGTCAACATACTCTTCCTTACTTTTTGAATAAACCAGAATATCATCAATAAAAATTATAACAAACAAATCAAGAAATTGTTTGAACACACCATTCATCAAACTCATGAAATTGCAGGCGTATTTGTCAACCCGAACGACATAACTAGGAGCTTATAATGCCCATAGCGGGTTTTAAATGTCGTCTTGGGTACATCTTCATGCCTAAAATTTAACTGATGGTAACCAGACCTTAGATCAATCTTAAAAAAAACTGATGCACCTTGCAACTTGTCAAAAAGATCATCTATCCGAGGAAATGGGTACTTGTTTCGAATGGTGACCCTATTCAATTTATAGTAATCTATACACATCCTCATACTACCATTTTTTTCTCTTTACAAAAAAGACATGACCACCCCATGGAGAAGCACTAGGACGGATGAAACATTTATTAAGAAGTTCCTAAATTTGAGCCTTAGGATCTCTCAACTCTATCGGGGCAATACGATATAAAAGGATAAAAATGGGGAGGGTACCAGGTTCCAAATAAATGCAGAAATATATCTCTATCTGGAGTCATACCAGGCAAATTAGTAGGAAACACTACTCTAAATTCTGACACCACGAGAATAGACTCAATAGAGGGAGACTCAACCTCAACATCCCAAATATGAACCAAGTAAGCCAAACAACCCTGCCATACCAGTTTCCTAACCTGAATGGAGTATATGATTTTAGCTAGTTTAGGCTTGTACACCCATTCCCACTCTAATTTTTCCCTACCAGGGATCTCTAGAGTCACATATTTCATATTACAATTTAACACAACATAATAGGGGGACAACCAAGTCATTCCTAAGATTATATCAAAATCAGTCATATCTAAAATCACCAAACCATCCCAAGTTTGAAAACCCATAAACAAGATAGGACAAGCACGATAGACATGGGTGACTATGACAGACTGTCCTATTAGGGTAGAAACATGGATAGAGGCATCAAGTATATCACAAATCATATCAAATCCCAAGGCAAACTGAACGGACACATAAGAATAAGTCGAACCCAGATCAAATAACACGTTAGCCGTCCAATCACAAACAAGAATAGTACATGTGATCACAGCATCAGATGTCTCCACCTTAGTCTTGCCCGAAAAGACATAATATTGAGCCTTGTCATCATGACGGGCGACTTCCCTTCCTGGCTGCACCGTACCTCCGCCTGTGTTACCATTTCCCAAACCTCCACGGCATCGCAGATTTTCTCTTCTCCCACCTTATGGATGTCCTCAACCATTATTATCATTGCCCGCACGTACCTGATGTTTGCATAATCAACGACACAACTTCTGATGCAAGTGTCTACGATTGTGCATAGTATAATAACCAAACCAAGGGTTGGGTCGAGTCCCAAGGGAGTGGTTTCGAGAATTAATAGAAAAATAAAATTAAGTTCTAACTAGTCGTAGCTAAAGATATTAACAATTAAAAACATTGTAAATTAAAGGAGGAAACAAAAGTGTCAAATATCGATTTAGGGGTTTTGTCACAAGTATAGCAAAAATAGTAAAAATAACAAAGAAATCTACGAATGAGAGGGGATTCTTGGGATGTGACCGCAATATATATTGGTATAAATTGTTGGGTACATGTTTTTGATTGGAAATTTGCAAGAAAATAGTGATTAGGCTAAGCTTTAGATGGAAATAAGTTCCCTCTCAGGCCACTTACCCCATTTCAAAACGGTTCCTCTCGGACACCCATTAGCCGCATGAAGGTCAGCCTACACCTAACCCAACACACTCTCTCGAGCTGAGTGTTAGGATATGGGACTAAGGATCACCCTCTCGGGCTGAACCTTATGTCGACCAACTCCTTAGGCCATTAGTCTAATGGTCTTGGTCTCGCGAACTCTCTCTCGAGTAAGCCAAAAACAAATGGGTGGTTTTGTATTTGCAACTACAAACCCATTAAATTAAACCACAACTGCTAGGTGAAATCACCATTGAAATACATCTAACCTATCACCAAGAAAAACCCAACAATAATCTCAACACATATTTGCCAAATCACGCCCCAAGAATTTGGTGTTGTTAGCAACACATCAAGAGATAGAAATTTATACCTAAATGAGCTTGCATTCAAATGGGTATGAAGATTTAAGTCTTGTTACAGTCCAAGAGTGAAGAATCCAAGAGACCCAAGTCCAAATCCTTAGAGACAAAACCCTCTTCTTCTTCAAGTTTCAAAACCCTCTCAAACTCAGAGAAAAAGTACTAAAATTATATTAGTTGTTCTATACTTAAAATGTTATGATACTAAAATCTGATATTAAAAAATCTCCTAAGCTATAACTCTCAACAAGTATTTATAGTTTTCAAAAATCTGTGTTGCGGCGGATCATTTGGCGACATTAGTCAGAATCGCAGATCAACTCGCCGATTCACCCTTTGGTATAGTTCATCGCCGTCTTGCGCCATTCTTCGGCATCGTCATACTATGGGTCATTGGGCAATATAATACTGCTCCGCAAAACTTCTCGGTGATGTGCCAACTACTCCCTTGTTTCGCCGACTTGATCATTTCCTTTAGGCTCAGCACACTGGAACAAAAGGCGAAGTGAGACCCTTCGACGATTTACCAAGTGGACTCAGCGATCCTCAAGCCTCATTTTCTCGTTCTTTTTAGCCTTTTCGTTCTTTTTTGCAAAGTAGTGTTCATGCTTTCCTTCATTCTTCAAAAACCTGAAACTTAAGGGTTTTCATCAGATATTGATATAAAATAAGCATTTGAGGACACAATTCCTATTAAAATATAACTCTAAATAAGTCCAATTTGTGGACTCATCAACACCACCAACTTAAACTTTTGTTTGCCCTCAAGTAAAACTCAAGTTCAGCAGTTCAAATAGGATGTCTCAAATAGTTCTACACAAGACTAAATCATGAACATACACAACAAGACTCAAATTACTCATGCAAAGATCAATTGTGTGCTCAAAGATTCAAGTTGTGACACACCATTACCAAAGATTCTCATGCTCGCAATACTTGCTACTTGTGCAAGTTCAAGCTCAACAAAAAGTATCTAAATGCCCTCACATAAAGAATGATTCCATATTCACACATAGTGTTTAATCAATTCAAGATAAGCAATTAGATGCAACGCTCACACTCAAAAAGAGGAACACAATACATGTTTTCATCCATAGGTTTGCCCTTATATTCCAATTGATCTTCGGTTCGGCTCACTTAAGATCAAAAAGGTCTTTCTAAGGCTTGTAATGGGATTGAGTGCAAAGGTATGATCATTTAGGCTCAGTGACTATTTCCTCATGAGATGCGGTATTCTCAAGGCATTCCCTTCTTTTTCTTTATCAATTCTTTTTCTAGTGCTTCTTAGTCATCTTTTTATTCACCTCTAAGGATTGCTTGGCAAGCCAATTCCTTTTGCACTTTTTATTCCACAACTCTTTGTTTTTCTTTTTTTTTCTTATTTTTGGAGGGTTTCCATTTTGTTTTGCAATACCATAGGTTAGAGAGACTTTTTCTTACACTTCTTGACTTCTCCTTTTTCTTTCCACCACACCCCCAACTTAGGTTTTCCACCAAACCACAAGTCAAGAGGATTAAAGGTAGTGGGTCAAGTAAGGTCTAGGGTTCATCAAGGTTCCCAAAGAAAGGTAAGGCTCAAAGGGTATTCAAGAGACTTTCACACACTCACGGGTAGGCCACAAAAGAGATATATGTCAAATTTGGCTCACACTCTTTAAAGTTGCCTAAGATCATCTCAAGATCACACCTTTCTAAATCAATTAGACTAACGGGGAAAATTTTAGGTTTATTCATGCATGGTTCAAAGTAAGCTAATCACACAAGGCATCGACACTTAAGTCAAACAAGACTACATACTTTCGCTAGTGTGCAGCGGTCATTATAAGAGAATCAATTCGATAAATGGATAATCAACACAAGATGCAAAGAGTTCACATAATGTCTATGCAACTTCATTTGGTCTCGTCGTAGCCGTGCATTCATGTTTGTTCGATTGATAGCACTATTCAAGTTCATCAGTATTGATCAGAACTAAGACTTAAATTTTGCAAAATAACATCCACTTTCAACACACGAGAGGTGGAAAAAATTTTCAGGAAATTTTAAAACTTTTCGGAAGGGTCAAAATCATTTTTCAATTAAACCCTAAAGAGAGCCCTCAGCTCAAACATCCAAGAAAAGCAGTGTAAACAAAATTTTAAACAGAACAACCCAAATATATGAAAAACACGAACACAAATAGCACATAAAAGGTGAGCCTCACCCCACCATAAATAAAAACAAATTTGTCCTCAAATGCAATTAACACAGAATTCGAAAGGCAAAATAAAGAAAGACAGAGAGGGAGGTAAAGAGGGGATCCTGTCTAAGTAGTCGCTCCATCTTTCTGGGCATCAGTGCACGGAGTGACTTCTAGAAGGACCAGCTCCACTAGGTCTAGCAACAGGAGCCTTTGCTGAGGAGGTTTGCATAGTAGCATCTATCATGATTTCTTCGGTCTCGGCTATATCGTCTACTTGAAGCTCTCTCAAACATCTCTTCGTCAGTCTCAACCTCTGAGTCAAGATCGACTATCTGTTTTGCTCTATCTCCATGTCCAGTGGTGGTCTGAGATATCTCAGGCACGTATGGAATCTCCACTGTTCCAAAGATCATGGACACATCGGTGGATTTTAGGTAGTCTACATCTTTCCTCAACTCTACAATAGCGGCCTTTAAGCCTTTCACCACTTCTGTGGCTCCTTGGTTACGCTCACACATGGCTATCCTGGCTACCAAAGCATCAATAGTAGTGCTCAGTGGTGTCACAACATCATCGAGGGCAGCTTGAATCATTCCTGGAATGGAGCTTTCTACGTTGGCAACCCGAAAATCAATAAATTGAGCAAGTTGTCCCATCTGGATCAAGGATGCCTGAGTGATCGGTTCACAGGATGAAACCGCAGCAGTGGGTCTGGGTGATATCACAGAAGCAGAGGGACCTGGAGTCTGTGAATGAGAAGAAGGAGATGCCTCCTCAGGTATAGAAACAGTGGCTACAGCTTCCTTCAGCTTCTTTCCTACTTGGTCCTTAAGATATTTGAATTTGATCATTCGGATATTGGTGGAGGTAGTGGCAACCAATTCCACATCCTTCTTTGCGTCTCTAGGCACTTGAGCTCTTTCGCATATGCAATGATTAATACCGGGAAGGGGAGAGATGTCTGGCGCTGCTATTCACGCATATAGATCTCAGAAGCAATTATCATCCCTAGCTTTATCATGGTTTTCTCTATGATGCATCCAACACAAGCTGCCTTAGGAAGGCGAAGGATTGATTCGTTCTATGATGGCATAATTGTGTTGCTAATGAACCCAAACAAGTATATTGCAGCTACGCTCAGATCTTTCTTTTCAATTGAAACTCCTTCTGGTAGCCATTTTGGAGCAATATCATCTGAGATCAGGGGAGCTAACCACATTTTCATTTCATCCAGCTTCTTTGTTTTGATTAAGTGATGGCAGTGAGCATTAATCTTAACGGACATACCCAAAGCTATGTTGATAGCTTCACTGTCACAAGCTACCTTCCTTCCTCTAACAATCACGTAGTCAACTTCTTTAAAAGATGACACTAACCTCTTCCATTGAGGTACCAATGAACTGTATGCATTGTAAAACTCTCTAACCCAGCTTGGTATATAAGACCCACAAGGTTTTGTGAATATTTGAAATTTGTGATATTTCAGGCACTCTATTATCTCAGTGTACTTATCGATCACCCCATTATGGAGAGTCATTTTTCCTCAATAATCATTCTCAGTCCCTCAGACTTTGATCTGTTCTTTGATTTAGGTGGGGGGAACCTGTGAGGTGCCAGTACTATCGCCTACTCTGCAACTGGAGAAGTCTGAGTGGTGGATCGAGGATTTTTAATCCGAGATGGGTCGGTCATCTATTTAGATCGTACCTCATTCCTATGTGCCTCCATTAGTGCATCTTTATCAGAACCCATTGTCACGGACTTAGAGTGTTGGCTAAAGATCCATGCAGAACTTGACAACTTACTCACTATTCTTTCAAGATCTTGTAAGTTCAAATAAGCCTTTGAAAGGAAGATTGCTAAGAGAATATGAAGAAAAACTTAGAAGAACAAGAGAGCTTTTTAAGAAGAAGGCGTTGTATTGCTTGTGGAAGGTTGTTTACAACTTTCTTGCTTGGTGCCTTGGCAAATGAGTGGCACCTCTATTTATACTAACATATAAGGGCCTAAGTGTAAATAATATTTACTTACAAGTCCCTAAAGATATTTACAATTTAGTCCTAACTCTAGAATTCTCTACATACTCTAGAGTTCTCCAAAGCCTTCTAAAGGATTCTAGAGTTATCCGCAAGCCTCTCTACAACTCTAGAATCATCCGCCCCTATCTGGACGCAAAATTTGGCTAGCTTAGTGGCGGGACGTCACATGCTCCCCCACCTTATGATGCGACGACCGCGGCGCATTTCTGCAAAAACTTCCGTACTTGGTCTTTAAACTGCCACAAGTCTTCATATCTATCCCACGTGGCCTCCTCCGGAGTTTGTCCCTTCCAATGGACAAGGAACATGGCGCTGGCTTGTTGAGCTCGCTTGTGTTTGGCCTGATAGTCTATGATAGCCTCAATCTCCCGATCGTGCGAGGCGGTGACAGTAATGGGTGCCCGTCGGGATTGGTTTCGGCTAGGTTCTTCCTTGTCCTCATAGTACGGCTTGAGGACCCTTGCATGAAACACCGGATGAATTTTGAAGTGTGGAGGTAACTCCACTTTGTATGAGATCTTTCCCACTTTGGCAACGATCTTGAACGGACCCTCATATTTTCGCACTAAGTTTTGATGAACGCCCCTTAGTGCCTTGAACTATCTCGGATTGAACTTTACCAAGACCATGTCACCCTCTTTGTAGTTGTGGGACGTCGTTTGTGGTCGGCAAACTTTTTCATCTTTTTAGCTGCCTTGTCCAAGTAGGACTTGGCAGTGTCAAGTTGTTCCTCCCATCCCTTGGCAAGATGGTAGGCTCCCAAACTCTTCCCTTGGAAAGCAGCCGGTAATGAATGCGGAGTTTGGGGTTGTTGGCCTGTTGCCAACTCAAACGGTGTGCGCCCAGTGGACGCGCTCCATTGCAAATTGTATGAAAACTGCGCCATGTCTAGGAGCGTCACCCAATCCTATTGGTGCGCACTAACATAGTGCCTCAGATAGCACTCCAACAGAGCGTTAACGCGTTCGGTCTGACCATCGGTCTGTGGGTGGAAACTTATGGAGAAGTGAAGTTCCGTGCCAAGTATCTAGAACAGTTCCCTCCAGAAATTTCCTGTAAAGCGGGGGTCTCGATCACTAATGATATGTCTTGGCAGCCCCCAATACTTCACTACGTTCTTGAAGAACAATCCAGAGGCCTCCTTTGCGGTGCAATCGGCTGTGGCGGTTATGAAGGTAGCGTACTTTGAGAATCTATCCACCACGACCATAATGGCTCCATACCCATCATACTTGGGTAAGGAAGTGATGAAGTCCATGGGCACGCTCTCCCATGGGCGTTTCGCTACTGGTAGTGGCTCCAGTTGTCCTCCCGATTGCCTTTGTTCTACCTTGTCTTGTTAGAACACAAGACAAGTCTGCACATAGCGCTCGATGTCATCCCGCATACGTGGCCAATATTAAATGGCTTCGATCAGTGCCCTCATTCGTCGCTGCCCCGAATGCCCGACCCACGGTGTGTCGTGGCTTTCTTTGATGATTCGCCGCCTGATAGTCTCGAACTTGGGCACATAGACCCTTCATCCGGATGTGAGCAAAAGGCCACCTTCCACCCAAAAACGCCTTGTCTTGCCTTGGGTGGCCAACTCCATCAACTTCTTGGCCTCGGGATCATGTTGCATGCCATCTTTGATTGCATCCTGAATGTCACAATAGGCCGCTGTGATGGCAGCAAGTTCGGCCTTTCAACTTAGTGCATCGGCCACAACATTGCCTCTTCCTAGCTTGTACTCCAAGTCATAGTCAAATTCTGCTAGAAAGTCCTGCCACCTAGCTTGCTTCGGAGTGATCTTCTTTTGTGACTGGAAGTAGCTAGTGGCCACGTTATCCGTTTTGACTACAAACTTGGAGCCTAGCAGATAGTGTCTCCATGTGCGAAGGCAATGTACGATGGCAGTCATTTCCTTCTCCTGGACCGTATAGCGCCGTTCGGTCTCATTCAACTTGCGGCTTTCAAAGGCAATTGGGTGTCTGTCCTGCATTAAGACTCCCCCAATGGCAAAGTCCGACGCATCTGTGTGTACTTCGAAGGATTTTGAAAAATTGGGCAGCGTCAAGATCTGCTTTTCTGTTACCGCGGTCTTGAGACCTTCGAAGGCTTGCTGGCACTTCTCGCTCCAAACCCACAGCTTGTTCTTCTTCAATAACTCAGTCAGTGGAGCAGCCTTAGTGGAGTAGCCACTTATGAACCTGCGGTAATAGTTTGAAAGTCCAAGAAATGACCGTAGCTCGGTCACTTTGGTGGGCACCTCCTACTCCTGGATTGCCTGGATTTTTGCCTCGTCCATCCGGAGTTCACCCTAACTGATGATATGACCTAAGAAGTGCACCTCGTGTTGGGCAAACTCACACTTCTCCCACTTGATGTATAGTTGGTTCTCCCGTAAGACTTGGAAGACCTTCCTCAAATGCTCCACATGAACCTCCAAGGTATTACTATAGATGACTATGTCATCCAAGTACACTACTACGAATTGATCCAAATAAGGATGAAAGATCTTATTCATAAGCGTGCAAAAAGTTGCGGGTGCGTTGGTTAAGACGAAGGGCATCACCAACCACTCGTATGCTCCGTACCTAGTTACGCACGCTGTCTTTGGTTCATCCCCTTCTGCGATGCGCACTTGGTAGTAGCTTTTTCGAAGGTCCACCTTGGTGAAGTACTTGGCCTGCCCAAGTCTATCAAACAAATATGCAATAAGCGGGATAGGATACTTATTCTTAATAGTTACCTTATTTACCACCCGATAGTCGATGCATAAACGCAATGATCCTTTTTTCTTCTTCTGGAATAGCACCGGTGCGCCATAAGATGCCTTGGATGGACGGATGTGACCGGCCTTGAGGAGCTCCTTCAACTACTTCCTCAGCTCCTTTAGTTCGGGTGGAGCCATGCGGTAAGGTGCATGTGCGGGTGGCTTGCTCCAACCTCCAACTCTATCTTGTGATCTACCCCGTGCCTTGGAGGTAGAGTCCTTGGCAGCTCATCCGGCATCACGTCCTTATTTTCTTCAAGGACCTTCTCTATGATCGGTGGCAAGGACTCCTTAGCACCATTGTCTTCTCTCAACCTTGCAATGGTGGCTAGGAATGTCGGGTCTCCCTTTTTCAGGCCCTTTACTATCTGGATGGCCAACAGGTGGGTGTGTCCTTCCTTCTTTGGTACCTTGACTAGAGGTACCATGCACAACCCTTCTCGCTCCATGACCATAAGTCGTTGGAGGTAAGGGTCGATCATCGTGTGGCAGCGCTGGAAGAACTCCTGCCCAAGAATGATATCAAAGATATCTAAAGGAGCGACGGTAAAGTTTGTCTAACCTTGCCACTAACCCAGCGTGATGCTTACTCCTTGAGCGACTCCACACACAGGAGTCGGTGGGGCGTTAACCGTCTTGAGGTGGGTGTTGCTTGGAATGTAGTTCATCCCTAACCTCTCTGCCGCCGTCTTTGTCATTACGTTTGCTTCGGCCCCGGAGTCTACCATGGCACGAGTTGGCTACCCATTAAGGGTGATGTCTACATACTGTGCGCTAAAGGCTCCCAGCTTCTCAGTCTGCTTGGCTATGGCCCCGCAAAGTCCAACCATGCCCAACTGCGTCGTGCCCGTATCCTGCCCTTGCTCTTACGCGTACTTCTCCTTCCGTTCTTGAAGGATGGCACCAAGGTTCTTCATCTCTGAGCACCTAGCATAGCCGTGTGGTCCTCCGCATATGTAGCATCCATCTCCCTTGGTGGTCTGTGCCTTCTTCTCCGTGTAACTCTGGCGCATGAACCGTCTGCTATCCGACTTGTGGGAGTAGTGCTGTTTAGAGGGTGCCTACTACTCCTTGCCTCGGCCACGATCTCCCCCACCTTTGGCATGACTACTTCTTGTATCTCTGCCCTTAGCCCTGTCATGCCAGTCATGCTTAAAGTCGTTTAAGGACTAGGCTTGCGTGATGGCCTCGTCTATGGTCTTAATTTGTCACCTCTCCAACTCCGTCTTGGCCCAGTTCTGCAATCAGTCCATGAAGTGGAACAGCATGTCATCGTTCGTGAGGTTGGGAATCTGTAGCGTTAGAGTCATGAACTCTTTTACGTACGCCCGAATGCTTCATGTTTGCTTCAGTTCCCTGAACTTACGCTTAACCTCATATATGACGTTGTTAGGGAAGAAGGCTCTCTTGAATTCCTCACAGAATTGCTCCCACGTGGTGATGGTGCACGTCCCCTTCCCTATCTCGGCTTCCTTACGCCTCCACCATAGCATAGCCATCTCGAAAAGATACAATACGGCAGTGTTAATCTTATTTTCATCGCTCCTCACCCGATTACACTTGAAGTAGTTCTCCAAGTGCCATAGAAAGTTCTCCACCTCTTGAGTGTCACAGACGCCTTTAAATATAGGTGGCTTGGGAGCCTCGACCCTGGCCTCCCTATCATGATCGGGTGACGCTGAGCCTCTAGCTTCCACACCTTCCTTGAGTGCCTTTATTTCGGCCTTCATAGTTTCGATGGTGTTCAATGCCTCCATGAGCCGGCACTCCAAGGAAGTGATGGCCTCCTTTATCTCAAACTCAGCCTGCTGACGTCCCTCCAACTCCTTACAAATGGTCTTGGTCTCCTCAAGGGTGAAGTCTTCAAGAGTCTTGAACTTGCCATTGGCCACATTCATGCGCCGGCCTAGTATCTCCACGGCCTGCCTTGCCACTTCAACCCTTGCGACCCATTCTTCTCCAGCGGTGACGTCAATGGCCTCCCCACCACGTTTATCGTCACTTGGTTTTGTGGTCGAGGGTGGATGAGATGTTAGTGCCTCACTTGGTGTGGGATTCGGCAGCATTTCTTCACTACTCTTGTGATGTTTCTTTCCCTTGTGGCTCTTTTTTCCAATTTCCATACGGACGTTGGTGGCGCTAGCGGCATTCACGTCTCCTTCGGTTGTCATTCTCCCAGTATCAAACCTTTGCTCTGATACCACTTGTCACGGACTTAGAGTGTTGGCTAAAGATCCGTGCGGCACTTGACAACTTACTCACTATTCTTTCAAGATCTTGTAAGCTCAAATAAGCCTTTGAAAGGAAGATTGCTAAGAGAATATGAAGAAAAACTTAGAAGAACAAGAGAGCTTTTTAAGAAGAAGGCGTTGTATTGCTTGTGGAAGGTTGTTTACAACTTTCTTGCTTGGTGCCTTGGCAAATGAGTGGCACCTCTATTTATACTAACATCTAAGGGCCTAAGTGTAAATAATATTTACTTACAAGTCCCTAAAGATATTTACAATTTAGTCCTAACTCTAGAATTCTCTACATACTCTAGAGTTCTCCAAAGCCTTCTAAAGGATTCTAGAGTTATCCGCAAGCCTCTCTACAACTTTAGAATCATCCGCCCCTATCCAGACGTTAAATTTGGCTAGCTTAGTGGCGGGACATCACACTATGCTCTCACTCTCATATGTTGTTAGGTCATTGGTGTAAAAACTAGTACTATCGGAACTTGCATCTGATAGCTCAACAGTTTTGTCTCTGCCCTTGCCTTTCCCACCAGTTGTGGAAATTTTTGTGGCCTTGTGTCTGGATGCAGTTGCATCCTCATTGATTTTGATCCCTTTTCCTTTGCATAGAGTGGTGTGTTGCTACCAGCTTTGTTAGGTTTAGTCATACCTGCAAGAGATTTGGCAAGAGTTCAGGGAAGAAAACAAATGGAATCACATGCAATCTACTACAGAAAAGCTCGCCAAATAGATCGGCGAGTCGCCGAACCTCTTTCGGCGAGTAAAGGTTTGTACACCGAAAGTTACAATCCACAAAGGTCTCAGGGGTAGTGTTGACACCCAATTTTGACCGACCTTTAACCATTTTTGGAATGCTATTTGATTAAATACATATTTTTTAAAATATATTTTTTGTTAAAATTTTAATCATTTTCGTCTTAAAATTATATATTTTAGTGTGCATGATTTAAAAAAAAACAATTGTAATTGTTATCAAATTACTTTTATCGATAGTTAAAATCGAAATAATTGCTTTACTTAATTATTTTAAATCTTAGATGTATTTAATTATATGAAAATATTTAATATGTGTAATATTTTATTAATGGGATAGCATTTCCTTAATTTCCCTTTCTAAATTATTTAAATCTTAGCCTATTCTATTCTAATTTTAGCCATTTCAATTCAAATTGTATTTTAATTATAGCCACCTTTTATTTCAATTCTAGCCATTCCCAAACCCATTTCAATCTGATTTTTAAAATTTCCTTTTAATCTAGTCCGTTCATCTCTAATTTAAATTCTAGATTAAATCCTCTCCGTTCATCTAATTCTAATCCAACGGTTAAGATAAACCCTCCCATCTTCCCTATTTTTAATCAAAAAAGACCCCAACCCTAAAAGAAATTCATTCTTTCTTTTCCTCTCTCTCACTCTCCACCGCCCCTCTCTCCCTCTCTGGCGAACCCCTCTCTCCCTCTCCGGCGAATCCCTCTCTCCCTCTCCGGTGAACCCCTCTCTCCCTCTCCGGTGAACCCCCTCTCTCCCTCTCCTCTATTTCTCCGGTGAACGAGAACAGCCATCTACCAGCGAGGAGATTGCAGCAGCGGCGCCCAGCAAGGCGCACTCCGGCAGCCACCATCGCGAGCCACTGGCGAGCAGCAGCTCCGGTCGGTGCAAACTGGCAGCCAGAGGCGGTGGCGCCTCGTCCCTCATCTCTCATGTTTCTTTTTCTCTCTCCCCTCTCATTTCCGACAACAGCAGCGAGCTTCGTCCAGCAGCAACGGACGATGCCACCAAACCCACCGGCGAGATCCCAGACGAGGGACTGCCAGCGAAGCCTCCGTCGCTGGCAGCAGCTCCAAGTGGCGGCGACCAGCAGCAACAGCTCCGGCAGCAGCGCCAGCGAGCAGCCACGGCGACCACCAGCAGCTCCAGCAGCGACAACAAGCAACAACCTCACGAGACACCGGCAACTCGAAGCTTTCATATAAGACGGATCTCTACGGATCCGTCTAGGTTTGTCCTTGTTTAAATTACTATTCAATTTTTTATTTCATCTATGATTTCTGTGATATTTTTTATCAATAATAGTTGTTAATCTTGTTCTAAGCATGAATCGTTAATATCCTATAAGAATTTGCTCATTTTACTGTATTATTTGCGGATTTAGATTGATCTAAATTGTGTTCATATTGCCATCATTGTGTTATATGTTTATGTTTTTAAAATGGGTAGTGATTATTTGTCTATGATTTTTGATAGTACCTCAAATTAAGTTTTCTCTTGTTAATTATTCCTCATGCTTTAATTCTGTGCATTCTTTGTTTATAACAACTGGTTGCCAGAAACAAATGAATAAATTGATTAAATCCCATAATTTAATTTGCTAATGAACTAATTACTTCTTTACAATTATAGAATGTTACTAATCAATCCTTCTTTGCCTTAGTTTTAAAAAAGTAGACATATTTTATATGGTAAGTATATATATTCATGGGTTGGTAAAAGTTGGTTGATTCTACATGTTTATTTGAGTAATTTTTAATTGATTTATATTATCTTAATTAAGCTGAGAGCATATTCTTACTTGGGATAATATGGTAAGTAAATGTCTGATTTAATCTCTAATTTGTATGTAAATAATTCTTTCCTTACCGGTTTTTACATTGTATTATTTGGTTACCTCTAATGGTTTATTTGCTTATCTTAAATAAATTGAAGAAGATTCTTGTTTAATTCTATAAGGTAAGAGAGATTTACTTTACCTTATTTTTAAAAAGTAGATTTCTTACTTGTCTATATTTGGTGAAAACAAATTATTAATGCTAATTTGGCTCCCTCTTATTTAAGGAAGAATGATAATTAATTGATTTCTAAATTTATTTATTATCCTTATATGTGCCCCTCTTCTACTATATAACAACCCTTCACACATTTCTAGCATAGACTCATTCACTCATGCTTACATATTCTAGCAATAGCATAAAATACTTTCTACTTTAAAGATTTAAAATTGGGTAAAACTTTCTAAAGCTTCTCCACTAGATTTGTTGTGTTCGGGCCTAATATTAGAATAAGCTTGGTCTTCATTGCTGATTAATAAATCTGCACAATTGGTTAGCTCTCTTTTCCATTAGTTTAATTTTAGTTTGCATCATTTGTTATGGATATTAGTTGTTTGAAATAAATAAAGGAAGCGTTCAGGTTAGTTCTCTTCTCCCTTTGTATGTGTATGATTATGTGTGTGTGATGTATTGCTTAAAATAATACGTATGTTCTATGTTGCTCGGGTCCATACATGTTTAAATGTCATTACATGTGTTGTGTATTACTTGGATTGTATTGTTGCTTTTTTTAGCAGGGTTTGAATTTAAAAATTCAAGATATTGAAGAGCTGCCATGGAAGGAAAGCTTTAGACAAGCTAAATTCATTTAATTGGGTTTTCGTATATTATTTAATCTCTTGTACTGTTTTGTAATTATTTGTAAACTCTAACTCTATATATGATAACTTGGGGAATCATCTAAGGGGGAGGGGATATACGTGCTAATTGTTTCCTTTCATTTTTAGCTTAGTTTATTTTATTTATGCGTGGTTGCTAATATCTATCCATATTTCTTAAATCACAAACCTTGCAAGCTTATTAGAATATATCTTAATATTGGCTTAAAATCAACCTTTATTTATAACCTTATTAGATTAAACAAACATAACATGAACATATGTTAAAACTCGCTTGATTTTGAATTTTGTTAAGATTTGGAAATTGATTAATAGCAATTAGATCTCATGTAGGATTATTAATCTAATGAATTTGAGTAAATCAGTTGGTTTATATTGTTTAGCATGTTAACTTATTTAGAAGCTATGTCTTTGAATTTGATTAAATAAAATATGTCAAGAAATGCATAAATTCAGTTTGCCACAAAGTTATGCATATAGTGTTTAATAATTTGTTTAAATGAAGTAGATACCATGCCTATAAGTTTTCTTAATAATATTATAATTTTCAACAAGATGCATACTTAAAACCATGCCTATAGATTGTAGATTTGATTTTATTTATTTAGAATATCATGCCTATAGGTGTTACGCAATATTTTAACTTTTCAATCACCTAGAAATCATGTTCATAGGTGTAATTAAATAATTTTCAGCATGTTAAATAATAGAATTAAGTCTATGCATTTATTTGCTGACACTAAAAATAAGATAATAAATCGTCTAGCATGCTAATAATGTCTTAATAAATTTTGCTCTTGTCCCATTTACATGATGAAATTATTTTATGCACTTAAGCATTCTTCTGCTACTTAAAATCAAGTCATTCTGCATGAATACTTGTTTTGCCGCTTAAATTAATTTTCTATATTTGTCATCCACTGCCCTGATTAAATCTTGCTCGGATTAATTAATTCTTGCACTCTTCTGCCACTTAAACTTAGCTACTAAAGTTAATGCATTTGCTACTTGCAAGCCTGCTCTAAATATTATAATCAGCTACTAATAAGTTAATGCAGTTGCTACTTGCTCAACTCTGCTCTACATATCAATTTATGTATTATGTCATAATTATCTGTCATTTTTTAATTAATTGTTATATGGTTGTGCTACTTGTCGCTTGTTTACACATACATAGCATGAGACCTTTTCACTCTATTTGTGATTGCTAACGTTTAAGTAAAATCTAGAGGCTAATATGAGATTTTATGTGTTAAATGCTCGTTCAACATGTTTGACTTGGTGTCTAAGTGGGCCTATATATTTTATTTTTTGTCTAAACCATCCTAACAGTAGTCCAATGCCTCTTGGGCATTAAGCGGGACGCTAGGCACCTTTTAGGACGAAAAGCATGCGGTGGTAGGGTAGGGGTAGTTTAGGCACTACGGATATGATGACACCGACTCAGGCTTAAACGACAAACTCCGGTTTTGTCTGTCCCTACGCGGAAGCCTATCGAGAAAATAAATAAAGTCGAGTGCTGATCCAAAAGTCATTTAAAGTCTCCCTTCCCTTTTACCCCTTTATATGTTTTATTATATTATTTGGGGTAGTTTTAATAAAAATGAATTTATTCGTATATCTATTTGTGTGATTTTCTGTCTTCTTGCTTATCTCCTTATTATTTGTTTAATATTTATTTTATTTTTCATCTAGTCTTGCATGCATAGGTAATTAATTAACTAAAATAATTTTAAATGGCTATTTATTGTTATCACTTAGTTCACATGTTTAATTAAATATAATAATGAAGTGACCTTATTTGCTATTTGTAACCCCCACATATTGCATGAGATACGACCGGGACCCACCTTTGTGGACCTCGAGGGATGCTTAACACCTTCCCCTCGAGGTAACTTGAACCCTTACCCGATCTCTGGTTCGTTGACCTTAGTTAGATTTAGTTAGGTTAGATAGGTGCCCTAACGCACCTTAACTCGTTAGGTGGCGACTCTTCATCTTTCCAACACCCAAAAAGAGTTGTTAGGTCGTGCACCGAAACCTGTTTTGAGAAAAACAGGGCGCGACAGGTAGCATACAGAGGGCGATCAAGAGTATTTTCGGTGAGTCGCCGAGTGCATTCGGCGACCCATGGCTTCTCCCCGATAGTTACAGTCTCATCCAATTTGACCTGATAGCAAGGGTGAGATGGAGACATTGAGCAAACCACCAAACAATTCGGCGAGCTTGACCTAGCTCGCCAAATGGTCCAACGTGCCCATTTTCAATCCATCTTCTCGAATTCAATCCTGCAAACCCCGAAAGCAAAATCAAAGAATACACTAACGAAATTCGAGCAAGACCCATACTACCCATCACCCCGAAACACTCAGATT
Source organism: Solanum bulbocastanum (assembly GCA_037074985.1). Classification (NCBI taxonomy): domain Eukaryota; kingdom Viridiplantae; phylum Streptophyta; class Magnoliopsida; order Solanales; family Solanaceae; genus Solanum; species Solanum bulbocastanum. The sequence continues at coordinate 24,316,176 of CM073597.1, read as the reverse complement.
TCTCCCGGACTTGCCGCATTTGGCCATTTGACGATATTTACTCTTAAGAGCGGTGTCACCCTCTCTATCACTGAGCAAGTTTTCGACATTTAGTACAAACGTGGGCTACTCAAACTTCACCCTAACAATCAAAACAATATGCAAGAACAACCCAAAGAGATTTCATTCAATTACCATCACAACAAATACGGGCATCTGACGATCAAAACATTACGAGCATGATTTTCAAATTGAAATAGACATTCTGATCCTAGCAGAGAGGCACAGCACACATCACTAAGAGACAATTATTGCAAATGAGTACAAAACATTCGAATGTAAATATGGGAAAAGGAAACAAACCTTTAATATCGATTATATTCGATTTGAAAAGCTAGGCAGCAAAGTGTTCCAATTCCGAGCACAATTCCCAAATTAAAATGCTAGAGTAATGCTAAATTGAAGAAGATGCTACCTTAGTGCGAATTTAGGAGATTTGTGATCAAGGGAAAATGAAGAAGTTGAAGTTTTGAATCTTTTGGCCTTTATAAACCATCCAGTTTGCGCCCGTTTGGAAACGTTAGTTGCAATCGCCAATTAACTCGGCGAATCGCCTAGTGGTCCCTTATCCCGCCGATTGTTACAGACTTGTCAATTTCTTGGGATCAAGATGGTGGTCTAAGTCGAGATCGCTGACAAGTCGGTGATGCACCAAACTGCTTCTCAAGGTCGCTGAGTTTTACAATCTCTAATTTAAAATTGAGTTGAGCCAAATGGCGGATCAGGTCGGGCATGCAGACCTGTTTGGCGGTACACCAACTGACCATTTGCTCGCCAATCTATATTTTTCACCACTTTCCTCATTCAAATAAGAACCACTAACACACTATTATTTACAAAAGAAAATTTAAGCAATTAAAACCTTAGGTTACCTCCCAAGAAGCGCCTTATTTTACGTCGTGGCTCAACGCGAGTCCTTACTCACGCCCCATTGGTTGGGTTGGCCCAAGTGCTACTAGGTTACCCTAATAGTTCGTTTGAGTGAAGAGGAGGCACCGCATGATTCAAAAGTGTCCTGATCAGTTGGATTGATCTAGAATGAGAGCCAACCATTTGATTCAACACTTCAATACTCTCCTTCATCTCTTTCAACATTTGATCTTGATCGGTGATCTTTTGGATAATGATTTGGAGTGTGTCCTCGACACGGTTGTTCTCCCTACCTCTAGACTACTTCCTCTCGTGAGCGGGTATGTACCTCCCTTGACTCTCGCACTGGTATTCCATCTCTGCTATTTTGGTAGCCAACTCGTGTAGCTGAGTTATCAGTATGGGTAATGTGAAGTCCCTCTCGACTTCTTGCTTCATCTCAACCAAATTGCCACCATGCTCAAGGAACCTACCTACACCAACAAATTTAAAGAAAAACAAAACTAAAAATAAGGTTAGTAAACTACGATTATTGAAAGCAGAATTTGACTTAAACCAAAAACTTTCACGTAACACCACTCCCCGGCAGCGGTGCCATTTTGATGTTTGCATAATCAATGACACAACTTTTGATGCAAGTGTCTACGATCATGCAATAGTATAATAACCTAACCAAGGGTTGGGGTCGAGTCTCAAGGGAATGGTTTCGAGAATTAATAGAAAAATAAAATTAAGTTCTAATTAGCCATAGCTAAATACATTAACAATTAAAAACATTGTAAATTAAAGGGGGACACAAAAGTGTCAAATATTGACTTGGGGGTTTTGTCACAAGTATAGCAAAAACAATAAAAATAACAAAGAAATCTATGAATGAGAAAGGATTCTTGGGATGTGACCACAATATATATTGGTATAAATCGTTGGGTACATGCTTTCAAAAGGAAATTTGCAAGATAATAGTGTCTAGGCTAAGGTTTAGAAGGAAATAAGTTCCCTCTCGGGCAACTTACCCTGTTTCAAATGGGTTCCTCTCGGACACCCATTTGCCGTATCAAGGCCAGCCTACGTCTTACCCCACTCACTCTCTCGAGCTGAGTGTTAGGATATGGGACTTAGGCTCACCCTCTCGGGCTGAACCTCATGTTGACCCACTCCTTAGGCCATCAGTCCAGCGGTTTTGGTTTCGCGACCTCTCTCTCGAGCAAGCTGAAAAAACATGGGTGGTTTCGTATTTGCAACTACGAACCTATTAAATTAAACCACAACCACTAGGTGAAATCACCATTAAAATATATCTAACCTATCAACAAGCAAAACCCAACAATAATCTCAACACATATTTGCTAAATTACACCCCAGGAATTTGGTGGTTTTAGCCACACATCAAGAGATAGAAATTTATACCTAAATGAGCTTGCATTCAAATAGGTATGAAGATTTAAGTCTTGTTACAAGCCAAGAGTGAAGAATCCAAGAGACCCAAGTCCAAATCTTTGGAGTTAAATTATCTACTTCTTCAAGTTTCAAAACCCTCTCTAACTCAAAGAAAAAGTACTAAAATTATATTAATTGTTTTATACTAAAAATCTTATGATACTTAAATCTCATATTAAAAAATCTCCTAAACTATAACTCTCAACGAGTATTTATAGTTTTCAAAAATTTGTGTTGCGACGGATCATTTAGCGACATTAGTCGGAATCGCCAATCAACTCGGCAATTCGCCCTTTGGTGTAGTTCATTGTCATCCTGCACCATCCTTCGGCATCGTCATGTTCTGGGTCATTAGGCGATATCGTACTGCTTCGCGGAACTTTTAGGCGATGCACCGACTGCTCACTTGTTCCGCCGACTTGATCTTTCCATCAGGCTCAGCACATTGAAACAAAAGGCGAAGTGAGACACTTCAGCGATTTGCCTAATGCACTCGGCGATCCTCATGCCTTCATTTTCTTGTTCTTTTCGTTCCTTTTTGCAAAGTAGTGTCCATGTTTTCTTTCAATCTTCAAAAACCTGAAACTTAAGGGTTTTCATCAGATATTGAGATAAAATAAGCATTTGAGGACACAATTTCTATTAAAATATAGCCCTAAATGAGTCCAATTTGTGGACTCATCAGTACCACTACTATAGTTTACTGCTATGCGGAATCCAACATGCGCAGGTGGGGACAATCTCTCCGCATATGTCCAGGTTCTCCACAATTATAACAAGTGCGATCGAAAGATGGCTTGCTACCCACCGAAGGTGTGGCTCCCTGGCTATCCTGAATCAAATTCTGAGGTGGAGTTCTCGAGTAATTACCTATAGAAGTGGGCATAGCGGACTGAATTTGCTGGGCTGCAAGTGTCGACCTCCTTGAACCCCTGGAGTAACAACCCCGAAAGTTACCTGTATTCTTAGATTTTATGGCCAAAGCCTTAGCCTGCCCATCACGTCTATCTCCTTCTACCTTTCCTACAAAATCAATCACCTCATTGAAGCATTTTCCTACAAAGGTCATAGGAACAGACAATGTCTGCAACTCAGAATTTAGTCCCTTAACAAATACATGTATCCTCTCTTCCTCAGTAGTCACCAATTGTGTAGAATATCTAGACAAAGCATGGAACTTAGCCTCATAAGCAGCCACAGACATGCCACCTTGCTCCAAAGCCTCAACTCAACCTTCTTACGATCTCTCAAAGTCCGATACGCATACTTCTCCAAAACAGATCGTGACACTGGGTCCAAGTGAGTGGGGGTAAAGCTAAAGATCTTCACTCCACCTAAGCTCTCCACCACTGTTTAGCCTCAACTTGAAGTTGAAAATTCACAAACTCTACTCCATGTTGATGGACAATTCCCAACTTATGAAGCCTCTCAACTAATCTAGAATAAACTCATAGGCGTCCTCACTCTCGAAACCATGGAACACAGGTGGTTTCAATTTCAACAACTTAGTCAACATCTCGTGTTCATTACCAGTCATAACAAGACACAACAAAAGACAGAAAAAGACATCAATACCTACAGCTCCACCTACCATGGGGACAGTGATAGCAATAGAAGATTGGCCGGAGCTTGAGTTTCTTGAACATAGGGAAGAACTTCAGGACTAATCAATTCTTTCAGGAAATACATAATCTATTGAGCTAACACTACGTCTAAGAAAGGAATACTTAAGGTCTCAGCCTGCACCTATTCTTCTTGTCCAACATTCTCCTCATCCTCAACCTCTACATTCTTCTCTATATCTTCATGATGTGCAAGAGGATTCTTGTTACGCCCCCTAAAATTAGTAGGTGTCACTAGAGCCTTACGTGAGGGTTTTTGAGTTTGTGGTGTGAGATAATGATGTAAAATGAGTTCCCAAGCTTAGATTGAGGTGTTTAGGGGTTAAATATCAAGGTACGACCCCCAAGGACCACCCAAGAGTCCTTGAGGGGGACCCTAAATTCTAAACCCCAAGGCTGCCAAGTTCCAAAAGCTGCTAAAAATAGGGTGACCTACGGCTGGCACCTACTGGGCGTAGGTCCATCCACGCCCTGTAGGTCATAAGGCGCAGGTCAAGGCCCTATCGTAGAGGTTGCAGGCAGGAGCTACGACTGTGCAACATGCCCCGTAGCCCCACCCACGATTCGTGGGTCAGGGGCGTGGGTTGTGCCGACAACACTGCCTCTAATTCGGCCAAAGGTAAATAGTTTCCATTAATTCCTAATTTAATTATTTTATTCTAGGGCCATTTTAATTCATTTTCATAAACCTATATAAGGTGTTTTAAACCATTAACTAACCTATTAACGTCATAATCCCCAAGACCCCAAATCATAACTAACTTTACCCCCAAAAAATCCTCTCACTAAGAACCTCCATTGGAGAGCAAGAGATCAAGGTCTAAGGCTCACGAACTCAATTTTTTCAGTCAAATTCATGAAGATTCTAGTAATGAGGTATGGTAGTTTTGACGTAGGGTTAACTTTTCATCCATGAAGTTCTTCAATTTTCAATTCCAAAGTTAGAAAGTTCTCCAAAACTAGGGCTTTTTACTACAATTCATAGATTCTTCTCAAAACATTTTAAAATGATTCAATTGGTTTATATTATGGTTTAATTACTGATTTAAGATGTTTTTACACTAAATTATTCAATGAATGCATGAATTTTTACTAACTTCTCAAATTGGATCTTAAAATTGGGGTGTTGAACTACTTTAGTAGAATGTTGTAGAATTATGAATAGAATGTGTTGACTACTTGAATTATATATTAATTAAGGGATTTCTATGGTTTTGATGTTGACTTTCCCCCAAGAACTTATGAACCCCTATGTCCCCAATTTATGACTTTGTGATGAGGGTGATTTGTATTAAGATGAATGTTGTGGGATTATATTGTATTAGTTGGGTTAACTGAATCATGTTGCCTTCCATGCCAAATGTAGTAATCCTAAATGAGATTAGTTGATTGTGAACCTTGATCCAAGAGGGGTAAGACATGAGACTTATGCCAAGTTGTGGCCTTATATGCATACTTTATGAACATGATTATACTCTAAATTATTGTAAGTTGAATTGTATGTGGTGTTATTGTGGAAAGACTCCACCAACATGACCTATATTGTAAGTGTTAGAAATCATGCATTTTATGACTTGAATATTTGTACTATGATCATATCCATGTCTAATAAGATGAATGCTAGATGTGTTGATTGAATATGGTATTTGGTCCTTAATGGAACAACATATGATATTACACATGCTTGGTGAAAGTGTGTGCTTGATGTAAGATCATCTTTTGAGGAAGTAAAGGGGATCATGACTTTGTTGTAATTGTGGTGTAGTTGAAAGTCTATTCTCACTCACACACACTTAGACATGATGATTCCATGATTATGATGATATAATTGTGTTGATTGAAAGTTCATTTTCATAGACTCATAATGAGTATAATGTGAAAGTTTTCCTCACATATTGAAGACTCTAGGTTGAAAGTTAGCTCTCACCTAATTGAGTCTATCATGAAGATCTTAGGTTGAAAGTCCATTCTCACCTAATGAATCTATGAGCTATCCTTATGAGTTGTGTTGGATGGAGGGTAAGATACTCCTTCATGCTTGTAATTCAATTCACGACTAAATCATATATTCTAGGGGTTATGCCTACCACCAAGTGGATATTAAATATGAGATGGAAATACCCTTTCTAGAAAGGATGGATTTCTATAATATATCTCATGGTATGGAAGCTCCCCTGCTAGAAAGGGCGGTAACTATGTGCCCCCATAGGTTGTTTAGCCATTGGATTCATCTTTCAATCTAATACATTTAATTCTACCTTAGGCAAGTAGGACACCTCTTTTCAGTGTAGGGCATGACACCGGATTCCATGTAAGCTCACATGGTCTATGTCGGTAAGGCTAATTCCCACAAGGTCAATTCTAGGATGTGCTATGGTTACTTAAGATGTTCTTCGAAGTGTGGGTGGTAGTATGGGATGCTATCCATGCATTGTACAAGTAGGCTTTGAGAGTAGTTATGGTAGGTTCCTATGTGTCAAGATGACTCATGTAATGAATGTACTTATGTCTAAATGATAATTGCATTGGATGTCAATGTTACTTGTAATGTTGCATGTTAACTTGGATTGTTGCTACGAGTTGCTTCTATTGATATGGTTGAATAAAAGTGAATGTGTCCTAGTCTATGAGAGATAGGCCAAGGATAAGATTTAAAGAGGGTAAACATGAATGAGAATCTAAAGTGACTTGCTTAATGTAGGTGGGATTATGGGGTCTTGCCTATGCATTGCACAAGCTTGCCTTGAGGTGGCTCATGAAGTGTTGCTCACATGATATGTTAACACTAGATTGCATTGATTATGTATATGTTCCAAATGGTATTTCTTATGTTCACTAGGTGTGATTGATGTCTACCATGCTATGGCCTATGTTACTTCCTGATGTCTTGTATGCTTATGATTGGGTTTTCACACTATTTTCCAAATGATGGTTTTAAACTAGCAAAGTGCATTTAGCATGTTTTCAAAGGTTTCTCATGCATGGCTATCATACTTAATGCATATTTGTGCTAACCCATATTTCTTCTAAATTTTTACCAATTGTAGGGTTTGGAGACTTAAGTACTATTTGTGGAAGATAGGTCTCTAAGGAGCATGGAGTTGAAGACTTGGTTAATCCTCATAGCTTCTAGGACAAACCCCTTTACTACCTATATGTCATTTGTTTTACTTTTAGAAGTTTTTGTATGATTCGTTTCCCAAAGTTTTATTCAAATGTTTTAGATGGTTTGAGACATAGTGTTAGACTTCCACCTATTTTTATAAAAGACTTCGATTGTAAAGAAAAGTTTTAAATTTCCACAAAATTTCCTATGTTCATATGTCATGATATGCTAAGAGGCTTATACTAGGCTCTTCGGAGTTTAGTACGTCGTGTTACGTCTAGGGAGTACCCTCAGGTCATAACAATTCTCCTTTCTAGGAGCATTCTCAACAGAATCTCCACCCTTAGCGGGTGCTACCCTTCCTCTTCCCCTACCCCTTGCTCGATCTCTACCCCTACCTCGACCGCGACCTCTCGCTGTGGATTCCTCAGCTGGTTCATTGACGGGAGATGCGGGCCTAACACCATTGAACCTAGTGTTAACCATCTGTAGACAGAAGAGTGAAGGAGATTAGATACTAATTCAGATCGCCAGATACCAATTGGAATCCAGTGATAGCACCAAAGGAGACAAGAGAAAACAGAGAGATTTCCTAAAGTCCTATAGCCTCTCGAAGATAAGTACAGACATCTCCATATAGTTTCGCAAGACTCTACTAGACTCTTTTTGGTACACCGAGATCAACAAACCTAGGGCTCTGATACCAACTTTGTCACAACCCACACCGCTGTGATTCGCACCCACAATAACCCTCCAGTGGGAGAACCATTAATACTAATTAGCTAACCCAAGAACTAAACAACTTAATCAAATACTAGGCATTTAAAGATACAGAAGCAGGTTTAAATGCAAGAGTCAAATAGAGTTCCCATAAATTCCAAAAGTGTAACCACGACTAACAAAACATTGCAGGAATTATTCCCTAGAAACTGAAAGTTAATGTACCAAAACTCTAAGAAGGAACTATAAGTCTAAAGAAAATGGGTACAACCCAATTAAACATGCGAATATCTAAAGTGCTAATCTAAGTCCGAATAAGATCGACTGAGCAAAAAGACAACTCATGGTAGCCTGGAAAAACTGGCTCACCATTGAATTTGAATCAATCACTGATCTTCTAAACGAGGTCTGTCAGTAGCCGCCTGAAGATGCCATGTACTCAACAAACAAAGAGCAAGTGCAATGGTCCTCTTATCAGGATCAACGAACTATTCCATATTCTCAAAATACATCTATATAACAAGTCAATTGTCCTCTCATGGAAATCACACCCAAACTATTAGTGTATCGATACATAGTACCCGATCCAAGTTAGTGTGTCAGACGTGACACCCAATCTCATATATATGTGGGAACGTGGTACCTGATCCAATTTAGTGTGTTGGAATGTTACACCGATCCATTCAACATGCCACAATCACAATCACAATGTACATTCTCATAATCATACAATCAAGCGTTGGTACATGGCATGCAATCATTCATTCATACTCATTTACGATTAGTGTAATTGATATAGCAACATTTGCAAACATACATGCATTATAATGAAGTAATTACTAACATACATCACACAAACATGAAAGAACAACCATCACCTACCTCGAACAAAGCTTGAACTCTCCTAAGAAACTTTATTCTTCCCTTTCCGGATTATTTCCGCTCTCTAAGTTTACAAACAAACAATTCAATACGGGGATCAATAATTAAGGTTTAATTTACTTGGATTATGACAAACCCAATAACCCAAGACCCAAGTTATGATCCTAAGGTGCAGCTAGGGCTTTTTCCCACCGTACAAAAAGTTCCAAAATCCTCCCCCAATAATAATTACCAATGAATTTACATTCTACGGATCAAAAATGGATTTGGGGAGTAAAAACCTTACCCTTAGCCTCAAGAATGGTGAAAAATTGTCAAGAAGTCACCCTGGCTCATCTCCTAACTCTTAAGAACGAAATTTGCAGAATAATGATGTTTTTGGGGTATATTTCTTACTTAATTCGTGACTGGTGCGCTATGGCGGCCCCACTCTGGCAAGAATAATTTCGCCCTAACAGCTTGCACTGAAACAGAGATCTAATTTAAGAGTTTCAAACCCCTATTTCACAACACACCTTCATCCCATGCCACTCAGAAACTACCTTTCATGCTAAGAACAATTAAGGGAGTTTTATTGGCCCAAATTCAATTTTGTAAAGTCATACGGGTTCCTTAACGTCTTAGCTATCCACTCATGTAATCAAATTCATTATTAGATCTCTCATTTGTTACCAGATTTTCCTAGACCATACTGACTTTGATTTCGTCCAAATTTGGACTAGGCTACGAAATTTCAAGTTACTACGAAAAAGTTTTTCGGCCCAAAAATTTTCCCCAATGGCTTTTCTATGACGACGAGAACAGGTCCTTACAGGGTCTAACATGTATGATTCTCACAGTATGGTTCGTGGATGGATGGTTGTTGATAACAGATTTAAACCAAGGGGAAGAGGAAATAGTTTCTATGGCTATGGAAATGAGAACATGGATGGGTTAAATGAGCTCAACAAGGGACCAAGAGGTAAAGGATCTAAGAATCAGAAGGGTTTTACAGCAGTTTGTTTTGGCAATCAAGGGGCAGAATATCCAACTCACCATAACCAATGATGTTGAAAAAGATAAAGCAAGCTTGATATCAGATCGAGAACAATACAACTGTAAAGATTTTCCAGTGACATATACTGATGCCAAGATTTTTATCATCAAGTCTTACAGTAAGGATGATGTGCACAAAAGCATCAACTATAATATTTGGGCTAACACACCAAACGGCAACAAGAAGCTTGATGTTGCATACCTGGAGGCTCAACAGAAGGTTGGAGTCTGTCCTGTCTTTCTATTTTCTCTTGTGAGCTTTCATATCTGAACAGTTTCCCAAGGTCTTTAGGTTTTCAGCTGGTCATGCATGAATTTATGGATAATTTCTATTTCTTTAGGTTCACATAGTTTGTTTTGATTACTTATATTTGCACATTTTATGCGAGTAAACATAAGCGGACAGTTTGTTGGTGTTGTATAGATGGAAGGATTGGTTGATTTCAACTAGAATGTCGAGTATTGGCAACAAGACAAGTGGATTGGTGGTTTTCCTGTCAAATGGCACATTGTGAAGGATGTCCCAAATAGCCTTTTGAAACATATCACTCTAGAAAACAATGAAAACAAGCATGTTACCAACAACAGAGATACTCAGGAGGTATGCAGTGAATTTGAATATTGTGAACAAGATAGAATATGTAATGGTTTCTCTATGTGGGATCTAGTCTGTCCTAGTTCAGTTCATCTTTGACCTTCGGGCCATTATTACTCAAGCTTCTGCCAATTGCTTTACATATCTCAAAAGAGAAGGATTTTCACCAACCGTTTCTTTGTTGTACATGTTAAAATGGATCAGGGCCAACAATTGCTTAAGATATTTATGGATCATGTTAGCAAGCAATGCATCCTTGATGATTTTGAGTTCTATAAGGACCGTCAGAAGAGAATCCAAGAAAAGAAGGCCAAGCAGTAGCTATTCCAAAACCATGTAGCATATTTATGTCCTATACTTCTGGTTATTTATTTATTATTATATAAATAAGAGAAGAACATGATGATTAGAGGGTGCTTTCACTAGTGCATTTAGCAGTAGTCCTTATTTTGGTAGTTATTATCTTCCTCCAATTATGATTTTTTTCCCTTGGCTGTCTCAGTCGTAGGTATGGGAAGGAAAAGTCCTTGATGAGAAGAAAAAAGAAAATTCTAACAACAAACTTAAATCCTAGAAACCTTCAGAAGTTTCTGTTGTTTTGAACAAGGAAAGTTTACCTCCTCTTCATACTAATGGGCAGGTCCAGTTCACAGAAAATGTGTCTGTTACAAAAATTGGTAGATGATGTGAAGGGTGAAAAACCAGTAATCTTATCGGACAAGAAACATGTTATAGATAACGGGATAGCAAATGGGGTTGCTAATGCATGCTAGCTTCCACCTAATTAAAGGTGGTCCGTGGTTAACAAGTCCTAAATTGGAGCTTTGACTACATGGGAACTCGATTAGATCTCATAACCTTTGGGTTGCCCTTTTTGTCCTGGCTGCATTTGAAGTCTGTTCTTGCATAAAAGAAGATTTCCAAAGAGAAGTCGGTTAATGACAAGGCTATTTCTGATACTAGGACTTCAGAAAGTATGTTAGTTAGCACTATATTCCCTCATGGGCCGTTTTATTTGCTTTGCTTTAGCTTCTGATAGGCTTCATACACCTTTGGGATTTGGGTTTTAGATTAATTTACCTTTGATTTTTGTTTCTTTTGATTTTGGGGTTTTGGTTCATTTTTTCTATTTTTATGTTTCCTCGGTTGGGGGTTTACAGTTGGGGTTCATGTTATTATTATTAGTTTGGCTCCTAGTCCTATCTTGTAAATCTAGATCAACCTATTGCGGCAGGTCAACAATGTTTTTTGTACTATTCAAAAAGAGCTAGAAAAGTAAGGTGGGTATGCATTGCAATATAGTTGGATCAAGAAGCTTGTGATAGTAATGTTTCAATTTTCTTCACCCACGGCGTTTTCATGTTAATTTAGTTCCAACATACCTAAACAGAAAAAAGAACTTGCATGCAGTTTTTAACTTTTACCAACTTAAAAGTGGTTAATATATTGTGTCAAATACATTTGCAGTAGAGTTGATTCAAGGAGCATTTGATAGTAAGGTCACACAACACGGTGACAGTTTGGTATTGAAGTTATTGTGTGCATATCAACCCAATCTGATGATTGTAGATCTTGCATCCTAATTATATGTTTGAGGACTAATTTGAAATGTCTGCAAAAGTAAATAGAACTTATAGCTAGACAAGATAACACGAGTAAATCATTTGTTAGACACTCTTCGATTTTGAATGATTAGTTATATTTCATAAGGTGTCAAAAAGAATATAAAAACCAATTGATTGAACTGATTGAACCTAATCATATTAAAGTGATCTATATTGTTTTTTTAAAAAGAAAATGGTGAATTATTATGTAAGTGTATAACCAAGTCGAACGATCGGGATGATCTTCTTAACTCGTTAAAGAAAGTGATCAAACTGAATCGAATAACTTTGAACACATGCAAATATATTTTATATATTAACAATATGTTAAATTTTAAATATAAATATATTTTATAACATCTATCAAACATAAATACAACCCATAAATATAACCTAGGTTCTAGGCTACTGGACCACTCTATGGCTTTGTGCTTTAATTAGTTTGTAATTAATTAGAACTAAAATTAAAGGGATAATTTTAGAGACCTCCCCTCAGGTTTGAGTGAATAACACTAATTTTCCTTGTGATTTACGATATTACACTTACCCCCTTATTTTGATTTATTTGTAACAATTCTTTTAATCTATTTGTTTTAATTATTAAAAAAAAATGCGATCCTACTAATTTACCCTTAATGATACACTCTTTTATTTAATTTATTTTGTAAGCATATCTTTTTAATTATTTTCATCCTCCATTGATGTTATTTTAGAGAAATTACCAACACAATTACTCTTTGTGATTGAGGATGCTCGTTGTAAATCAGTGAACTTCCACTTGTTGACCTTTAAGGTTGATGCTATTAAAATTTTTTCAGATTCTAAAAGTTAAAATTACTATAAAAAATCAATTGATTAATGAAATTTAAAGATTTGATAAACAATTTTCTAATGTATTCTCTACCATTGCATATAATCACAGAAAAAATGCAAAGAGAATCTTAGATGTTTCATTAACCATTCGGGGGTGTAGTTGGATAAACTTCAACTCTTGTAGCAACGATTTTTTAAAATTACAGTATTAAATTGTTTTTTTTAAAAAAAATTATAAAGAAAAATATAAAATCAGTATTAGATAGTTAACCAACGGATTCATAAAATTAATTAATTAGAATAGTTTAATAGAAGATAAGGACAAGTTAGTCAACATAAAGTTATTTTACATTAATATTGCTAGATTAAAAGAATTGTTACTGAAAAATCGAAATAAGGGAGGTAAGTGTAAAATTGAAAACCACAAGGAGGGTTAGTGTTATTAACCCAAACCCGAGAGAGGTCTCTGAAATTATTACTTGAATAAATGTGATTATTTTTTTGCTTAAATTATCATGAGTGGATAGACCCCACAACCAAAGGTTGTGGAATCTATGAAAACTTAACCTAAAAGGGGACTTTATGAAATAAACTTTGTATTGTAATTGTATACTTTATTAACTCTTTCATCTTAATCAATTTCTATGGTTGCAAACATTAAAAACTAACCTAGGTTTGAGTTATTTGAGTAAAAAAGGTATAAAACCCTGAAAAAGAGTTCATAACAAGGATTTGAGATTCTAACCTCGTCTAATGGTTTATGTTGTACCAACTCTAAGTAAATATCATTGAATTGAGTTAAACGCTTTTAGTTCCAAAACAATAAAAGTGACATACATTTAATTTATTTGAGAAATAGTTAAATGTAACATGAGTGTGATAAACTAGTATTCTAGCATTGCAAAGTTTTCAAACCGAATTTAGGCAAACAACCTTGGTGAACACAATCCTTGTTTTATCGCTGCAAATTCTCACTTTAAGTGATATTGCTGAAAGTTACTAATTATATTTTGATAATGAAAATAATCGCAATTATCCCACATTTCTTTACATCCCCGTGGAAATCGACTTAGTTCTCTCCTTATTCCTTGTGGGATTCAACCCTAACCTAGTTGGATTTTATATTTGACAACAACCACATTATACTTCTTTAAGAAGGTGTAAAATTTTGGTGCCACTTTCAGGGACCCTAAAGAGGAACATTGCTGAAGAAGCTAGGATCTTGGCCACTAATTTGGGAGAGTACCTCGAAATCGAATGACAATTCAAAAAGTACTAACATGATTTGATGTCACAAGAGCCCCACTTCTATTATCCAGCAATGGTCTGTGATTTCCTTGCGAACATATGCCGCGAAATTGGTAAGTTGGACTAAAGCAGCATCCCGAGAGGCAATACGTCTATTGAAAGTGCTCATTTGAAGAGTACATGTAAGCATCTTTTCACAACCTAGAAATTCAAAAGCCCAAAACAGACCTTAAGAATTTAGAAATTATTCTACAAAAAATTTGGGATTTATAAGTAGCACCTCTTAGATCAAATTTAGAAACATGGACTTTAGTATGTGTTTTAGGGGTCCAATGTATGGATTATAAACCCTTTTACATCCCATAAATTAGATCATAAAACAACTCTTGGGAACATTGACATACGATCTTTCCGGATTAGGGAGCAGAGTATGAACCTTCTTGATTTTTACGGACTATGTTTTCATCTTGTAGTTGGACCTACAGATCATAAATGGATCCCATAAATCAAACTTTAAAAAGGTCGAAATTGAGTCTTGGGACATTTTGCTAGAGCTCCGCCCTGGGGTAAGCCTTGAGACAAGTCTCAATAGAGTCTTTTAAGACAATGATACAAACTTCTAAGTATTTTAATAATTTTTAGAACTTATGGGTATAAATCATATTTCTTTTAAAAGTCAAATATTTCTCCCAAAATTTATGACCAAATGCATGGTGAAACATCATCAAAACTTCAACAAAAAATGGCTTGTCAAAAATTTTCAGAAATTTGTGGCCAAACACTAATGTAGGACTATGTATCGGTTTGTTCGGTTCAATTTTGAAGTTTATCAATTTGACTTATTAGTTATCGGTTTGCAGACATGCTAAACCATTATAGAACCATTAAGAAATTGACTTATCGGTTATTGGTCTATTGATTATCGATTTAACCGTTAAGATTTGATATTAAAAAATCATTGAAAATCACTTAGAAACAAGGCGACAAATCAAATGAACCATGCACATGAGTTCACAAATTGCATCTTGCTCAAAAGCAAACACTTTTACATTGTAGAATAAACAAGAGTTTTAGAGAGCTAGAAATAAAAGTAGGAAATTAAACTCTAAGTTAAGGATTTTATATCCAAATTGATATTGAAAAAAAAAAGTCAAATCATTAAGAACCTATAACCCGATAACAAAAAAGAATCAAAATCATTACCAAAACCGCTAATCTAATAACGATTAGTAATGGACCAATAACTTATTTTTCCGTTGGAGGAAATGGGAGAAGGGCCAAAAAGGGAAAACACCATACAGCTGCTTCATATCAGAGTGAGAGAGTGCAGTGAGTACATGGATGCACCATTATCCATAACCAACTGAAGAGCAGAGTGAGTAATTCAACTAAACCCACAATCAAACTTGCCACAAATGGAAGCAGCTTCTGTGCTCAGCTCTTCTTCTACTTCCTCCTTTTCTCTTTCACATATGCTCTTATCTTCCTATACCTCAAAACCCCATGTGAGGTTTATCTTCAATTCTCTATCAACATGCACTGCGGGTTCTCGTTTGCTCTTTTCTTCCAACCACAGCGTTCAAAGATTCTCTCTGATTCGACCTTCAGCTCTTACTTTCGAGGAAACTGTTGATACCTTTTCAGTGCAGCCCAAAATTGACAAGAGTGGCAGATTCTGTAGTCCTAGAGCCGCTCGAGAGCTCGCTCTGTATGTCCTTTTCACCCTTTCTTCAAAAATATGTGACATTTTTTGTAATTAGGGTTGCAAGACATACTTTTTTTTTTTTGCCTTAACCAACCAAGTATATGGACATATTTTTTCTTTATGGTGGTGAGAAGACTAGAACTAAGGATTTATGTGTGCAATGATACCCCGTACGAATGTTATGCTTTAGGGTGATTCCTTATGTTTATGAATTTCATGAAGAAATGACAAGCACGGAATATCCATAACTAAAGGTAAATCTATTTATAAGTTAAATGTACCAAATGTGTATTATAATTCTGTTCCATACATATTGTTATCTTAGGATGACAATATATGCGGCATGTTTGGAAGGGTCAGACCTTGTTCGCTTTTTTGAGAAACGGTTGAACATTAGAAGAGGTAACGGCTGGTTCTATTTCGCTCCTTTTTCAAATTGCCTAGGCTTATGGTTCTTTTCAATCTTTAGCTAACAATTATTTGATTTTGGAGTGTAGAACCGGGATATGAATTTGATAAAGAGTGGTTAATGAAGTACAATCACATGAGTTTTGGAGGCCCCCCTGTGAAAACTGAGACGGTTGAAGAAGCTGATGAACTTCTCAAGGCTGATGAAAATGATTCTGAAATAGGTATTTACATGTGTCTTGCATCTTTTGATCTCAATTCTTCATGAACATACGGCTTGGATAAACTTTCTAATACACACAAAGGCAAGCATAAAGTTAGGTTCATGTTGCATACTATAGTTTTCACTTTTCACTAGAGATGGTTAACTTGAGCTTAGCATCTTTACTCTATTGCAATGTTTTGGAGCCATGTTTTGTTTTGGCATTATTCGCCAACTCCATTTTTGTGCTCGCTGGTAGTTATTGATAGTCCTGCCCTCGTTAAGAGACAAATCAGTTAATGGCCTTCACGTGTATGTTCGTTTCAGTCATCACTTCAGTCTTTCCACCCATAAATGTACTTTTCCCATTTGGGGTTGATGGGTATCCTGTCATTGGTTGCTTAAAAAGTTTTTCCTGTACTTGAATTTCATGGATGAATATTCATGTTCTATTTTTCTGTGGGGAGCTTCCCACTAGACACTGAAGTATCTTTTTGGTGCTCCCTTTTTTAAGTGATAATTTGATGATTTTTTATATTTTTTGTATTTTGGACTATCTAGTTCTTCCTTAGACTGTTTAGACATCTTGAATAACTATTGGATGTGTAGTGTCGGTTCTATGATGCAACTATGTAGCTTCTAAACTAGTGGAGTTAAGTGACTTGTAGTCTTAGGATAAATAGGTATACTATGGGTTTACTTTGATTTTAAAAAAAAACATCAACAATAGTAATAAGATGTAGTCTCTGATTGGCTGTCCTTCCCAATCTGAAAACTGAGGTGTCAGTATCTTTCCTCCAAACAAATGATGTTAAAGAGGAAAGAACAGGTGGTTTCCTTGGGGCCAAGGATGCTCTTGAGCTATTAGTTAACTCAATAGTTGGTGCACAAGTATTTGATTTGGTTGTGCTATTTGTTCTTCAGGCTTTGTCGCTTCTTATTCTTGAAGCTGTCTTATTTGTTTACTTTTGATTCCTTTAGTTTTTGAGAAATGTTATGCACCTCTTTCCAATTAATAAAGCATTGGTTTCTTCTTGGGGAAGCTTTTGAGAGTCCTTTTCATCTATTAAACACTTTTTGATCCCCACCAATTATTCCTAACGTGGCTGATTGCTTAATTACGGCTTCTCAAAGTACTTCTCCAAGAACTATTTTGCAAGAAACCACATAATACTGTTCTTATCCAAAATGACATCTATAGTAAATGTTCCCCATACGTGTATATGCTTCTTAAAAAAGAAAGAGAGAAGTATTGAAAACACTTCTAAACTTGGCGTGAATTATTAGTTTCGTCTCGAAACTATTGACAGCCTTAAAAACACCCGTTTACTTGACTAACTGAACTTATATACACCCCCAATCTGCCACATAACATAGCAAATGATCTCAAACTCTTGTAGGAGCATGAGATTCTTAATAAAAAGTCAAGAGAAGTGTTGAAAACACCCCTAAACTTGGAGAGTACTTAGGGGTGTATTTCATCCATGTAGCTAGATTAGGGGTGTATTTAAGTTTTTTTTAGTCGAGTAGCGGGGTGTTTTTAAGGCAATCAATAGTTCGGGGACGAAACTAATAATTTGTGCCAAGTTTAGGGGTGTTTCCAATACTTCTCTCAAAAAGAAATAATTGCAATGAAAGAACTCTTCAGGAATGACCTTTTGAAGACAATGGAAGTCTTTTGTATTAACAATATTTTGATACAGACTATATTTCTTCATATAAATAATCACATATATGAGTACAATGACATGATGAATAGGACCAGGCTCCACCTATAGCCCAAATCCGGTACATTTTTAAACAAATTAAATCCAGTACATGTACATGAAGGATAAAAGAAAACTTTAATCAACAAAAGTTCATCTGCAAAAGATGCTATTAGGGTCTATTTCCTCCTTGAGATGGAGTAATTTTTGAACTTTTTTTCATCCTCAATCTCCTGGTAGAATGGGTGAGCGTTCAAACTCCAGAGGCTACACTCTCATAAAATTGTTGTTGCATTTTAGTGATAGTATCACTATGCAACGCTTGTGGTAAATGGTTTTAGTAGAAACATTTGAATGCAAAATTCTGTCTCATATTAAAAGATGTGGAATATTTCCATCTCTTTCATTTTCCTATTAGCTGATTTGTCCATTCAATCCGTTAATTTATTCTTTCTCTCAGAAGCTGAAGTTCTCTCTGCTCCACCAAAGTTGGTGTACAGCAAGCTTATTTTGCGGTAAGATTATTGATCATATATGACTCTCTTTATGTAGCTTACAGTTTCTACTTTCTTCAGAATATGAGCATGCTGGTATAGCCTGATAATTTCCTGCATCTTTGCAGTTTCACACGGAAACTTTTGGTGGCAGTTGAAGAAAAGTGGGATAGTCACGTGCTTGTAATAAATAAAGTTGCACCCGATAATTGGAAGGTTGGATGTGTTACTTATGTCTTAACATTCTTACTCTTAGCTACAATATGCACCGTAGTGATAGCACCTTGAAATTTGGGATTCTTTCTTCCTTAAACCCACACAGCCACATTCTGCCACCAATTCCAACTCTTTTGATTGACATTCAGATTGAAGATGATAAAAACACATTCTCCCATTTCTCTACTTCCACTTGAAATATGAACAAAGCATTCAGTTCAGTCAGAAGCTTGCACTGTGTGTTCCCATGGGAGCCTCAGTATCACTTTGAGAAAACTCTTTCATACTGTAAATGAAACAATGCTGTATTTTGCCTTCAATTTAATGAAGAAATTACAAAATACATTTCTTGATTAGTAAAATCACTTGTGGTCTGTCACCCTGAGTGTACAGATGTAGACAAGCTTGGGTTTAGGAAAATGTTCAAGTTTGGGAGATTTTATATTTGTAAGGCAACTATGGATTAAAAATGGCTGGAAAATAGAGTGGCTCTTGCAGCCCATGGTATGCTGGTTGGGTGGCACCCATTGGTTCAAACTCTGCCACAAACAAAATCTTGCTATTTTAGTGCAAGAAGGGTAGAGGAGTGGGCTCATTATCCACCGAGTTTCAAACCACGTGCCAATGGGCCTAGGGAATTTTTTATTTATCGAAAGAAAAGGTTGGCTCTTGCCCTTCTTTTAAAAAAGAATAAGGGAAAAGGGCCTGAATATAACTCTTAACTTTGTCATTTAGTGCTGATATACCTCCCGTTATGAAAGTGACATATATACCCCTACTGTTACACAAATGACTCACAGGAAAAATTAATTTTAAATGAATTTTTTTTATTAAAAAGAAAATCCATGTAGGGGTATATTTGTCATTCTCAATTTTTTTTTTGACTTTTTAATCCAACGGCTAAATTTGAATTTATTATTTTGATGGTCAAATTTATTTTTCACTTATTTTCTTGTAAAGTTTATTATTGATGCCCCAATTTTTTGTTTAATATATAGATATAAAAACTAAATTACAATATAGAAGCAAACAAAGGTAGTTTAATTTTTTCTTTTTTTTCTTTTCCCATTAACACTTTTTTTATTTCTCTTGATTTTTCACTAAAGAATGAAAGAAAAAAATGAAATAACAATAAGAAACTCAAATAATAATAATTAAAGAAGTCAAAAAATAATGTATGTGTGGAAAAGATCAAATATATGATTAAACTAAAAATAAAAAAAAATGCAATTTAAAATTAATTTTATCATTTTTGTAACGGTAGGGGTATATGTGTGCCACTTTTGTAATGATAACGGTATATGTCAGCCACTTTTGTAATGGTAACGGTATATGTGAGCCACTTTTGTAATGGTAATAGTATATGTGAGCCACTTTTGTAATGGTAGGGGTATATGTCAGCCAGTGTTGTAATGGTAGTTGTATATATGAGCCACTTTTCTAATTGTAGGGGTATATGTGAGCCACTTTTGTAACGAGACGTATATCAGCTCTAAATGACAAAGTTGAGGGGTATATCAAGTCCTTTATCTCTTTTTAATCAATCTAGGGTGTGTTCGGTATGGAGAAAAACATTTTCCTATTTTCTTGTGTTCGGTTGGTTGAAATTTTTGGAAAATATTTTCTTTAGAAAAGTAACTGCTTGAAAATAAGTAAAACGACTTCCATAATAGGGAAAACAAGTCACATTGTCTCCTCCTCACCCTCACAACCACTCTATCGCAGCCCCCACCACCTACGCCCCTCACCTCCACCCCACCCCAACCCCCCGGCGCTACCCCCATCATCATAATTGTCTTAGATACATACAAATATTTCTAGGATAATAGTTATTACTTGCATACCAAACACACGAAAATAAGTAAGAAACCACTTGTTCCTAGAAAAAAGTTTTCTTTGGAAAATATTTCCATGAAAAACATTTTCCTTCCTACCAAGCACACCCCTAATCTCCAAAGTTTTCTGTAACCAACCTACCTGTCTAGTCCCTCTGCCAAGTTAGCCCTACAAAATTAAGTGAAACTGTGAAACTCCCATTTCTCTACCATCTTGCTATGCACTTTCAAACTATCTACACACTGAGTCAGGTTTACAGAGTGTGAGGGAGTGGTTTTAGGATCTAGCGGGAGGAGGCAATGAAAGAAAAGAAGTGAAAACCAGAGAGGCTATTAAACTTGTGTCAATTTGGTAAACTTAGTGGATAGAACCGACTTTTTTTTGTATTGCATGAATTCAAGGTTAAATGACCTGTAGATTAAGTATAGTTCATGAGCCAAAACTACCGTTTACCTGTACAGATTCTCTTAGATGATGTTAGAAATTTAATCCACTTCTTCGTCATTTAGTGTTTTTCGGATAAGTTATCGCTCTTATTCTATCAGCTGTGTTTTAAGTCTCGAGGTGTATATGATTTCTTCTGTTGTGTGATTGTTGGTGCGGGGACAGGAGGAAATATATGAGTTCTAGCAACGGATATAAATTACTAAAATTCAAGTGAGAAAGAACAATTTGCAATTTATATATGTCAATTGATCTTCACTTCATTGATTTGTAAAAGCTAGGGATGTTTAATCTTGCAGTTGACTTGTGATCTGTATCCAATAAGCACACGTCATTACAAATGACAAATTTGCAAAAAATATAGAATTTAGCACTAGCCTTGTTAGGAACCGAGAAACTCTCCTAACAATAAATCTGTAAACTTCAAAACACAACATAGAAATAGGAATAACACTGCAACTGTTATTTACTGCCACCAACAAATAGAGTAAGTTTTACAAATAGTAAATACAGTATACTTCTAACAACGAAGGTATTTCGAGGAACATTTAACCTCCAAATCTGTCTGAGAGAATCCTATAGAAAAAACTGTTGGTCTGCCTAGTACAATATGACAAAATAACTGCCTAAACAGCTAAACTGCTAGATACCTGCTAGAAATACATGCACACAATAATTAATAAATAAAACAGTTACGTCTAAGCCTTATTTTTACCCTTCCTGCGGTTGTAGACTCTAGTAACAATAGGTCCAACAATATTTTTTGTTCCCTCCAATTATCAATATTACCTCTTTGGCTCTTTCAAGGTTGTACTTTTTTTTTTTTGGCATCTTAGAAGACAATTTGTTAATATGCCTGGGATTAATGCCATGAATTTATCTTCCAGAGTGAGCCAGCAGGCAGGATCCTGGAGCTTTCAATTCTTCATTTAGCAATGTCTGAAATATCAGTATTAGGAACACGGCACCAGATAGTCATCAATGAGGTATTTTCTCTCTCTAATATTTTGGACAACTCTTGAATAACTGGACTACTTAAACCTCTCTATTCTCCATGCATGAAAACCTGATAGGCAAAGTGTTTCTTCTTGCTTCCTTTCTTTACTTTCTATTGATCAACTTTAGAAGAGCTTTTCCATTGAGGCTGATTAGTGTGAAAGTAGAGAAAACAAAGTTATTCAAAAGACAGGAATGGTGGCTAAGTCAAAGATGTGAATGGTTTCATAATGACACCTCGTATTGATTTGAGACGACTTAAAATTCTCTTTCTATTGAGTTCCCTGTATATTGCATGAACTTTCTTGCAATTATAATCTATTATAAATGAGGTGAATGGTTTCATAATGATTCCACTTATGGATTTGAGACGACTTCAAATTCTCTTTTTGTTGAGTTCTCTCTAGATATGTCATGAAACTTGCACACAACAATAGTCTATCATCAAGCTTTCCCGGTTTTGGTCTAGTGGTAAGAGCAGTTTTCGATATGTAGGTCACGTGCATGTTACTGCTTCGAACCCCTCTCAGATAAAAGCATGATATTTAATTGGGGAAGGGTAGTGGGGCTGGCCTATCATCCACCTAGTTTAGAATTGTGCGACATTGGCCCTCAGAGATTTCTCTCGGTTTTTAAAAAAAGTATTTTCATCAGTGTGCCGATCCACGATTTAGAGTGAGGCCAAAATAGTATGGCCTTATTATCTGGATCATTTTTTGTGCATATAATATACGTAGTTTGAACTGAAAGTAGTCAGTTCAGGTGAACCTTAATAACCAACCTTAAATCCACCTTCCCTTGTAAAATCTTCTCATCACTTGACACTTTTGTTTATTGAGTACTTACTGAGCTGTAAACTCAAATAAAAAACATTGTTCTCCCATTCTTGAAGGCTGTTGACCTTGCGAAACGATTCTGTGATGGGTCAGCACCCCGCATTGTCAATGGCTGCCTCAGGACATTTGTAAAGGATCTTGAAATAGCAAAGGATGCCCGAGTTGACCAGTCTGTGTTTACTTGAAATGTCCAATATCAAGAATTTAATGAATACTCAAAGAGTTATCCTCAACCTACATGAGACATTCTTTCTGGGCATTCCTTGCAAAGCCATTAGAAGAGATCAGCTGTGCCTTGAGATCCAGCTTCCAGGATAAATTTGTGCTCTCATCCAATACAAGGAGGAAGTATATATATCAAGATGTTAACATTGCCCATTGTTAAATGTATGATTAACATGATCATGTCCATGCTGTAAGCAATGTGTATTGTATCGCCTTATTCATTCTGTAGTCTCTGTATTTCGGTATATCAAATTTTCTGAAGGCTTTAAGCCTGACTTGGAATTGCAATTTGTAATAGCTTTTCCGCAGAGCTTATATATGTTGCTGGTTTATGGGTAGAAAATGAATATTATGTGTGGGTGATGGAAGTTATTTTCACGATTATTTATATGATATTCCTCGTAACCATCTTAATTTTTACCTTCTTTTTTCTTGTTTCTACGTACACGTGTATATATATATATATATATATATATATATATATATATTATCCTTATGTAGAAGTGGCACTTCTGAAGGACGAACTAGGGAAATTATGTAACTTTTACTATTAATTTTAAGAACAAGGGAAACTAGGGAAATTATGTAACTTTTACTATTAATTTTAAGGGACTTTTAGAGGATGAACAAGGGAACATAGGTAATTTTACTAACGAACACTGCACTATTTTATTGTACAAGATGTTACGTGAATTATACTGTTTATTTCGACTTTTATCTTATGGAGATGAAGACACGTTTCTAGACGCTCTTATTTTGACAAATCATGTGTATTTCTCAAACAATACCAATATTATACATCTCTCTCTCCTTCAGTGGTACAACCCCAATATATATATTACTCTATTATATAAGGCAACAAGGGCTGGATGAACGCTGCAATTAGATATTGTACGTAGGGTTTTCTTTTGGTACTGTAAGCGTGTACTTATTTATTGATTATTGAACAACTTTTACTTTCCATAGGCCTATTTGCTTGACACGCGTGTGTTCTTTTTTTGGCCATTTTTTCTAATTTCCAGATGGCCACTTTTTCTCTCTCCAACTTTCTGTCACTTTTCCCTTTGTGTTTTCACTTTTCAACTCTCTCATTCTTCTTTCCTCTCGCTTGCTCATTATCTTCTTCCTGAAGTTTTGTTGAACTTTGTTGCAGTGGAAGTCGCAAGTATTCAAAAAAAAAAAAATATTGTGAAGTCGATTATTTTGATAATTGCTTTTAGTTTAGTTGTTTAGTGAATATGCGGTTCTACTTATGTTGCATGGACATAGTTCCTATGTTCAATCCTCAATTTGATAGTTCCTATGTTCTATTGTACAATCAAATTTCGGTCACATATCCGCGAA
The DNA here is from genome assembly GCA_037074985.1 of Solanum bulbocastanum. Lineage (NCBI taxonomy): Eukaryota > Viridiplantae > Streptophyta > Magnoliopsida > Solanales > Solanaceae > Solanum > Solanum bulbocastanum. The sequence goes on along the minus strand of CM073597.1, from coordinate 24,291,793 downwards.
TACCTCAAAATTCATCCGGGTGTTTCCGTTTTCCTTTCAATTATAAGTCTTTAATGTTAGACTAAGAAAATGAGATAAAATCTACAGATTTCAAACAGAAGAGTCTACAATTATGGTAAAGTCAAATTATGTGCTTAATTATTTTCTATTTTGAGAAATTAAAGATCTTCAGGTATATTATAGAGGACATTGTTGTGCTGTGAACTTTGTCCTTTCTTAAAATGAATATTTATGTTCCATGAATATTTTGACAGATATATCAACGATTTGTATTCTCACAGTTACATGTCGAGTTCAAGTTTTTTTTAAGAAAACTATTTTTCTGTTTGCAATAAGCTTTATATTAAGTGGCATTTTCATAACTCTGTGATGTATTATCGCGAGAAATTTAACAACAAAAATGTATATATTAAAATGCCTTTTGTACGATGTAATGTTAAAATGACTTTCGATTTAAGATAGATTTATTTCAAATTTCAGATGTTAGCAGATCTTAGTGTGACAGACATACCATGATTTTTGTACCTTCTAATTGTTAGAATATATGACAATATATTCTGACAGATTATAACAGATTGTATATATATTTAGTTTATATATATAGATAGGTAGTTTCCTTACTTATAACTGATTATACTCTTGTAATAGGTGTATATATACTAGGGATGTTAATTAAATAAATCAAGGGATTAATCTCTTTCATGGTATCAGCTGTCTAGGGCATAATCCGACCTTCTTCCTTCGTCGTGACCCTCTGTTGACCCCCTGCTGCCGCCGCCCCCCACCTCTTTCTCTTCCTCTATTCTTCATCACTATGTCTAACTCCAAATCTTCCTTTCATCCTGCTTTTGTTGTCTCCAACATCAAGAACCATGTTCCCATCACTCTTGAAATAGAGAACGTCCAATACTCTACCTGGGCGGAACTCTTTAAGATTCATGCAAGATCCCATCGGGTAATTGATCATATTATTCCTCCGATAGCGGAAACGGAGAAACGGCCTCAACAAAAGGAGGACAAAGAAATGTGATCCACTCTTGACGCCACCGTTCTCGAATGGCTATACGCTACTATTTCTCATGATCTTTTGCATACCATTCTTGAGCCTGACACCACGGCAATGGAGGCATGGAATCGCTTGCGTGACATATTCCAGGATAATAAACACTCTCGAGCTGTCACCCTTGAGTACGACTTCACTCATGTCGACATGGCGGATTTTCCGAATGTCTCTGCATATTGTCAACATCTCAAATCTCTGGCGGATCAACTCAAGAATGTTGGCTCCCCGATCGCTAACGATCGTCTAGTTCTTCAATTGGTCTCTGGCCTTATCGAGCCCTACCAAGGTGTGGCCACTCTTATTCGCCAACGTGACCCTTTATCGTAATTTTATTAAGCTCGTTCGATGCTCACTCTTGAAGAGGTTGGTCGTGCAAAGAAAGCAGCCCAAAGTTCCTCTGCTGCATTAGTTGCTCGCTCGTCTGAGGGTTCTCCTGATGTTCCTGAAAATTCCTCTTCCAACCGCCCTACTAATGGTGGGAGGAGGAACCACAACTGCAACAACAATGGAGGCAGGTATCGCGGCAGCACTGGGCAGTGTGGAAGCTGCAGAGGCACTGCCAGCAGTGGTGGACCTGCAGGCCGTGGTGGCCAGCTGGGAAGCGGCAACAGTCTCGGCAACACTGGGCAGCAATCAACGGCGCAGCACCCTCCGCCATACTCTCCTTGGACTGGCGGGCAGCAGTGGCCATGGATGGCCTCTTAGAGTCCTTGGGATGTACCTATATGTACATATCCGTCAACCGCTTGGTCCCAACCCAATTATGGACAGTAGCAACCACCACGAGCGGGTGTTCTTGGCCCCCGTCCCCAGCAGGCATACACGGCAGCCCCTACCCCTACGGACATTAAGGCCGCGATGCATACTCTTGGAATCATGCCTCCAGATGCAAATTAGTACATGGACACCAGTGCCACTTTTCACATGACATCCACACAAGGTAACCTCACGTCCTATTTTAATAAGAGCATTAATCGTGGTATAATGTTTGGTAATGGTCACTCAATTCCAATTCACGGCTATGGTCACACAACGTTGTCTTCCCCGTGTCCTCCCTTGCACTTAAACAATGTCCTCCATGCCCCTCATCTAGTTAAAAATTTGGTGTCCGTCCGCAAATTTACCACTGATAACTCTGTCTCTGTTAATTTTGATCCCTTTGGGTTTTCTGTGAAGGATTTTCAGATAGGGAGGCTGGTAATGAGCTGTAACAGTCGGGGAGAGCTTTATCCAATCACCAATCTTGTCACTTCACCATTTACTTTTGCTGTTTTGGCACCGTCTCTTTGGCATAATCGTTTGGATCACCCGGGCGCACTTGTGTTGAATTTCCTTAGGAAGAATAAATTGATTGATTGTAATCAAAGTAGAGATGTTCGTATCTGTCAGTCGTGTCCTCTTGGAAAACATGTTAAGTTGCCATTTTATGCTTCGAATTATCGCACTCTTATGCCATTTGATATTATACATAGTGATCTTTGGACATCACCTATGTTGAGTTCCTCCGGTCATAGATATTATGTCTTGTTTATGGATGATTATTCTAAATTCTTGTAGACATATCCTTTATTGCAAAAATCACAAACCTTTTCCACATTTTTAGCTTTCAGGACATTTATTCGAACTCACTTTGAGCGGGATATAAAGAATATCCAATGTGATAATGGCAAGGAATTTGATAATAGCCCTTTTTGGGACTTTGTAAAACCAATGGTCTATCGTTTTGTTTATCCCGTCCTCACACATCCCCTCAAAATGGGAAAGCCGAACGACAAAATCCATACGATTAATAACACTATTCGTACCTTATTGGCCCATGCTTCCCTTCCTCCTTACTTTTGGCATCATGCGTTACAAATGGCAACTTACCTTCTCAATATCCTTCTTCATAAACTGTTAAACTATCAATCTCCTCTTAACATTCTTTATCGGAAGGATCCATCTTATTCCCATCTTCGTGTCTTCGAGTGTTTATGTTATCCTCTCATTCCCTCCACACAAATAACAAAACTCCAACCCCGTGTGTTTTTTTGGGATATCCATCACATCATTGTGGATATAAATGCTTTGATTTGTGCTCTCGCAAAATCATCATTAGACGTCACGTAATATTTGATGAGATGCAATTTCCTTTTGCCAAGGTACATACTCCTCAAAATCACACATACCACTTTCTAGACGATGGACCCTCTCCATATGTGGTTCATCGTCTCACTAAACCCACGAACCCATCGGCTCCACCTCTTCCTACCGCACATCTGCTCAGCCCGCCGTGCCCAGCTAGCGGGTCTACCTCCTCGCCTAGGCAGCTCGCTTCATCGCTGCCTGCTGTGCAGCAGCAGTCTGCCTCCTCTTCCGCTCTTCCTCCTGTTTCTCCTCATCGACCAACTCCCGTCTCGCACTCTATTCTACCCTCCGATCCGGTTACTAGAAGTAAGCATGGGATATATAAGCCTAAAAGGTCTTTCAACCTTCATACATCCATCTCGAAATCCCCTTTACCCCATAACCCTGTGTCGGCTCTTCGTGACCCGAATTGGAAATTGGCTATGGATGATGAATATAATGCTCTTATTAAAAATAAGACGTGGGAGTTGGTGCCCTGTCCTCCAAATGTTAATGTTATTCGGTGTATGTGGATTTTTGCTCATAAAGAAAAGTCTGATGGTTTGTTTGAGTGACATAAAGTCCGTCTTGTAGGTGATGGTAAAACCCAACAGGTTGGCGTGGATTGTGGTGAGACGTTTAGTCCGGTTGTCAAACCAACAAGTATTCGTACGGTTCTTAGTCTGGCTCTATCTAAGGCATAGCCGATTCACCAACTTGACGTCAAGAATGCGTTCTTACATGGCGAGCTCAAGGAGACTATTTACATGTATCAACCTTTGGGTTATCGGGATCCTGATCGACCTAATCATGTATGTTTGCTGCAGAAATCTCTCTATGGACTGAAACAGGCTCTGCGGGCTTGGTATAAGAGATTCGTTGATTATGTACATACCCTTGGGTTTTCTCACAGTAAGACCGATCATTCCTTGTTTGTTTATCGTCGAGGTTCTCCTATGGCTTATCTTTTATTATATGTCGACTATATTATTTTAACTGCTTCCTCCAATGAGCTTCGCCAGTCTATCATATCACTTCTTAGCTTTGAATTTGCTATGAAGGATTTGGGCCTGTTGAGCTATTTCTTGGGCATTGCTGTCACTCGTCATACAACTGGTTTATTTTTATCTCAAAAGAAGTATGCAGCTGAGATTATTGAACGCACCGGCATGTCATCATGTAAGCCATCTCCTACTCCGGTTGATATAAAGCCGAAGCTTGGAGCTACTCCGAGCACGCCATTTGCGGACCCATCACTTTATCAGCGTCTTGCCGGGGCACTCCAATACCTCACGTTCACAAGACCCAATATTACTTATGCACTGCAATAGGTGTGCTTGTTCATGCATGACCCACGGGATGAGCACATGCACGCCTTCAAGCGCATCGTGCGCTACCTACAAGGTACTTTAGATTATGGTCTTCACCTGTATCCCTCTTCCACAACCACCCTTGTCTCTTATACTGATGCTGATTGGGGTGGGTGCCCCGATACAAGGCGTTCGACGTCTGGTTATTGTGTCTTTATGGGTGATAACTTGATCTCATGGTCTGCCAAACGTCAGGCAACTTTGTCTCGTTCGAGTGCAGAGGCAGAATACCGAGGGGTGGCCAATGTGGTCTCTGAGTCCTGTTGGTTGCATAACTTTTTCTTTTGGAACTTCATTGTCCTATTCCACGAGCTACTTTGGTTTACTGTGATAATGTCAGTGCCATCTATCTGGCTAGTAATCTTGTTCAACATCAATGCACTAAGCACATTGAGATGGATATACATTTTGTAAAGGAAAAGGTGGCTCGTGGCCAGGTTCAAGTACTCCATGTCCCCTCTCGTTATCAGATTGCAGATATCTTCACCAAAGGCCTTCCGTTGGTATTATTCGAAGATTTTCGGGACAGTCTTAGCATTCAGCGACCTCCCGCTTTGACTGCGGGGGTGTGTTAGAATATATGACAATATATTCTGACAGATTGTATATATATTTAGTTTATATATATAGATAGGTATATATTTAGTTTATATATATATATATATATATATATATATATATATATATATATATATAGGTAGTTTCCTTACTTATAGCTGATTATACTCTTGTAATAGATGTATATATATTAGGGATGTTAATGAAATAAATCGAGGGATTAATCTCTTTCACTAATATACTTGACATGATCTTATGAAGACTACGAAATCATAAGATTTTCATATGTTAACTACAATAGTAAAATTGCTTCTGAATCACTTGCAAATATCATTTTCTGTCGAAATTTTAATTATGATTTCGTGAAGCCTCAAAACTCTTTTAATGCAGAATTTCACAGGCAAGTATTGATGTGAATGAGTGGTTCACTTAAGGAACAATCAAGCACTTGTCGCATTTCTTGATCCTCTGCAATCTCTTGGACATTTTATAAAGTGTAAAGTTATTCCTATATCATCGCTTGATACTTGATACTTGATAGTGTTTTCGTTGGTGATTTATCAAGATTATTACTTGATTCAATTATGTGTTTCTCAAAAGATTGTTGAAGTAAATGCTTCGGCAAGGCATTAGCAGATGCCAAGGATGGAATATAAGGAATATTAAAATGTGACTACAAATGATCAGTTTTTTTACAAATAGTCAGTTTTTTTAATTTTATTCTCAACTCCTTAAGAGTGACAAAACAAAGTTGTTGAAATACTGTCAAATGTCTGTCACGTATAATAGCCTTAAGTTTTGCTTCACTATTCTTCTCTTTGTGTAAACCTGGAGTTACTGATTATCTAATAATGAGGAATTACGGAACTATGTCCATGCAACATAAGTAGAACAGCATAATCACAAAACAACTAAACTGAAAGCAATTATCAAAATACTCGACTTCACAATTTATTTATTTTTGAATACTTACGACTTCCACTGCAACAAAGTTCAACAATTTATTTTTTTGAATACTTACGACTTCCACTGCAACAAAGTTCAACAAGGAAGAAGATGATGAGCAAGCAAGAGGAAAAAATGAGAGTTGAAAAGTGAAAACACAAAGGGAAGAATGACAGAAAGTGGAGAGAGAAAAAGTGGCCATCTGGAAATTAGAAAAAATGGCAAGAGCTTTGGTAGACACATAGTTTGCAGGAAAAAAAAAAAAAAAAAAGAACACACGCGTGTCAAGCAAATAGGCCTATGGAAAGTAAAAGTTGTTCAATAATCAATAAATAAGTACACGCTTATAGTACCACTAAGAAAACCCTACGTACACTATCTAATTGCAGCGGTCGTCCAGCCTTTGTTGCCTTATATAATAGAGTAATATCGTCATTGCCTACAAGGTGTATTCTGACTACATGACTGAGAAATGGTTACTGATTTCACAAAGCAAAGACTTGTGCTGTGTTGCCATTGTATAACACGTATATGGTGTTAGGAATATATGCTATCCACCATTTTTTAAGAAATAATATTTATTATAGAATAAATATTTGCTTAATTTTAATAGATCATATATTCGTTTATGGTGTCTGTTTACTTATATATTAGATAATTTAGTGTGTAGAGTTTTAGCTTATACATAAAGGATTAAATTATCGGTTCTTGTAAGTATAAAATCTTTTGTTTACGGATGAAAATTGGGCATGTCATCGGTACGATTATAGCACAAGAGTATATGTAAATTATCTTGATTATGAGAACAGTATAGTTCCAACTTCTTGTGCTAGTGCATTTTGTATGTATTGAACGGGACCGAATAGAGATAGTTGTTTTAGATTGGCTGACAAAAACATATTTTCTAAACTATTAAATGTATTTATATTCTTAATTTTGATATAACTATTATGATCTGTATATATTAATTATCATTTTGATTTATTAAAAGGTGAGATTCTGAGATGAGTCAATATGTTTGGTAGATTGGATGATAATAATAGATATTGGTGAAATAATAAGTTAGTTGATGGAATTCATGTCTCGTTATAGAGATTGATTGATATACCTTTTTGAGAAACTTATAAGTTTCATCGTGTCAAATCTTGTGAGTAGATTTATGAATCCGACACATGAAATAAGTTTAGTGCTCTAAAGGAAATTAGTCATTAAATTAAATTCGTCAGTAATTTAATTTATTGATTAGTATCTGTAAACTTAACATGGACAATTGCATAAGTGTTTAATGGGGAATTTCGAAATATAAATAGAGGAGTCCAATTACGAATTTCTAGTGAAATGAATTGTAATTTATTATGGTAAAAATAATTCAAATTAATTATTTGAAATTATTTTCATAATAGAAAGTCTCAGTAATTAATTATGTGGTTCCTACAGTGCCCATATTTAACTAGAACTCATAATTCTATTTCTAAGGGGAAAGGAGGAAAATAGTGTTAGTTTTATTCAAGAGAAAACTAACGTTTGTTTTTCTGTTTTTCCAGAAAAACGAGGTTTTCTATTCCTTTTTGGATTGGAAAGAAATCTCTATAAATAGGGATTCTCCTAACCCAGAAAAGAGATCGAAGGTTTCTATTTATACTTGCCCACGCAATATTGAGAAAATTCGGATGTGAACTTGGGATCAGACCATAGTTATTGTCTATCTTGTAGATTCGCTTGAAGGTCTGTCTAACTCGTGGATTCGTAAGGTATCTGCTCAAGTTTAAAGAGGTAATTTTTGAGTTAAATTTCTGTAAATATATGTGTTCTAGCATATTATATATATTCTAGCATAAACAGTATTAGTTATATATTATTCATCTAAGTAGAAAGATTCTAGTAAGCTTCCGCTGTGTATATAGTTTTTCAATAATTGGCATCAACCGCCTTGCTTCCATCTGTATAGAAAATCTATACACGATATGTACGTGGGTAATCATATTTATGATTTGTGATTTATAGTCTCATCACGAGAAAAATCATAATAAATGTGAGTTTTTTTTTTAAAAAAAAAGGTACTGCACTTGCGGCGGCAGTAAGATATATTTTGGGACACTGTTATTCTCAACTTTGTGAATTGAAGATGAGAAATTAAGGTCTAATTTTCTTGATATACTATAACAGTAATGGTGTCTTGTTGCCTTTTAATTCGTTGACTTGTCACGAATCAATAATTAAATTCAAGAGCAATTGTTATATGAAAAGAATTTATGGACAGAAATTTTAAAATCCTGATTTTGTCAATCGGCTCTTCTAATTTGGTCAGCAAGTAAAATTCAAGTTTTTCTATGGATTCTGTTTGAGCCGAAACTTGGTAGGATTTTGGGTGTTCTGTTTGTTTTTCTTTTTCCTTTTTAATAATTATTTGAGCACTATTTATTACATGTATAATAATTTAAAAATTTTGTGATTAACAAATCAAAGTGATTTGTTTATTTGTAATCAGTGAAAATTCTTAAAAAGTTTTATATATGTGAAATTTAATACATGAATTGAATATTATGATTAGTAAATAGGATCAATTAACGTGGTCTATTTATTTGAGTCATCAAAATATGTTCAATGTTTTATGTGTAAATTGTCCTGGATAAATGTATATTGATAAAGGTTTTTATACTCGAAAGACGATTTACCTTTAGATACTAGTAACACTTAATTAATTCACGAGAATAGATAGTAAAGGTTTTCTCTGGTCTAAAAGAGAAAAATGAAACATCTTTAATTCTCAAATGTATTAATATGAAAGGACAATTTTGATACAAGTAGGTGTTGTGAGTCTTAGTAAAAGAAGGACACAACGTATGTCTTGTGCTCATGGGATATTTATTAAAAGAGAATGAAAACTTGAATCAAGTTATTTTAATTTTTAACTGTGCCTAAATCGTTTATTTTTCAAATTTGGTCATATTAGGTGGTCATGAATTTGATGATCTCTGATTGACTTGAAGTTTGATGGTTCCATCGAAGATCATTTCGATGGGTTTTAAATAGTTTGTCAGATTAAAAATTGATTTGAGTATGATAAGGTCATTCTTTATGTCAGTTATGTTTATGTTAAATTTGGAACATCATTACATGTGGTGATTTAATATGAATTGATATGTGATAATAATGTAGGTCATATTGTTTTAATTCCTAAAGATGCTTAAATCATTTGAATTTGAGTTTGGTCACAGCTTTGAAAATTAAAATTTTATAGACTCCAATTGACCTGAAATTTGATAAGTTCATTGATAAAGGCCTAGTAAGAAGTACTCATTGTTATGTGGTTACGATTTTTTGAGGTCGTTAAAATGATTTTAAAATTGTTCTTTGTTAAAATGTGATTTAGTACGAATGACATCCTTTATATTTGTTTTATTTATGTTATATGTGGTACATGATTACACGTGATGAGTTAACATAAATTGATATATGATAAGGATGTAGATCTGATTATTTTTTCTCAAATCGTTTGAATCTAAATTTGATCATAGCTTTGGAGATAAATATTATTTTTGAACTCTGATTGATCTAAAATTCGGTAGGTTCATCAGAAACGATCAAATTTAAAATATTCATTGTTATGAAGTGATTTGGCAATTTGAGGTCGTTTAGATAATGGTTTTAGATATTTCTTTGTATTTGAAAATTAATTTTTATGAAAAATTACTCGATTAAGCTATAGTGGTGATAGAGATTATTCTCTATGGTCTTCATGACTAAACTTTAGTGAAGTATTAAGTTCATGTGTTGGCTTAGACCTTCCTCCCATCGGATGAAATTAATACAAGTCATTAAAATTTTAATCTCTAGTTTTGATTATATGTATTGACTCTATCTATATGTGTAATCTTTGATTGGATCAATGGATCTAGGGATAATGATATTCACTTGGCTTAAATTTAACATATAGTCTCCATCTGAGTTAGCTTTTGTACTAAATTTATTGAAATGAATATCTGACACCACATATGCATGTTGCATGAGTAGTCATTTTTTTCATCAAAATTTATTGTTCAAGATGCATGGATATCTATGAGGTGTGTTTTGAATTTTTTATTCAATGCATTCATAAACATGTTGATTTTTGAAAAATAGTATTCAAATAAAGTAAATAGTTTTTAGAATTTTGTTCTTTATTCTTGATTTGTGTATCTATTTCACAAATGATGCTATGCGTCATGCGATAAGAATTTTTTAACGGAAAAGTTTTAAATTCTATTTTGACCATATAACGTTTACAACCAAATTGATCATAGTTTTGGAATTCGAAAAAAAAAAGAAGAAAGAACTCTGATTGATCTAAAATTTGGTAGATTCATAAGAATAACCTAGTAAGAAATTATTTTTGTTTTGGATCGTTATATGAGTTTTTGGTCATATTTGATTAAATAGTAGTGAAGTATTAGTTTTATGTGTTGTCTTAGACCTTCCTCCCTATCATGTGAAATTAATACAAGTCACTGCGTATTTAACCGTCTAGTTTTGATAATCTATATTAACTCTCCTAAACTGAGTAATATAAGATTGGATCACTGAAACTAGATGATTTTCACTTGACTTAAACTAACAGTAGACTCTCCATTTGAGTTAGGTTTGTATAAGTTTATGGAGTGAATAATCGGTCATTGTACATGTGTATTGCATGAGTAGTTCTCTAATTCCTTCGATTGACTATTCGAGATGCATGGATATATATGTATAAATGAGCCCTGAATTTTGTTATTTAGGATTATTCGAAATATTATGATCCATTTAATGTATTATATCTCATATTCTCAATAGACTTTACGTACCCACGTAATACTACTTAAGCTTTTCTTTTGGTAGAGATAAGATATTAATTCAAAGAATGCATTGTAAATGTACCTTATGTTAGAAAGAACTATTTTCAATTTCTAACTAGATAAGAGATGAGTATTTAATAGATTTGTTTGTAACTCTCCTATCATTGAGTTTGATGAATATTTTATTTCTTTTGGTACATTGATGTGTGATTCCTTTATTAGTATTATCTCTCATGAATTGAATTATATTAATCTATCTCATAAGGAAAAATATTTTTTAAGTTGAATGAAACTTATATGTATATAAGTGTCTAAGTCATTTATTCTGAATAGAATTTGAAGGTTGGTTAATGGATGGACATAACGGTTCATTGAAAGTGAAGTCACTATCAACATGTAAGTCTTGTTTAGAAGGAAAAATGACTAAGAGACCTTTCCTCTTAAAAAGGAAAAAGTGGTAGTGATAAGTTATAATTAATATATTTTGATTTGTGTAATAGATGAGCATTTGGGCAAGAGGTGAATTTGAGTATTCTGAGTTTTCAAGAAGGTTACTCATGATATGAATATATTTTTTGATGTTTTGTAAATCTAAATGTCTTGGTAAACTCAAAATATTTAAGACACATAAAAATAGTATCATGAAAAATATATGAAGTCACTGCAATTTGATTGTAGTGACGTAAATCTCCCTGCAGAGCTCATGAGTCACATATCTTATAGAATAATTACATTTCGATTGTCTGCACTAGACACTTATCTTATGAAGTAGATTCTTATGAAGATGATAAGATTAATTATTGACTTATTACTAGTTATTTTGTTTCTTTTGGGATAGGTTCTAATAACTACATATCACATTCGGAATTCTTTTTTTTTTCAATCCGTACCTTGAACAACTGTAGAACTAGTTGGATTAGACGTAAGTCTAATATGTGACATGTTCAGATATTGGATTGTCCAGCACATGTGCTGTAAGGGAAAATATCTTTTAAATTGCATGAAACTTATATGTATATAAGTGTCTAAGTCATTTATTCTGAATAGAATCTGAAGGTTGGCTAATGGATCCACATAACAGTTCATTGAAAGTGAAGTTACTACCAACATGTAAGTCTTGTTTAGAAGGAAAAATGACTAAGAGACCTTTCCTCTTAAAAAGGAAAAAGAGGTAGTGATAAGTTATACTTAATCTATTCTGATTTGTGTAATAAACCAGCATTTGGGCAAGGGGTGAATTTGAGTATTCTGAGTTTTAAAGAAGGTTACTCTTGATATGAATATATTTTTTGATGTTTTGTAAATCTAAATGTCTTGGTAAACTCAAAATATTTAGGACACATGAAAATAGCATTATGAAAAATATATGAATTCACTGCAATCTGATTGTAGATACGTAAACATCTCTACAGAGCTTATGAGTCACTTATCTTATAGAATAATTGCATTTCAATTGTCTGCACCAAACACTCTATAATAGATTAGTATAGAAGAGAAAAGAAGTAGACTCTTATGATGATGATAAGATTAATTATCGACTTATTATTTGTTATTTTGTTTCTTTTGGGATAGGTTCTAATAACTACATATCACATTCTGAATTCAATTTCTTTTCAATCCGTACCTTGAACAACTATAGAACTAGTTGGATTTGACGTAAGTCTAATATGTGACATGTTCAAATATAGGATTGTCCAGCACATGTGTTGTAAGGGAAAATATCTTTTAAATTGCATGAAACTTATCTGTACATTAGCGTCTAAGTCATTTATTCTGAATAGAATTTGAAGGATGGTTAATGGATGGACATAACGGTTCATTGAAAGTGAAGTCACTACCAACATGTAAGTCTTGTTTAGAAGGAAAAATGACTAAGAGACCTTTACTCTTAAAAAGTATAAAGATGTAGTGATAAGTTATAACTAATCTATTTTGATTTGTGTAATAAATGAGCATTTGGGCAAGAGGTGAATTTGAGTATTCTGAATTTTCGAGAAGGTTACTCATGATATGAATATATTTTTTGATACTTTGTAAGTATAGATGTCTTGGTAAACTCAAAATATTTAAGACACATGAAAATAGCATCATGAAAAATATATGAAGTCACTGCAATCTGATTGTAGTGACGTAACCCTCTCTACAGAGCTCATGAGTCACTTATCTTATAAAATAATTGCATTTCAATTGTCTCCACCAGACACTCTATAATAAATTGATATAGAAGAGAAAAGAAGTACTCTTATGAAGATGATAAGATTAATTATTGACTTATTATTTGTTATTCTGTTTCTTTTGGGATAGATTCTAATAACTACATATCACATTCTCAATTCAATTTCTTTCCAATACATACCTTGAACAACTATAGAACTAGTTGGATTTGACGTAAGTCTAATTTGTGACATGTTCAGATATAGGATTGTCCAGCACATGTGCTATAAGGGAAAATATCTTTTAAATTTGCATGAAACTTATTAGTACATTAGAGTCCAAGTCATTTATTTTGAATAGAATTTGAAGATTGGTTAATGAATGGACATAACGGTTCATTGAAAGTGAAGTCACTACCAACATGTAAGTCTTGTTTAGAAGGAAAAATGACTAAGAGACCTTTCCTCTTAAAAAGGAGAGGTCGTGATAAGTTATAATTAATCTATTTTGATTTGTGTAATAAATGAACATTTGGGCAAGAGGTGAATTTGAGTATTCTGAGTTTTCAAGAAGGTTACTCTTGATATGAATATATTTTTTGATTCTTTGTAAGTCTAAATGTCTTGGTAAACTCAAAATATTTCAGACATAAAAATAGCATCATGAAAAATATATGAAGTCACTGCAATCTGATTGTAGTGACGTACACATCTCTGCAGAGCTCATGAGTCACTTATCTTATAGAATAGTTGCATTTCAATTGTCTGCACCAGATACTCCATAATAGATTGGTATAGAAGAGAAAAGAAGTAGACTCTTATGAATATGATACGATTAATTATTGACTTATTATTAGTTATTTTTTTTTTCTTTTGGGATAGGTTCTAATAACTACATATCACATTTTGAATTCAATTTCTTTCCAATCCGTACCTTGAACAACTATAAAACTAGTTGGATTTGACGTAAGTCTAATATGTGACATGTTTAGATATAGGATTGTCCAGCACATGTGTTGTAAGGGTAAATATCTTTTAAATTGCATGAAACTTATATGTACATTAGCATCTAAGTCATTTATTCTGAATAGAATATGAAGGTGGTTAATGGATGGACGTAACGGTTCATTGAAAGTGAAGTCACTACCAACATGTAAGTCTTGTTTAGAAGGAAAATGACTAAGAGACATCTTAAAAAGGAAAAAGAGGTAGTGATAAGTTATAATTAATCTATTCTGATTTGCGTAATAAAATGAGCATTTGGGCAAGAGGTGAATTTGAGTATTTTGAGTTTTCAAGAAGGTTACTCATGATATGAATATTTTTTTTTATGTTTTGTATGTCTAAATATCTTGATAAACTAAAAATATTTAAGACACATGAAAATAGCATCATTAAAAATATATGAAGTCACTGCAATCTGATTGTAGTGACGTTAGCATCTCTATAGAGCTCATGAGTCACTTATCTTATAAAATAATTGCATTTCAATTGTCTGCACCAGACACTCTATAATAGATTGGTATATAGGAGAAAAGAAGTAGACTCTTATAAAGATGATAAGAATAATTATTGACTTATTATTTGTTATTCTGTTTCTTTTGGGATAGATTCTAATAACTACATATCACATTCTAAATTCAATTTCTTTTACATACATCGGTTGTATATCAGTGTATACCAGTGTGTATATTAGCTCTCTCCATGTATCTTTTGCTTCCAAACACCTATATTTCGCCTTATCTCTGTATTTTTGCATTTTTGGCTATATATCAGTTATATACGGCATGTATACAACCTATTCTTTAACCTTCCAATGCATGTTTTGTCTTCCAAAACTCAAACAAATGATGAAGGCCGACTCGGTTAACAAGCGGAGAGTCGGGTTTCAATCCAGATCGAGACACAAGGAATGAAAGAGAGTCCCAAATTGGTCTCAAAACAAGATAATTCATGCAAGAAAAATAAAATGATAAGAATTATAATGATAATTTACACAACTCATAATCATTTGCGGCTATGGTGAGAGACACATTACAAGAAGCATATAATGAACTGGAACAAATGCATTAATATATTAAGTTAAGCATCTACAAGTAACAAGTCAAGCATGTATTGATTTAAGAGAAATTATAGGTATTGGAAACATATAGATGTATATAGCAACCGTGGCATACAATTGAGGCAGTGGAGTAAGAATTATAACATGGACTTGATCAAATTAAGTTATGTTAAATAGTGACGAAAAAGTTGAAAACAGTGTTTAAACAAAATGAAATATACATCAAGTCATCAATAACAAGGCAAATTAAATACTTTTATTGAAAATAAATGAACATAAACCCAAGCTAACTAGACTATTGCTACAAAAATAAAGCTAAGACAAAAGAGGGACATACAATAGTAAAATACAAACCAATATCACGATGTCGGAAATTTTCGGTAGCAACGCAATGAACATTAAAAGCTTGGAAAAATGAATATTATGCTCATGTTAACCAATATAAGATAAAGCCACATGACTGACCTTGCCTTAAAAAGGATGCTAAAATCGAGATTGGGTGGAAAACAGTAGCCATGACATGAAAGGAACACAACAAAGCTAAACCAATAGATCGACTCTTTTGTTTTTAGAAGCAAAGGCTATGGCAGATTATTAAAAACTAGCACAAGGCCTTAAAATAGATTAACACATTTAACCAGAGCCATAGTCATACTTCTCAAATAAGATTACAATACTCTAATATGAACATAATCACATGAGACTCAAACAATTAAGAAATAAATGTGTCATGCTACTATTTTAAGAACCATTTGGTCATGGATACCATTTCTAGGGAATTAAGCATATATAGATAATTGGAAATTAAGCCAAATGAATGTTAACAATTCACACGAAGGGAGGGAATGATGCGTAGAAGTGAGGTATTGTAGAATATCAAAGACATAGTTTACAATTTCATATAGAGAGACAAAGAATTGATCTTTCAAAAATATAAGAAAGGGCTCCTTTTTAATCAAATAGATCCACTAGTAACTTAAGATATACAAACTAAAAAATTAATATAGAAAAAAAAACTTATCAGCATTCGAGACCAAGACTTGTTTCATGGTTTGTAAAGAAAAGCTGACCAAACCATAATCAAACCACTTAAAGAATTTTCTCGACAAATTAATTAATAATTGGCTGGAAAAAAAAAACAATTATCACGCAAGCATATGGCAGTAAAGAACTCCAAAAAGTCACAGGATCAACTCAAAAATGAGCCAACGAGAGGACACTCTTGGCATTGCTACTCAAAAATGAGTCAACGAGAGGACACTCTTGGCATTGCTTGAGATAGACTCGACTACGCTCAAATGAAAGAAGAGATGAGCAATACTAAACTAAATGAGATGAAGCTATAAAGGCCTTAGAAAGCAAACACAATAATGATCTGCAAACATGACATCAATATCCAAAAAACGAGAGAAACACAACCAGCATTCAACTTGGCCAGAGCATGAATGAATACTACCAGATATGGCTGACGTATGGGCATTCAAAAACTACAGAGAGGATGACCCAAAACATAAGAAAACAAAGAAAGAACTAAACTATGTAGTTAATAAACTTGGAATGGAAGCTAAACGAACTTCAAACCCATTTTAGACACAACAAAGCTGAGTTTTAACTAACCATAGAGATACCAATCTAATTAATGAACATAACGACCAAGCAGAATTAAAGCAAAACTCGTTGATGCGGGATTTGAACTCGCAACCCGAAATTTCAAGAAAACAAGATTATGGACGAGCTAAACATAGAACCTACACACTCTTATTAACAATCTTCGCATAGAGTATTAAACATACATAATATGCAACATTGAAACAGAATATAAAGCAAGAAAGGGTACCTTTCTTGGAGCAACCGAGCTGGGACGACGAGCTCTAGAGGGAGCAATTCTTTTACCATGCAGTTCAAATACGAACAGCAAACCAAGATTTCCAAGGCAGAATCTAAGCGGCGAACTTCTTGTAATTTACGATTAGAGAATCGTTTTAAAATTTTTTGAGTGTAGAATGAATATTGTCAAAGAACCAAGCTTTTAAAAAATCCCCCTCATCACTAAGTGTAGGGGGTTATTTATAGGGAAAGTTGGGGTGATTTAGGGGGGAAATCCATTGGATTTTTGAAAGAAAAGTTTGAATTTTCCTTTGCTCCTTTTCGAGATCAACAGTAAAAGGCATGGGGAGTCCCTTCTCTGCTCTGAGACTCCATGAAATGGGGGGAAAAGGAGACATGAGGGTGATGGATTAGGTTGCTAAGGTTATGGGTTCGTAGAGTAGTTGGGCGAGATTTTCGAGTTTGCAGCGCAATTTCCGCTGGGATTTCGTCTGGCATCTAGTTTGTTGGTTGAAGATGAAGAAGAACGCAAGGGGTCGGGTAGTATTGCAGTATGTATTGATATTGCTGGTAGGTTAATCCTTTTGTTTTTGGGCTGGGTCGGTTTATTGAAAGAGTGGGCTAGGAGAAACTGCGAACTAGGCTGCTGAAATGAGATAAAAGGCCCAAACTTGTTCTTTTGATGGGTTTAAGGGTGAAATAGGAGTTGCTATATTTTTCAATTGTAAAATAGCTAAATGGGTTGCAATTATAGCCATAAAGAATTCAAAACATAGTCGAATTGAGCTAATTAGCAAATTTGATTAAGATTCAAATAAGATGAATTTATATTAATTAATTAGCAAGCTTCTTAATTCTAACAAAATACAATAATTAACTCAATTATAAACTAATAACTAAAAATATAAGCATAATTTAAACTAAACTAATTTAATAAAATACTTACTAAAATTAAAATCATTTTTGAGATGATTTTCTAAATGTTTATAAAATATACCAATTATATACAAAATTATATAAAACATATATGTTACTTAAAAAATTATAAAAATGATGAAATTAATAAAAAGTAACTTGAAAAATATTTTGAACTTTATAAAAAATAATTATTTCAAATCGTTTGAAATTTAAGAAGCTCGGTGATTAATCTACATTGTGGAGGTCCAAAATTTGGTGTCAACAATTGTCCCTCGTTTGACGCGGATTGATGAAAGAAATTCGAGGAAAATGAAATTGACGAATCCAATTTTGGCCGATCACATCTTCATCTTTCAGAAAAGAATTTTAGTGTGGACTCTAGGAATTATGGTCAAAACCTAAAAATGGATTTCCTACATATCTCAGGTTATATGAGAATTCACGCCACTTGTAGTTCGATACGTTTGATTTAACACACGATTCTGAAAGAGCTCATAAGCTATCCAGATATCGGATTATGAAGAGACCGGAATGCTCGATAATGTGATTTAAGAGTGAATGTTGGAATACAAACAAATTTTCAACAATGATCCCGCTTACATATCCTCAACTAGGGAATCAGGCTGCTTGTAGTTCGACTCGATCGGTTGAAAAGGAAATCTCTTATGCTAAGATATCTTTCGGTTGGGAAAGAGTGACAAATAAGTGGAGCATGAAAAGGAGGCTTGCAACCTCTTAGCCATAAATGTGGCACTCTTCACACCCATAATTAAGAACTTACATGGACACAGTTTCCAAAGTTTTGGTGCATTGTCACTCAGATTGGAATGCTACTTCTGGTGAATCAAAATTTTTCGGATGCGAAACTGAAATCGATAAACCTAAAGAAAAATCCACATGTCTTCTGACAGGGGTGGGGTTTGATTGTGGTGGAGGTCGCTCCTCTAATTGCATCCTAAGAGTTTGACACTCCTCTTAGGACTATGTCCCAGTTCTCTACTAAGAAGAAGCTTCACGTTGTGCTGCATCCTTTTTTATGTCGTCCGCACCTGTGCTTGGTTTTGGAGAATTCATCCTCTCAGATGCTCTCAACAAAGACTGAGATAAAACTCATTAGCATAAAAAGGCAATTCAAATGGGGAGATAGTGTCTTTTACTGTGTTGACACTTAATTTCTCTCATTGAACATTTGACGTCAACTTCATCGGGTTTAACGTAAAGCAAATAAAGCTTATGTCTAATATTTGCAATTTAATCTTCAATGTACTCTTTCTTTGATGTCGAAGTAATAAAATAGGCTGATGTAATATGTTGATAGTTCTCTTGATATTGTTCTTGCAAATGAAAATGATGCAATCGGTGTTGATTTCCTTGTGACGCATGGTTTCCTTTCCTGCGATGCATGGATCTTTCTCTTGCTATGCACAACTCCTTCTCTTGCGATGCATGACTCTCTCTCTTGCTATGCATGAATCTTTCTCTTGTGATGCATGACCTCTTTCTCTCGCTAGGCATGAATTCTTGCAATGCATGATTTATTTTTGTTGCTATGCATGATTTCCTTCTTCTGCAATGCATGACTTATTTCTCTTGCTATGCATGACTTCTTTCTCTCGCTATGCATGAATTCTCTTTCTTGCAATGTCTGACTCTTTTCTCTTACTATGCGTGACTTTTTTCTGTTGCAATGCATGACTTCTTTCGATGAAGCCTCCCTGATACCGAACGAAGATAATGCATCACCAAGCAACATAGGTGATCTTCTAGATATCTTTTGGATGGCGGCATCGTCTCAATTGACAATATAAATAAAAATGACCCTCGGAGTGGTGGTATCATCTCATTTGACAATACAATATAAATGACTCTACGGGTGGTGGTATCGTCTCATTCGACAATACAATATAAATAACCCTCAGGGTAAGAATATTATCATATCTGATAATATAATGCAGATAAACGTCTTCCAGGTATCTTTAGTTACTGAAAAATAATAATATTACTCTCTTCGTAGTTTCATTTCTTCCATCTCCGAACATAGTTGCAATGTTCATTATGATCCTTGATTTGCTGAGAATTGGAATGAAATAATGCTACTCATATTCCCAATTCTTTGGTATAAGAAGCATAAAACTTTTCCTGCATCCACAGAAAAATTGTTAGTTTAAAATGAACTGATCTATGTCAATTCTTCAGTTGCCTGCTCCTTATTTGACTATCTCTGGTTGAATTCTCGGATCTCCCATTTCTTGATAGATAAGACAAAATATTTTTATGCAAAACAATTGGAACAAGAAAGAAATTTTTTAAGAAAATTAGATTTTCAAGAAGTAATATTTGGACAGGTCACTACCAAGTGTCATGTCACATCAAGCTTAATGAACGTCATTTAGGTTGACGCCTCAAAGTCTATCTGATTACTTGTTGGGAAGTATTCAAAGTTGTTCTAAACTTCTGATGAACTTTATTGAAATTTTTGAGATCATCCTCAAAAATTTCTGTCCCAGTTGCACATCTCGATGTCGCTTTAGTCTCGACTTATTGAAAATATCTTCTTCACGAGAATTTTTGAATCCCTCTCAAAAATTCTGTCTCAGTTTCTATTGTGAAGAGAAATAGAAATATCACAAGAAATATGACCGACCCGTTATGGCGCCTACGTATCTCGTTGGGGCAGGAATCAGGTCAAACGTAGTTTCCTCTCTCGAGGATTAACAAAAATAAGAAAAATTACAAAGAAATCAACCGAGGCCGACATAGACCGCCTACTCATCTCATTTTTTAGAGTTCAGGTCGAACGTAGTTCAAGTACAAAAGAAAACACTAAAGGGGATAAAGAAGTGACCGAGGCCGACATAGGCCGCCTACGTATCTCATTCTTTAGAATTCAGGTCAGACGTAGTTCATTACAGCGGGATAAAATTCTAAAAAGCGATTACAAACAAATAGAGCGATTACAAGAAAATGACAGAAATACAAACTGAAACTTCACATATAATATCTTTTGACAACATTTGAGTTGATCGATTTCGGCCATTCGGTTCCATCCATCTCCGATAGAACCAAGGCACCTAAGGTAACACTTTACGAACCATGTAGGGTCCTTGCCAATTTGGTGTAAATTTCCCTTTATATTCATCCTGGTGATGGAAAATACGTTTGAGAACCAACTAACCAACCTCAAATATTTTGGCTCTTACTTTCTTGTGAAAAGCACGAATCATTCTCTGTCAATACAGTTGACCATGACAAACAGCAACCATTCTCTTCTCATCAGTCAAGGTTAACTGGTCAATCCACTTGCGAATCCAATCAACATCATTCAACTCAGCCTCTTGGATAATTCTCAATGAAGGTATTTCAACTTATGTAGGTATAACTGCTTTCGTTCCATATACTAACAAGTATGGAGTGACTCCAATTGATGTTCTGACAGTTGTTCTGTAACCCAACAAGGCATATGGCAGCATCTCATGCCAACCTCTATGATTATCAATCATTTCCCTCAGAATATTTTTTATGTTCTTGTTGGCGGCTTATACAGCTCCATTCATTTGGGGACGAAAGGCGGTTAAGTTCCGATGAGTAATCTTAAATTGTTCACATATCTCTCTCATCAAGTGACTGTTGAGATTCGCTCTATTATCAGTAATGATGAATTCTGGCATTTCAAACCTACATATTAAATTGTTGAAAACAAAATCAGCTACGACCTTCTTAGCCACCAACTTACATGAAGCTATTTCCACCCACTTGGTAAAGTAGTTAATGGCAACCAAAATGAATCTATGTCCGTTGGAGGTGGCTGGCTCTATTGGACCAATGACATCCATGCCCCAAGCTACAAGCGACCAAGGTGAACTCATAGCATTGAGTTCGTGAGGCGGCACTCTAATAAAATCACCATGCACTTGACATTTATGACATTTCTGAATAACTTGCAACAATCGTGCTCCATAGTCATCCTAAAATAACCGGCTCGAAAGATCTTTCTTGTCAAAGTGAGTCCATTCATGTGAGTATCATAAACTCCCGCATGTATCTGTTCCAGAAGCTTTGCAGCTTCACTAGCATCAACACATATGAGAAGACCTAAATCTGGAGTCCTCCTATGAAGGATTTCCCCACTTGCAAAGAAACTGAGGGCCATACGGCGTATCGACTTCTTTTGGTTGAACGTTGCATTCTTAGGATAGGTCTCTGTCTCTAAATACTTCTTGATGTCAAAATACCAAGGCAAACCATCTCGTTCTGCTTCAACATGTGAACAATGGACAGACTGCTCTTTTATCTCTATATATAAGGGATAAATATAACTTGTATCTGGATGTTTAATCATTAAGGCAATGGTGGCAAGAGCATCAGCCAACTCATTATGTGTCCTGGGAGTGTGTCTGAACTCAATCTTACGGAACCTTTTACACAACTTCTGTATATATTGCACGTACAGTGTGATCTTTGAGTTCTTCACGGCCCATTCTCCTTAAACTTGGTGAATTAAAATATCTGAATCTCCAATAACCAATAACTCATGAACGTTCATATCAATTGTAATCTTCAGACCGAGAATGCAAGCTTTATACTCAGCCATGTTGTTCGTGCAATCAAATTGAAGTTTAACTGCCATAGAATAGTGTTGACCGGATTCTGACACTAAGACCGCTTCGATACCTTTCCCTTGGTGATTCGCCACTCCATCAAAGAATACCCTCCAACCAGGGTATGCTTTAGAAATATCCTCACCCACGAATGCAACTTCTTCATTGGGAAATTAAGTCTTGAGTGGTTCATACTCTTTATGAACTGGATTCTCCGCGAGGTGATCAGACAATGCCTATGATTTTATCGCCTTTTATGTCACAAACACAATGTCAAACTCACTCAAAAGCATTTGCCATTTAGCCAACTTCCCGATCGGCATTTCTTTCTGAAAAATATATTTCAGCCGATCCATCTTGGAAATAAGATATATGGTATAAGAAGACAAATAATGTCTCAACTTCTGTGTAATCCAGGTCAAAGCACAACATGTCCTTTCTAACAGAGTGTAACGAGCCTCATATGGAGTGAATTTCTTGCTCAAGTAATAAATGGCTCGTTCCTTCTTCCCAGTTTCGTCATGTTGACCAAGCACGCATCCAAATGTGCTATCCAAGACAGACAAATATAGCAACAGTGGACTCCCTTCTCGTGAAGGAACCAATACCGGTGGATTGGACAAATAGTTCTTGATGGCATCAAAAGCAGTCTGACATTCTCCGGTCCACTTAGTCAAAGCATCTTTTTTCAACAACTTGAAGATTGGCTCACACACCATGGTGGATTTATAAATCGACTGATGTAGTTCAACCTTCCCAGAAAACTTATCACCTCTTTCTTGGTCTTCGGAGGAGGTTATTCTTAGATCATTTTGATCTTGGAAAGATCAAGCTCAATGCCCCTCCTACTGACTATAAATCACAACAGCTTGTCGGTTGGCACTCCAAAAGCATATTTTAAAGGATTTCACTCCAAACTGTATCGACGCAGGCGATCAAAGAACTTTCTCAAATGAGCCAAGTAATTCGAACTCTCACGGGATTTTATTATGACATCATCTACATACACATCAATCTCTTTATGAATCATATCATGAAAGATAGTTGTCATAACCCTCAAATAAGTTGCACCCGCGTTCTTGAGACCAAAAGGCATCAGCCGATAATGATATACACCCCAGAGTGTGATGAAAGTTGTCTTTTCTGCATTTTCTTTATCCATCAAGATCTAGTGATAGCCCGCATAACAATCCACAAATGACTGCATCTCATGCTTAGCACAGTTATCTATGAGAATATGAATGTTCGGCAATGGAAAATTATCTTTCGGTCTAGCTTTGTTGAGATCTCTATAGTCAACACAAATTCTGATTTTTCTGTCTTTCTTGGCAATCGGAACAACATTGGCTAACCAAGTCGGATATTGCGTCACTTCCACTACTTGAGACTCAATCTATTTGGTAATCTCCTCTTTGATCTTTAAACTCAACTCAGGCTTGAACTTCCGAGTCTTTTGTTTTACTGGACTAAAATTTGGATTAATCAGCAACTTGTGAAACACCATACTCGTACTCAGCCCCGACATATCTTTGTAAGACCAGACAAACACATCAATGTACTCTCTAAGCAAGCGGACTAGATCCCATCTTTGAGCTTTAGTTAGATGGACACTGATTCTTATTTCTTTGACACACTTCTAATCCCCAAGATTTACAATTTTGGTTTCTTGTAAATTCGGCTTGTGTTTATTCTCGAATTGTCGAAACTCTTCAGCAACATGTTCTGGTACCTCATTATCTTCTTTGTATTCCTCGCATTATCATCACCTACCTCATTTTATTCATTCGACTCATGACATGACATGACATTGGCAAGTTTTAAATTAATATTACTGAAATCATAAACGAACAAAGTTAGGAAAGTAAAATACACACAAATAAGTGAATAAATTTTTGATAAAAAAAGGCTTTCATTTAAATTGAAAAACAAGCACAAACTATGGCCATAGTCGAGGGACATTTTGCCTTTTTTTAAACATCACAAGGGAGTTTAAAAACTTCAAACAAATAAAAACTGCATAAAGGGTCGGTCTCGGGCCTCTTCCGGACTAATACTGATTTAAAAAAAAAATAAAAGCACATGTCCTTTCTATCCAGATGAGCTGGAAATCAGGAGTGGTGTGGAGGTCCAACTTCACAATTGCTCCTCAGGTTATGCATCACGGATGCCCGATGTCCCAGCCTCTTCCTCGATGACCTCATCAATCTCCTCAAAAAGGCCCTAAATTCCTTCCTCGAGACCACCATTGTTGACATATTCTCGCACCGAAATGACTGGTACAGATGAGGAACTGGCCAGGCTAATGCTTGATTAACACTCTTCTTTTTCATTCCTACTTCATCATATATTGGGACATACCCCAAACCAAACTTTGCTCCTTTGGCGGGAATTTGGATAGGCCCGATAATTCCTTGAAAGTGTTTCCCTAATTCAAAACCTGGTTCGAAACCGCTCTGGAGCATAACAGAAGCAATCATCTTGTACAAAGAAGGCATATGAGGCTATGGAGCCAAGTCATCACTGGTGGCATTTACCAGCTCCACCGTGTAGAAATCACAACCTCGAGAGACATCATCAATGATCGGTGCATACTCGTTGGAATGGCTCCCTTCACCATAAATGACCAATTCCTGGTCCTTCCAAACAAATTTCATTATTTGGTAAAGGGTAGATGGCACAACCCCAGCCATATAGATAACGGTCTTCCCATAAGAAAATTGTAACAGGTGTTGATATCCAACACCTGGAACTCCACATTAAATTCCGCAGGACCCACCTGAATATCCAAGTTAACCGCACCTAATGTGTCTCTTTGCACTCCATCAAAAGCCCTCACATTGACTTAGTTTTGGTAAAGCTTTCCCAAATCGAATTTCAGCTATTTCAGAGTCGAAAGTGGGTGAATATTAAGACCAGATTCGTCATCGACCAAGACGCGATTAATTATCTTGTCTCGACACATGATGGTAATGTGCAGAGCTTTGTTGTGCATCTTAGCCTCAAAGGGCAGCTCTTTGTCACAGAAATTGATTCGGTGTCCTCGTACAACTTCGTTTATCGTGGCTGCCAGATTATAACTGTTAGTACCCACGGGTATGTAAGTGTCATCCAAATCTTTCATCAAAGCTTGCCTGTGCAATTATGAACTCATCAACAAGGCCTGCACGGAAATCTAAGTTGGTGTTTTCTCCAAATGCTTCACGATTGGTAGTCTTTCGATTGCATCTTTCTCCAGAACTCTTCTGCTTCAGCTTCACTAATTGTCCTTTTAGACTAATTTTTCTTCTGCACTCCCTAGTGTGTAGCACCTGCCAGATCTGGTCATACCTTGGGTAACAGCTGTTTCAATCACAAACTTTGGTCGGTCAGGAGTTTCTCGTGGCACTAAGGCAACAGCCTTCTCGGATGTCAGAATCACAAACTCTTTCTTCTCTCTAATGCTCAAGGAAGCTACAGCCCTTTCTAGTTCATCAGGAGCGATCGAGACTATTGCCTTTGTCATGCACCAATCATCATCCGTCTCTATCATAGTAATAGTGACGCCTCTATGATTTGGCAAAAGATTACTATTGACATTGGGCGGGACTGTCTGGAGAGAGACCAATTTCTGGTCAATCAGGTCTTGGATCTTGTGCTTTAGGTTGATACAGTCCTCGGTATCATGTCCAACACTGTTGGAGTGATATGCGCACCTCTGATCAGGTCTGTAAAATCTTGAGCTAGTGTCAACCGGCTTAGGGCCCATTGGATGAATATATCCTGCAGTAGATCGCTCGAACAGCTTTGTTGGGATTTTAATGAGCGTAGTGAAAATTCTGGCAGGCTTCTTGTCAAATCTGGGATGGGGAGATCGTAATTGCCTTGTTGAGGAGGAGGCATTTGACGATAATTTGGAGCGTTTGGACGAGGGTCTTGATATCTAAGATATGAATTGGTCTGGTAATTTACTTGTGGAGCTTGGTAGTTCAGGGGGGTATTTTGGTAAACTGGAGCTGGGGTTTGGTATATTAGGGGAGGAGTTTGGTAATTCGTCTGAACGTTGGCATAGTTGGGGCACCATTTCGGTAGTGATGAGATGGAGTATGGTAAACTAGAGGGGGAGTTTAGTAGATAGGAGGGGGGGTTTGGTAGCAAGGAGGGGGAGTATTTTGACAATTAAGAGGAGGGGTATTTTGGTAACTTGGGGAAGGGTATTTTGGTAATCATCATGTGCATAACAAATCGAGTACAAACTATTTGAAGGTTGAAAATGACTTTGGTATGATGAGGATTTCCTTGGTGTCTTCTTCCCCTCATAACATATAGAAGACATATCTTCTCTTTTCTTCTTCAACAAACCCGAGGATCTGGGCGAGGCAGCAACGCAGGCAATCTTCCCAATTCTTAATCCATCTTCGATAGTCTCACCTACTTTGACTACCTCAACAAACGTTGCTCCAACAAGCAACATAATTCTATCATAATATTTAGGATCCTAAACACGCACAAATACTTCGACAATTTCCTTCTCAGATATAGGTGGTCGCACTCTAGCTGCCTCCTTTCTCCATCTGTATGCAAATTCTCTGTATTTTTCATTTGATTTCTACTTCATTTTTTCCAAGGAATAGTGATTTGGAAAGATCCCCACATGTAGGCGAATCATTCGATAAAGTCCTTGGCTAGAGCATTCCAGCTAGGCCACTGTCTGGTTTCATGAGATGTAAATCATTCCAGAGCCTCTCCACTCAGACTTCGGCTAAAAAGCCACATTAGTAAAGCTTCATTTCTTCCAACTCCCACGAGTTGGTCATAGTAGGCCCTCAAATGCCCTAAGGGATACCTTATTCCTCTAAAAACGTCAAATTTTGGCACCTGAACCCCTCCCGAAGGTCCAAATTCGAATGGATGCATAAACCCTTGTAACTCAAACAGGCGACTTCAGGAATACACTGCAACTCTTTCATAGCCTTTCGGATCTCTTTCTTCATATCAAGCTTGGCGGCCTCTTTCTTCGACCTCCACACTCTCTCTCTCGCTCTTCATAATAGTCGAGCTCAGACTATTAGCGTCATACTCATTGGGGACCGAGATTTGGAAAGTGGCTTTTTGAGGTATGGTTGGAGCAATGGAGGGACTTTGGGCATTTTGAGTCGCTTGGTAGTTTTGGAGGAAAGTCTAGGGGTTGGTATGTTGATTTTTGTGACAGAGGCAAGTTTGTGGATTGTTAACGTTTTGGTTTTGAGGGGGTAAACCAGTTTGGAGGTTGGCATTTTAGGAAGGAAGTGGAACTTGGAGGTTGGTATTTTGAGGAGGGGTGGTGTCTGATAAAAGGCAGAGACATAATGGGAATTTTGGGTAGTTAGGTCGATGATTGAGGGGTTTACGAGCAGGACTAGAGGGTGGGTTTTGAGCCTCTTCCGTACTTGAAGGAGGAAAGTAAAGTAGAGGTCTTCCATTTCCTGGGGAATTGAAAGCAAAATATAGATTGGGCAAATCTTGCCTCCTATGCATTTCGACCCGCATCTCAGCAATCTGTTGCATCAACTGCATAATTAACTCGTTCTGATCGATGATGACGGGCTGAACCACAACAACCTCTGTTAAGCTAGTATCCTCAACGTTATCACCCATTGTTGACTTGCCCTTCCGAGAGTTTTGACCGGTGAAGGAATCTTTAGGAGTCTTAGATCTTGTGAAGTAGGAATGATTAGCCAGCTTATCGGCAGAAACCAATTCCAAGTACCTATAGGAGAAAACAACTCAAAGGAAAATATGTTAGTTTTGATTCAGGACAAATAATGAAAAATAGCACCTAGAAAGCATGTAAACACATAAAAGTTGTTTTGTTTGAGGACATGTTAACCCACGAGTAACAGGGACTGATTTTTTGAACAAGCAGGAATTTGCCCGTTTTATTTTAAGGCTAATGACTCAGAAAGGTTAAATTGTGCTGAGCTAAGGCCTTCTTGCTGCATCTCTCGGCATCTATTGATGTGAATTCAACATTTCCTTGTAGAATGAAGGGAAAAAGAAAATTTTAAAACGGATAGGGGTCGGGCCTTGAAAGGCTGCCTACGTATCTCCAAAGGAGAATTCAAGCCCTACGTAGTTCGAATACAAGAGGAAATTCTCATTTTCATTTATTATTTTCTTGAATATTACAAGGAAAGTAAAAAACATACAATAAAGCTCCTAAAAGATAGATGGTGTTTTCATCAAAGCTTCTTCTTCTGACTGCTGCATTAATCGCGGGAGGCAAACTCAACTTGAATCCTTCCCATGTTGATAAGAGACTCCACGTCATAGAGAAACTCGAGGCACCTTTCAATGTTGTGATCTATGGCATCATGATATAGGCAGGGTTTCCAGATTTCAATTCCAAAGGGATCGATTACTTCGTCATCCTTTCGGATAGAGGCCAAGACCCCTTTTTGAACCAACTAACTGTAGATCTCCAACAACGTTTTCTTGAAAGGTGTGAAGTAGTAACAATAAAACAAAGTGTGTTCAGTGACCGTCATACTGGGCTCCAGCTTGTCACAGGTAAGAACGGTGTTCTCACCCCACATATACGGGATCTTCCCAACGTTGATAAGGTTGTGGATTGCTACCTTAAGCTCCACACATTCTTCTACAATTTGTCCTCTTTGGTTCGGGTGGTAGGCACATGTATTTTGAGAGTTTTCATGCCCAAACGCACAAGTGGTTCTTTCGAGAGGCTTCAGCACGCGTGAAGCCTTAAGGTGCTCGTAAATGAGAGCACACGGCACGACTCTTACCCCCATTCTATGTGTCCGCTCACAAGCTAGGAGAGTAATCTTTTTGTCTCCTCCTTTCAGACGTCCCAAGAAGGGAGGCATATAGATGATTTCCTCATTGGTATCTTCTTTAGTAGCTCCAGGGTGAATGTCTTCAAGACCGCTATTGGCTTTTTGATTGAAAAAAAGCATTTTCCACATATCTTTTGAAGTCTCATGGTTATATCATTATTGAAGACATCATTTTCCTTCCGCATAGCAACCATCTCCTCGTTCATGATAGCATATCTCACCATCTTAGCCGCTAACTCCGCGTCTAGTGCTGCACTTATGGCCTGCGCAGCTGCAGTGGCTAGTTCTACTTCCATTCTTCTTTTTCCCATCTATCGAATCTCCTATTTGAATCGACGCAGTTTCATCCTTAAATTCTCTTCGGTCTTCTTCACCTCGACATTCTTGACTTTTTCCATCTTAGCAGCAATTTTACTTTTCTTGAGATGATAGAGTAATGTTTTGGGATTTAGTGGGACATTTTGGTAGTGACTTATATTTGGCATTGTAGAGATTTTTTCAGAAATTTTTGACAAGGAGTGGGCTAAAAATGTCCTCATTCAATGCAGCATACCACATAAACAGTTAAAGCACACAAGAAAACAAACAAATATCGCGTCCTAAACATATATGTGACCCTTTTGTGCCAAGGGTAGGCCTAATGAATTAAAGGATATATATGTCTGTTTAAGTCGATTCATTATCACCCAAAATATTTCATTAATAGCATTCAAAATTGTTTGACAAACATAAAATTAAGGAAATGAGTTCGAAAAGTAAATTACAAAGCAAAGTACAAATAAAGCAATCCCACGCAGGGGATGATAAAAAACTTCAAACTCATCCTGATCCTTCACCAAGTCTGGTCCTCTTGGCGATGCTGACCTCTTCCTACATGGCATATATGTTCGCCCATAGGTGATCTCTAGCCAACCGAGCCCCTTCCTTATGTCTGGACCTCTCTACCGATTGGATCTGTTGTTCCATGCTATTATCCAATTCTGACATGCATTGCCTGGCTCGTTGTAGCTATTTCTTTAACTAAGCTATGACTTCGACGTCTTCTAAATAGCGACGATGATTCTCCAACTCATTCCTATCAAACTTCTCTTGGAGTTGATGAAGTTGAATTTGATGTTTGGCTCCAACATCTGCAATAATATAGGGAACGTTTGGACTGGGTTCCATAGTTCTGGCGAGGCTCTTCTTTAACCACTCCTTGTAATCCTTAGAACATTCAGGACGAAACATGTATGTCACCGGCTCACCCAATACCCTTCGAGTTTTCCATAATTGAAGCATCTTTTTAGTAAAAGTGACTTCGCCATTTTCATGACCTATCACAAATCTTGCCATGTCTTCGATTTGAGGAAGTTCTTGTTTCCCTCCTAGTTGTCTAAGTACTCAAGAAGGAGATTATGACCGAGTTCCTCTCAACCCAATAAATATCAAGTAAGGGGTCTTTCCACTTCGGATTACCATTTGTTTTGTTACTACCAAGCATTGGATTGACCACTGCACATTTTCCTCTCTCAAACCCTGAAGTCTCGGGTACCAAAATTGTTGGCCTCCAGTCCTATTGAAATGATTATGCTGCACCCACCAATCGTGACTTTTAAGTCTGTTCGGTCTTTCCAAGGCATCTGGTTCTGCTGGATTATGAGCTTTGACCAAGTGTTTTATCATCCACCATTGAAATATTAGGTTACACCCTTGAAAGAAACGTGTGCCGTTATTACATCTATCCAATACCCTGTAAATGTTAGCAAGGATAATGGGAGCCAAATTGTAGTACTTTCTTGTAGACCCGTAGCCTATTCCATTAAAAATAGTGTAAGTGACCATTACTACACTTGGATGGATGGTGTAGTTTGGTTCTTGGAGAAACACCATTGTCTCTAGTAGGCATATTGCAAATGCGAAGGGGCATGTTTCTTTCCATTTTTCTTCTGAGACTAACTCTTCTTTGAATTTGTCGTAAGCTCTTACGCGTCTAAATCGATAATACAACTTTCGAAGTGGAATATTTGACCCAAGAAACCTATCCATCCACTCAACTTTGACAAATGAAAGTTTTTCTTTAATTTCGTCAAAACTCCATGTCTTTGGAAAGAGAAGGTCAGTATCGAGTTGTTGTTTCCTCTTGTTGCACATGCTGACACTTTCATAACTTGTAAGAACTTCATCAATAGTCGGAATCAACTCTATTTCCCCGAATCGAAATACCATGTTGTCGTTGTCCCAAAATTTCACCATTGTTCCAATCAAGTCGAGATAAGCCACCATTTCCATTAATGATGGGAGAAGGCCTATGTGTCTTTGAACTCTCTTTTTGTCTTCCGCATTCATGAACTTCCACCAAACTTGGAGGTAAGGATGGGGTATGGTCATTATTCGGGTCCTTAACGGCTCACATGTCGGATTCATCCTACAAGAAAAACAAAAAAGGTAAGTTACCCCCACCCCCATAGATAATTGATTTGTTTAAATTGACATATAAATCCTTCAATTAACACATAAGCATGATTGTCATTTTATTGGCAAATGGACCAAATAGACACAATGTGGGCTTCTAATGGTCCCAACACGCCTTGGGTGTTGGGTCAACCTAGTTCAAAATGTGCTAAAAATTGGGATTTGGTTTCGTTCTATGCTAGTTGACAAAGAGCGGCTTTTGAAAGACCGGGAACCCAAGTGGACAACTTGGGCTGAAATTCACAACAACCATTGGACGCATGATGTACCAATAAATTGTTGATCCTTTCGGAAAAGGGTTGAGTATAAAAAGTCCGGCTGCGATTATGCATAAACCGTCCTTAATATACTATACATACAATAGGAAATGCATGAATGCAATGACAGTTATATCAATTTATACACATTAAGCACAGAAAAATAATTTAACAATTAGTCAAATAAGTCAAATCTTATAGTTAGAACTTAATTAAATCCCCAACAGAGTAGCCATTTCTGTTATGCCGTAATTTTCCAATCTTTAGAAAAAATTACTTTTTGAAATGTTCTAAGTATAAAACAACTTGAGAAAGATACTCAGAAAAGAGTCACCACTTAATTTTTTCAAGAAATTAAGAAAACTTATAATTTTTCAAAGATTTAAACAGAAAAGAAAAATCATTTGAAAATACCCAAAGAGGGTTCGAAGTTCAATTTACACTTTGGAAAGGGTTTAAGCATTCGAAGCACCCGCTAACATGCGGCTAACCTGCGACTTGACTGAAATATATTTTTTGACTAATTCTTTGGAAAAATAATTTAACATAAAAATAATAATTTACAGTATTCGATTAACTTTTAGTTAAACAAAGAACAATTTTTTTTATTTTATTTTTTAGAGAAAGGGACCTACAAATGAGACATTTGAATTAAATTACAAGTGGATAGAATTTTAACAAAACTAGATTAATTAGAATTTATTTGATACATTTCTAAAATAATAATTTAAACCAAATTGGTTAGCTTAAGCATAGAACCATTTTAAATTAATTGAAGAATAAAAGTTTCGACTAACCTTTTTTGAGAAAATGACTAAGTAGAAAGAGAACATTTTTTAGTTCATTTGAGAAAAATACTTTAATTTAAAACCACTTTAAAATAAAATGTGATCAAGTGAAGAGGCCTTAAAACATATCTTTTTAAGAACAAAGATTTAACTTAATTTTAAAATATAAGATTCGACCAATATTTGATTAATAAAATAAGTGAACACAACAGTGAAATGTATTAAAAATAAACCAAAACAAAGAAAATGACTCGTCATTTTGGGGAATCTAATTAAGTTAAATAAGATTAGTCAAAACATAATCAAACAATTAAAAGAGTAAAAGAGATAATGAAATTGGGCCCCTTCTTGGGCCAATTTCGCTGCAAATTTTGGCCTTTAACCAAATTCCCACTTTTATATACATCGGTTGTATATCAGTGTATATCAATGTGTATATCAACTCTTTCCATGTATCTTTTGCTTTTGAACACCTGTATTTTGCCTCATCTCCGTATTTTCGCGTTTTTGGCTTATATATCAGTTGTTTACGGCATGTATACAACCTATTCTTTAACCTTCCAAGACATGTTTCGACTTCCAAAACTCGAACAAATAATGAAGGCCAACTCGGTAAACAAGAGGAGAGTCGGGTTTCAATCTAGATCGAGACAGAAGGAATGAAAAAGAGAGTCCCAAATTGGACTCAAAACAAGAGCTTCATGCAAGAAAAATAAAAAAAACAATAAGAATTAGAATGGTAATTTACACAATTTATAATCATTCGCGGCTATGGTGAGAGATACATTACAAGAAGCATCTAATGAACTAGAACAAATGCATTAATATATTAAGTTAAGCATCTCCAAGTAACAAGTCAAGCATGTATTGATTTATGAGCAATTGTAGGTGCTAGAAACATATATATGTATATAGCAACCACGATATACAATTGAGGTAGTGGAGCATGAATCATAACATGGACTTGAACAAATTAAGTTATGTTAAATAGTGACGAATGAGTTGAAAACAGTGTTTAAACAAAATGAAATATACATCAGGTCATCAATAACAAGGAAAATTAAACACTTTTATTGAAAAGAAATGAACATAAACCCAAGCTAACTAGACTATTGCTACAAAAATAAAGCTAAGACAAAAGAGGGACATACAACAGCAAAATACAAACCAATCTCACGATGCCGGCAATTTTCGGTAGCAACACAATGAACATTAAAAGCTTGGACAAATGAATATTATGCTCATGTTAACCAATATAAGATGAAACCACATGATCGACCTTGCCCTAAAAAAGACGCTCAAGATTGGGTGGAAAACAGTAGCTATAGCATGAAAGGAACACAATAAAGCGAAACCAATAGATCAACTCTTTTGTTTTCAGAAGCAAAGGCTAAGGCATATTAATAAAATCTAGCACAAGGCCTTAAGATAGATTAACACATTTAACCAGAGCCATAGTCATACTTCTCAAATAAGATTGCAATACTCTAATATGAACATAATCACATGAGACTCAAACAATTAAGAAATAAATGTGTCATGCTACTATTTTAAGAACCATTTGGTCATGGATACCATTTCTAGGGAATTAAGCATATATAGGTAACTGGAAATTAAGCCAAATGAATGCTAACGAATCACACAAAGGGAGGGAATGATGCGTAGGAGTAAGGTATTGTAGAATATCAAAGACATTATTTACAATTTCATATAGAGAGACAAAGAATTGATCTTTCAAAAATATATGAAATGGCTCCTTTTTAATCAAATAGATCCACTAGTAACTTAAGATATACAAACTGAAAATTTAATATAGAAAAAAAACTTATCAGCATTCGAGACCAAGACTTGTTTTACGGTTTGTAAAGAAAAGGTGACCAAAGAACCATAACCAAACCACTTAAAGAATTTTCTCGACAAATTAATTAACAACTGGCTTAACAAAAAGAAATTATCACGCAAGCATAAAGAACTCCAGGAAGTCACAGGATCAACTCAAAAATGAGCCAACAAGAGGACACTCTTGACATTGCTTGAGATAGACTCGACTACGCTCAAATGAAAGAAGAGACGAGCAGTACTAAACTAAATGAGATGAAGCTATAGAGGCCTTAGAAAGCAAACACGATAATGATCTACAAATATGACATCAATATCCAAAAAACGAGAGAAACACAACCAGCATTCAACTTGGCCAGAGCATGAATGATTTCTACCAGATATGGCTGACGTACGGGCATTCAGAAACTCCAGAGAGGACGACCCGAAACATAAGCAAACAAAGAAAGAACTAAACTATGTAGTTAATAAACTTGGAATGGAAACTAAACGAACTTCAAACCCATTTTAGACACAACAAAGCAGAGGTTTAACTAACCATAGAGATACCAATCTAATTAATGAACATAGTGACCAAGCAGAATTAAAGAAAAACTCGTTGATGCGGGATTTGAACTCGCAGCCCAAAACTTCAAGAAAACAAGATTATGGATGAGCTAACCATAGTACCAACACACTCTTATTAACAATCTTCGCATAGAGTATTAAACATACATAATATGCTACATTGAAATGAAATACAAAGGAAACGAGGGTACCTTTCTTGTAGCAAGCGAGCTGGGACGACAAGCTCGAGAGGCAGAATCTAAGCAGCGAACTTTTTGGAATTTACGATTAGAGAATTGTTTTAAAATTTCTTGAGTGTAGAATGAGTATTGTCAAAGAACCAAGCTCTCGAGAAATCCCCCTCATCACTAAGAGTAGGGGGTTATTTATAGGGAAAGTTGGGGTGATTTAGGGAGGGAAATCCGTTGGATTTTTGAAAGAAAAGTTTGAATTTTCCTTCGCTCCTTTTCGAGATCAACACTAAAGGACATGGGGAGTCCATTCTCTGCTCTGAGACTCCGCGAAATGGGGGGAAAAAGAGGCATGAGTATGATGCATTAGGTTGCTAGGGTTATGGGTTCGCAGAGTAGTTGGGCAAGATTTTCGAGTTTGCAACGCAATTTTCGCTAGGATTTCGTCTGGCGTCTGGTATGTTGGTTAAAGAAGAAGAAGAAGAATGCAAGGGGTCGGGTAGTGTTGCTGTATGTATTGATATTGTTGTTGGGTTAATTCTTTTGTTTTGTGGGCTAGTTTGGTTTATTGAAAGAGTGGGCTGGGAGAAACTGGGAACTAGGCTACTGAAATGAGAGAAAAGGCCCAAACTTGTTCTTTTGATAGGTTTAAGGTTGAAATAGGAGTGGCTAGATTTTGCAATTGCAAAATGGCTAAATGGGTTGCACTTATAACCATAAAAAATTCAAAACATAGTCGAATTGAGCTAATTAGCAAATTTGGTTAAGATTCAAATAAGATGAATTAATATTAATTAATTAACAAGCTTCTTAATTTTAACAAAATACAATAATTAACTCAATTATAAACTAAGAACTAAAAATATAAGCATAATTTAAACTAAACTAATTTAATGAAATACTTACTAAAATTAAAATCTTTTTGAGATGATTTTCTAAATGTTTATAAAATATATCAATTATATACAAAATTATATAAAACATATATGTTACTTAAAAAATTATAAAAATGATGAAATTAATTAAAAGTAACTTGAAAAATATTTGAAATTTATGAAAACTAATTATTTCAAATCGTTTGAAATTTAAGAAGCTCGGTGATTAATCTACATTGTGGAGGTCCAAAATTGGGTGTCAAATAGTGACGTAAACCTCTCTGCAGAGCTCATGAGTCACTTATCTTATAGAATAATTGCATTTGAATTGTCTGCACCAGACACTCTATAATAGACTGGTATAGAAGATAAAAAAAAGTAGACTCTTATGAAGATGATAAGATTAATTATTGACTTATTATTAGTTATTTTGTTTTGTTTGGGATAGGTTCTAATAACTACATATCACATTCTGAATTCAATTTCTTTCCAATACGTACCTTGAATAACTATAGAACTAGTTGGATTTGACGTAAGTCTAATCTGTGAAATGTTCAGAAATAGGATTGTCCAGCACATGCGCTGTAATGGAAAATATCCTTTAAATTGCATGAAACTTTTTGTACATTAGCGTCTAAGTCATTTATTCTGAATAGAATTCGAAGGTTGGTTAATGAATGGACATAACGGTTCATTGAAAGTGAAGTCACTACCAACATGTAAGTCTTGTTTAGAAGGAAAAATGACTAAGAGACCTTTCCTCTTAAAAAGGAAAAAGAGGTAGTGATAAGTTATAATTAATCTATTCTGATTTGTGTAATAAATGAGCATTTGGGCAAGAGGTAAATTTGAGTATTCGGAGTTTTCAAGAAGGTTACTCATGATATGAATATATTTTTTGATGTTTTGTAAGTCTAAATGTATTGGTAAACTCAAAATATTTAAGACATGCAAATAGCATCATGAAATATATATGAAGTCACTGCAATCTGATTGTAGTGACGTAAACCTCTCTGCAGAGCTCATGAGTCACTTATCTTATAGAATAATTGCATTTCAATTGTCTGCACCAGACACTCTATAATAAATTGGTATAGAAGAGAAAAAAAGTAGACTCTTATGAAGATGATAAGATTAATTATTGACTTATTATTAGTTCTTCTGTTTCTTTTGGGATAGGTTCTAATAACTACATATCACATTCTGAATTCAATTTCTTTCCAATCTATACCTTGAACAACTATAGAACTAGTTGAATTTGACGTAAGTCTAATAAGTGACATGTTCAGATATAGGATTGTCCAACACATGTGCTGTAAGGGAAAATATCTTTTAAATTACATGAAACTTATTTGTACATTAGCGTCTAAGTCATTTATTCTGAATTGAATTTGAAGGTTGGTTAATGGATGGACATAATGGTTCATTGAAAGTGAAGTCACTACCAACGTGTAAGTCTTGTTTAGAAGGAAAAATGACTAAGAGTTTCCTCTTAAGAAGGAAAAAGAGGTAGTGATAAGTTATAATTAATCTATTCTGATTTGTGTAATAAATGAACATTTGGGCAGGAGGTGAATTTGAGTATTTTGAGTTTTCAAAAAGGTTACTCATGATATGAATATATTTTTTGATGATTTGTAAGTCTAAATTTCTTGGTAAACTCAAAATATTTAAGACACATAAAAAATATATGAAGTCACTGCAATCTGATTGTAGTGACGTAAACCTCTCTGCAGAGCTCATGAGTCACTTATCTTATAGAATAATTGCATTTCAATTGTCTGCATCAGACACTCTATAATAGACTAGTATTGAAGAGAAAAGAAGTAGACTCTTATGAAGATGATAAAATTAATTATTGACTTATTATTAGTTATTTTGTTTCTTTTGGGATAGGTTCTAATAACTGCATATCACATTCTTAATTCAATTTCTTTCCAATTAGTACCTAGAACAACTATAGAACTAGTTGGATTTGACGTAAGTCTAATTTGTGACATGTTCAAATATAGGATTGTCCAGCACATGTGCTAAATGGGAGAATAAGTAAATTAGAATTAAGAACGGATTGTGTGTGTTAATTAGATATCCTAAAGAATGAAAGAATGTTTATTATGGTGTCCTAAAGAAAAGCCAATTGTTAGCATAACTGTCTGATTTCTAGAAAAGGATCATTTAGTAAACCATGTTCCTAGAAGTAAACTTTCTTTACAGGAATTGAACAAAGAAATAGCAAATAAGTCAATTTAAATTCAGACGCTCAAAAACATCTAATTGGTATGTCAGAAATTACGTTTCATTGCATTTAAGTAGTGGGAGAAATGTTACTAGACATAAGAAAACTACTACCTCAAGTAGTAGAAGTGATGTTGAGCAAATTAAAGAACACTAGATGAAAAGTTGTTAATATTTCAATATCGAAAGATTTTGAAGAAAACATTAAGACTCTAGATCATGAAAGTGTGATAATATAGTAGTGCTTAGTCGTAGTGGGATAATCATAGTGAAGATTGATTTGATTTGCATGCTTGAGAGAACTTTTATGATAGATTTCCTGAAAAGAAGTAAAGTCACGGAAGGTTTCATGAGAAGCTCTCTCAAGATCTAGTACAAAATCGATTTGTTACGACGAAGCACTACTAGACAAAATTGCATGATAAAATGACTTGGTAAATTTCTTTTGATAAGAAATAAAAGAATGCTTGTGAAAGTTGTAAATGCATAGTAAGAGTCTAAGTGGGAGATTGTTATGGTATATACTATTAATCATGTGTTCAGACATAGTATTTAACAATTTTCAAGATTAAATATCTAAGTGGGAGATTGTTAGGGTATATACTATTAACCATGCATTTAGATATAGTACATTATAACAATTGTGATGGTTAAAAGTCTAAGTGGAAGATTGTTGGGATATATACTCTCAACATATGTTAAGAAATAATACTTATTATAGAATAAATATTTGCTCAATTTTAATAGATCATATATTCATTTATGATGTCTGTTTACGTAGATGATTTAGTTTGTAGAGTTTTAGCTTATACATAGAGGATTAAATCATCGGTTCTTATAAGTATAAAGTTTTTTGTTCACAATCTAGGATGAAAATTGGACATGTCATCGGTACAATTGTAGCAGAAGAGTATATGTACTTTATCTTGATTATGAGAACGATACAATTTCTTGTGATAGTGCATTTTGTATGTATTAAACAGGACCAAGTAGAGATAGTTGTTTTAGACTGGCTGACAAAAACATATTCTCTAAACTATTAAATGTACTTATATTTTAATCTTGATATAACTATTATGATCTGTATATATTAATTATTGTTTTGATTTATATAAAGGTGAGATTCTGAGATGGGTCAATATGCCTGGTAGATTGATGATAATAATATATATTGGTGAATTAATAAGTTAGTTGATGGAATCCATGTCTCGTTATAGAGATTGATTGATATGCCTTTTTGAGAAACTTATAAATTTTCATCGTGTCAAACCTTGCAAGTGGATTTATGAATTTGACACATGAAATAAGTTAAGTAGTGCTCTAAAGGAAATTAGTCATTAAATTAAATTCGTCAGTAATTTTAATTTGTTGATTATTAGTTGTAATCTTAACATGGGGAATTACATAAGTGTTTAATGGGGAATTTCGTAATATAAATAGAAGAGTGCAATTACGAATTTCTAGTGGAATGATTTGTAATTTATTATGGTAAAAATAATTCAAATTAATTATTTGGAATTATTTCCATAATAGGAAGCCTCAGTAATTAGTTATGTGGTCCCTACAGTGCTCATATTTAACTAGAACTCAAAATCCCATTACTAAGGGGAAAGGAGTGAAAATAACGTTAGTTTTATTCAAGAGAAAACTAACGTGTATTTTTCTATTTTTCCAGAAAATGAGGTTTTCTACTCCTTTTTGGATTGGGAAGAAATCTCTATAAATAGGGATTCTCCTAACTTAGAAAAGAGATCAAAGGTTTCTATTCATACTTGCCCACCCAAGTATTGAGAGAGTTCGGATGTGAACTTGGGATCACTGTAGAAGACCATAGTTATTGTCTATTTTGTAGATTCGCTTGAAAGTCTATCTAACTCGTGGATTCGTTTAAAGGTATTTGCTCACTCTTCAAGAGGTAATTCTTGAGTTAAATTTCTGTAAGTTTATGTGTTCTAGCATATTATATGTATTCTAGCATAAACAGTGTTGGTTATCTATTATTCATGTAAGCAGAAAGATTCTAGTATTCTTCCGCTGTGCATATAGTTTTCCAACACATGGTGTGTTCCTCGAACATGAAAGGTATCTATTAGTGTAAGATAAAAATTTCTTACTGATAATAGAATTCAGTTTTCTATTATCTCTATATTTTAATCTAGATGGCTTCACTATTTTCTTTATATGCACATTATTTTTAAAAAAATAGCGTGTTAGCAGTAATGAAGAATTAAGGTGTCAAACTACTGTAGAGGACAT
Source organism: Solanum bulbocastanum (assembly GCA_037074985.1). Taxonomy (NCBI): domain Eukaryota; kingdom Viridiplantae; phylum Streptophyta; class Magnoliopsida; order Solanales; family Solanaceae; genus Solanum; species Solanum bulbocastanum. The sequence goes on along the minus strand of CM073597.1, from coordinate 24,251,129 downwards.
TACTATGAACCAATAGAAGCATTTGAGGTTAATTTTGTATTTCTACATGATCTTCGTACAACGTCCATTATTGTGAGAAAAGTTTGAAATAGTTTTGATGTTGCGTTCCGAAAGAAAAGGCTAGCTTGAGTTAATTCCTTGAGAAGTTCAAGTTAATCTTTAGGTTTGATTGGTTTGTTTTATATTTATTGTCTAATTGATGTGGTATTTTGCTTGGTCAAGAACGTTAAGTTAATCTTTAGTCTTGATTGGTTTGTTAATCAAATCCTTTTCTTTTTGATATGTTCCGATGCTCGAGTTGTCAATTTTTCTCTTTTGTTTGATACATATTATATTTTTTTGGTAAATGAATATATCTCTTGTTCCCTATTATTTTTCTGCAACTATATTTTCAAATTAGCTTTAAGAAGATAAAGTTCTATGGCCAACCCTAACTAATCTGTATCATTATGGATTACAAATTAATGAATTTGAAATGAAAAAGGAATATCTATATTTTATTTTATCAATAATTATTTCATAGAAATCACAATACAAGAAGAAAGTTTTGGAATGGAACATAATATATTCAGAGTTCATATTGAAATGATTTAAGACTATTAAGATGGACCTTCATCATTCTAAAGTATAGTATATTGAGGGATCAAATGAAAGAATAAAGATGATTTGAAACTTGACTAAGATGAAATTTCATCAACCTATTGTAGAACATACAATTGACATGTTGGTACTATTTCTACATATTTCTATCTCTCTATATATATTAATTTTATTCTTTTTTCATTTGAAACTAACTGTAAGTTTGCCATCAGCTATATAAGAGTCCATCCATCAAAATGCCATCATGAAAATGATCGTGCAATAGATGAGACAAATGTATCTTTTACTTTGTAACTTTCTAATATTTGTCCCTTTGCTCAACTTCTTCTTTAGTTGATTGAATTATTTTTTTTGTTCCTTGTAAGGTACTTCAAACTCCTGATTTAGTTTATGGAATAGCACACGTTGGCTGCTGTGATGGATAGTATAGCTCCTGATCATTTGTACTGATCAATGAAGATGTGTTTAAAGATTCAAATGATCTAATATATTTTTTTTAATATTATGTATTTAGTTCTTTAATATGATTCTATTGGACAATGTACTTTAGGTCTTATGTATGTTATATAAGTAAATACTTTTCTATCAAGACATTGATGTTCATAGAAGTCTTTTTATAAGGTATCTATTTGTTACATTACAAATCAAGTCATCCTGGTATCATCCATGAATCAATGGGAGGATTGTTGTTGTGCTAATGAATTTAGACGAATGTGTTACGACAATGGTTTGAGCGTCCTCTGAGTTGTTTGTCTCAAGCGTATTGAAATGACTTGCAATTTCATATTACTAATGGCAATTATAGTGGAACAACTTGGTAGGAGCTAGCGCAAATATTTCACGGGCCCAACGTAGTAGGTCACTAGGTCTGCTTTCCGTAAATACTAAAGTATGCTGAAAATTATTGGGTTACATTTCCACAAATGGTAAGGAAACAATTTATTCAAGTTGTGTGCATATATTGGTGAAAGGGATGATCAAGTTAGTAAAAAAATGAAGTCTATTCACACAAGCATTTGCACATTATACATACCAGCACCAAATCATACACACCAACACGAAATCATTGATAAAATAAATGACATAAATATTGACACAACTCAAACAACTTGCACCCGAAAAAAATAATCAAAAAGAAAGAAAGAGAGAATGCTCAAAGTTGTTAGAAACATTCTGCATTTACAGCCTATCATTTAAGCTCTCAACTTCACTATCATTGATGGATTTATGATAATATTCAATTTAAATTCTAGCGGCTATATCCTGACATTTACTTCCTTGATAAATATCGTTTTCCTTGGTTTTTGATTTCTGACTCTCCCGAGAAGCTCCAATAAGTGAGATGATGCTGTTTTCAGAGTTCAATTCATAAGTTCCAAAATTTGATACTCTATTTTCTTCCCTTAAGCTAGTGTAAACAATATCAGAAGGCTTAACATCACAAGACGAATATACAATCTTTGCCTCTGTACTACTATTAAGAATTTAACTTTCTTTTGCAAAAAAGCTTTTCATCATTGTCCAACTCTTGTTCCAACAAAGTATATTCTTTACTTGCAACTTGATACACAACTTTTCCTCCTTCTAACGTATCATTGGCCTCATCTCCCTCCATTATGAAATTCTGAGTAATGTCAATTTTGGCTATATTCTCTTTTTAATGTTGGAATCTGAAACCATCTCAACATTTTCTATAATGATCAAGTCATCTACCATTTTAAATTGAATCACATTCTCAGGCTCTGATTCATAATTAGAAATATATGAGATTCTAACTTTTGGAGCACTATCTAACCTATACGACACCAGAGCATTCGAAATTCTTAAGATAGTTGAAACAGCTCAAGTACTCATCATCTTAACTATCCCGGGTTAACCGTGCGATTTGAATGCCTCAAATTGGGCCATCAACAACTCTAGTTCATGAAAGAAAAATATATTTATCAGACCCATCCATAGATGTCCCTGTAGCTAGATTATCCACAACAAAAGGCCTATCACTATAGTCATCATGTCCTTCAATAAATTTGTTATCTACAACAAAAGGACTATCGCTATATTCATCATGTCCTTCCATGACTTTTGCGTATAGTCAGTTAAAGAAGATCTAGAGTCATCATAATCCCCATATGATACCTTTTTCAACAATTTCTTCATCTGGCATGGGCTCAACGAAAAATTGCAAAAAGAACATAGAAAAAATATTGTTTTTACTTGATAAAAATATAAATGTATATTATTGAAAGTGTTTTGTAACTGTTTGTAATATTGATAATGTCCTTTAACGTGAGTAATGCACTAACTTTTATTTTTCATATTTATCCATCACCTCCTGGAGAAGCCAAACTAAGTAGTTTGGAAGATTATAATTCAGTTGGGTTGATAGAACTATGCGGAGCCATCACGCAGTAGCCAAGGAAGTCGAGAGAATACGACGCGCAGTATGTCAACCTCACGATTAATGGAAGACCCACTCATTCTATGGTCGACACGGGTGTAGAGGTCAACATTATGACCAGGACGGCAACAACAAGGTTGGGGCTGAGTTACAGTCTAAGTAACACCCATATCAGGACAGTTAATGCACCAGCGACTCCCATGTGCGGAGTAGCGCATAGAGTAAACATCATGCTAGGCAAGTGGCAAGGTAAAACCAGCTTCTCTGTCGCTCTCTTAGACCTCTTTGACATAATTTTGGGCAAGAGTTATTCTAAAAATACCACACGGTAATCGATCCTTACCTCCAACGACTCTTGGTCATGGAGCAAGAAGGGTCATGTATGGTGCCCCTTGTTAAGGTACCAACAATAGAAGGACAAGTTCAACTAATGACCATGCAACTCGTGAAAAGCCTTAAGAAAAATGAGTCGACGTTTATAGCCACCATTGCAAGTTCGGATGATGACAATAGTGATAAGGAGTCCTTGCCACCATGCATGAAGAAGGTTCTAGAAGAGAAAGGACGTGATGCTAGAAAAGCCGCCAAGGTGCTTGTCTCCTAGGAAGGAGGTAGATCAAAAGACCGAGCTAGAAGAGATAAGGAAGCAACTAAGGGAGTTTTGCAAGGGCATTGATCGAATCAATGGACTACTGGTCACGCATACGAAAAGACAAGACTCGATTGACCATGCAGCAGCAATGCGACGAGGTCGTCGCATCAATAGGTGGGGGAAAGTGTCATGACCCACTACTTTGCCCTTCAAATTTGGCATAAAAATAAGGGAGAAGAATCTATAGCTATGGAGATGTTAGTAGAAGACTCAAGAATTCCTTAAATCTTTTCTTAGAAGACTCTAGAATGCCTTAAAAAATATCTTAGAAAACTTTAGAATTCTCTAGAATAGTAGAGAATTCTAGAAGAGGGACATGATTACAAAAAAGTAGGGACTTGTATAGTAATTTTTATGTATACTTTAGCCCCTTAGGAAGTGGTATAAATAGAGAGACTCTCATTTGTAAATCATCAACCAAGTTGTAAGCAATCTTCTGCAAAGCAATACAAAGTCTTCTTAAAGCTCTCGTCTTTCTTTCCATTCTCTTAGCGATCTTAGTTTCAAAAGACTTACTTGAGCCTCAAAATCTAAAATGGAACACGACGAACACAAGAACAAACAAAATTAAAAGCACAACAATTGAAATCATTGAAAAACACAAGTAAAATTGAATATCAACAACAAATCCAAATGAAAAAAGAAAGAAATATTAACACACCCAAACTAAAATTTGGTCAAAGAAAGATGAAATTAGGGAATACTTTTTAATGAACTTTCAATTTTAAGGAAAACAAAGATATACAAAAAATCAAAGAAACAAGAAGTTTACATAGAAATTCGAATGAATGTTGAACAAAGGAGAAATTTTGATAAGTATAGAACTATGAAATAAAAAGTCGAAAGAAGAGGCAAGACAGTAAACAACAATGAGGTGTACATGGAAGACATATGAGTTAGACACATAGCTCTATTTGAGCATTAAACAAACAAAAAAAAATCATTAAATGTGATGATAAATGCATGTTGAAACAAGTCTTTTCTAATATAAAAGTATTATATAGCGAAATTTTACCTTTTCACTTACTATTGTTCTTCATATATAGCTATGTAATATTTCGCTATGTAATACTTTTATATTAGAAAAGACTTGTTTCAACATGCCTGTATCATCACATTTAATGCTTTTTTTTTTTTTGTCTTTTTAATGCTCAAAAATCACTGTGTCTAACTCATATGTCTTCCATGTACACCTCATTGTTGTTTACTGTCTTGCCTCTTATTTCAACTTTTTACTCCGTAGTTCTATGCTCATCAAAATATATATATATATATATATATATATAAATATATAAGGCCGATATACTCATTACTCAGTGATACTATAAGAGTATATCTATATTTTTGTGGTATCATTATGATTTCTTATTCACACCTTACTTATTATTAGTCAATGATATTATTACAAATATATATAAATTGTTGTAGTATCATCAAGGTTTCTTGTTCACACCCTACTCATTAGTACACCGATTTCCATTTAATGAAACTGTCATTATTGTATTACCGTTACATCACATCCAAGTAACAAGAGCAAATTCTGCCAATCTAAATCGAAGTTGTGCCCCATTAACATAATTTTGTATTTTTAAAAATAAAATAAACTACACTAAATGTCAAATGTAATTTTGCAGATCCAAAATCACATATTATGAATTTTTTCTTATTTATTTATTATTGTAGTCTAGTAATTATTTTTATTAGTCTGAAAGTAGTCAATTAATATTTTATATTTTTGTATTCATTTTGTTTTTTCAAAAGACAAAAATATAAAAAAGAGAAAATAAATTAAAAAAGATGATAAACAAACCAAAAAAAGAAAACAAAGTAGACGAAAGAAACAAATAATAAAAATGCTACCAAATGATATCTCTAATAAAGGTTGAAATGAAAAAAGAATAAAAACAATAAATGAGAAAAGAACAAAAGAGAAAATAAAAATAATAAATGAGAAAGAGCAAAAGTAATGAGCAAAAAATAATTTATTTTATTTTCTTAAAAAGGTAAAATATAGAAAGAAATAAGAAGAAGAAGATAAATTAATAATAATAAAAAAATAAATACAAATATTACCAAATGATATCTCTAATAAATGATAATTTGAAAAAAGAATAAAAATAATAAATGAGAAAATAAAAATAGTAAATAAAAAAAGAACAAAAGTATTTTATTTTATTTTTTTAAAAAAAGGTAAAACTATAAAAAGAGAAAAAAAAAATAAAAGAATATAAACTAACAAAAAAAATAGAATTAATAAAAATATTATCAAATGGTATCTAGAGTAAAGGATAAAATATAAAAGAATAAAAAGAATAAATGAGTAAAGAATAAAAGAGAAAATGAAAATAATAAATGAAAAAGAACAAAAGAAATAAGTCACAGCACAAAAACAATAAATGAGAAAAAAGAACCAAAATAATTAATAATACTCCTTTCGTCCACTTTCAAATGTCATGTTGTGCTTTTCAAAAGTCAATTTGATTAATTTTCAAAGTTAAATTAAATTATATTAATTTAATATTTTAAACAAAAAAATTAGAAATATTTATACGACTAAAGCGGGACATGAACTGTAATTTATTTCGGAAGAATAGATATTTGGTGAATTAGTTTGAATTGGACTACAAAATTATAATTATTTTATGTTTTGTGGTCCATTTAGATAGTTTTCACTTATTTATTACTCCCAAAATGCATCTAAACATTAAAAAAAATTAGTACTTCATAATAAAAATTGAACAAGTAAAAATAGAGGGATTAAAGTCTATTTAAATCCAAAATTGCCAATTATATGAGCATAAAGAGCACGTGTCTCTTGATATACTTGCCATTAATATGGGGCTGAATTGAGAAAGGTGTTATTACGATTGTACCCATAAAAAACATAAGCATCTATTTTGGTCAACAGAGGGGTAATATAGTAAATTAGATATAGCGCAGGTTATCACACAAATACTCGAATTACCACACGCCTCTCCCATAAGGTCTCTCTTTAGATCGTTGTTCCTCACAACTCTTCCTTCCCCTCTCTCTCTCTCTCTATATATATATATTCATCCTTCCTTGTCGCTCTACAAAGATCTTCATATAAAAGAATCCTTCTTTCAAATTCTTTACCCGCTACAAATTCATTTTTTCTTTACAACAAACAAAATCCTCCAATTTCAGCAAACCCTAGTTTTAGATTTTTTGAGTTTAAAGGTCTGGATCTGACCCTTTTTTCATCATCCGCACATGTAGTTTTGTTAAATATTCGAGTTTTATTATAATAATCTGTGTATTAGTTCAATTGTACCGAATTTGTGCTATACATTATACTTTATCGATAGGAATATAAACTTCTTTTTTTTTTGCTTTAGCAATACTAGTTCTGATTCTCTCCATGTTGGGTTTAATGGAAAAATAATAATTGATAAGAGAAGCAAAAAAAAAAATTGGGTTTTGATTTTCGTGTTTAGGTGAAGAATTATTATTCTTGTCTACCAAGATTTTTGACAGAAAAAGAAAATTTTTTTCTGTTGAGATTAGTGTTTTATGGTTTGGAGGAATTACTATTTTCATAATTGATGAAGAGATATTGACTATGTATAAATGTAGATAACTTTAGTGTTAGGGAGCTCAACTTTTTGAAGATTGAATTGGAACAGCTCTAAAATAGAGCTAAATTGAGAAAGAGGGTTTTTATATAGCATGCCCAACTAGCTTGGGATTGATTCGTAGTAGTTTGTGTTGTTTATCAATCAGAAGTTGATTCTATCTGCTAACTTTAATCCCTTGTTGTAGAGTTTTGTGTACGGAAGGGACTAGGTCAAAAGAGGAATGGCAGATCAGGGATTAGAAGGGAGCCAGCCAGTGGATCTTACCAAGCATCCTTCTGGAATAGTGCCTACTCTGCAGTAAGTTAATTCTTATCACTTCTACTAACTTTATTACCTATAAAAACCAGTAAGAAGGCCTATGAATTGTTTACAAGTCATTGATCATTTATTCATGTCCAAGAAACTTAGCGTTTATTTGATTTTTTAAAATGTTGTGTAATAAATTGTCAATTTATTGTTTTGGAAAACAAATATTATCAATTGCATTAAAATGGAGTGTGTACTACTGATATCCACCAGATATCCACGGCTCCCTCGGGGATTTCTTGGTTATCAAGAAAAACATAGACAATAGAGAAATTGGAGACGGGGAACTGAAAATTTGTAGAAAGGGAAGTTTGGGTCATGGATTTTTTGATTAAGAACTTTAAGAAGTTTCAACAAGCAAGAAGCCTGCTTGGATGGGCTTTTAGCTTTTGCCTTATAAGCCAAAATTCATAAGTTAGGAATGTTAACTTATGAATTTTGGCTTATTTTTGTCTTAAAAACAAGTGCTTAAGCCTTAAAATCACATTTTTGTTTTACCTTCTAATACTACCAAAGTGCTTAAAAGCTATTTGTCTTAAAGGAACTTGATATAAGTCTATCCAAACCGGCAGTAACTTCTGTTAAGAACTTTGCGATCCCAAATATTTGGGTCTTTTCAAATAGGTTTAGAACATTAAAAGACGTGTAAATATGTAATTAGTCAATAATCCTCTTCCACTATTACCTAGCAATTTTTCTTTGTATGCTTTCTTTTCACCTAAACATACTTGTCATTTCTGTTTAGATAAGTTCAATGAGTGATATAATTACTTCTAATATGTTAGGTTGATTGGTGCAAGCAGTAGTAGTGTGTTTTTTAAAAGTATATTTTTCACTAAGTGATATATGCATCTGTCATTCTTTTTAACTGCTAGGAATATTGTCTCAACGGTTAATTTGGACTGCAAGTTGGACCTGAAAGCTATTGCACTTCAAGCTCGAAATGCAGAGTACAATCCGAAGGTATATTTCTGTGTTGTAGTTGTTATTGTAGTTGGTGATACTGATAAGATACTAGATCCTCTGAATGCACATTCAGGATGTGTTTTATCTAATATGTGAATGGAGCTATGTACTATTAGATCTTTTTTTTGAAATTGGTAAATTGTATTCATTCAGCATTAAGGTTATGCTGGCCACCTCCAAAAAGTTCACAAAAAAGAAAAGAGAGATACTTACAAAGAGCCTATAAAATCCACTAGTTGGATTTCCTCTTCTATATTCTGTTCTTTACTCCAAAAACCTAGTGAAGTAATAACTTTCCACTTAATCTTCAAAATAGAGGATTCTCTTCCTTCAAAGATCCTCTGGTTCCTCTCCTTCCAAATGGTCCACCAGATGCAGGCTGGGACTGTCCTCCACCATCTTTTTTGGCTTTTGCTTCCTCCTCTTCTGATCCAACAGCTAAGCAAATCTGCAGTATGTTCAGGCATGATCCAGTTGATTGCAGCAATGGAAGTGTACCTAACCCAAACTTGTGTCGTTACTTTGCAATGCATGAAAAGGTGTTTGTTGGTTTCTAGTGCCTCCTCTAGATGCTATGATGGACCCCCTTTTTTGCAATGCCTCATGTGTCAAGCATGCTTTCCTAGCTACTAGCCAAGTGAAGCATTTCACTTTATTAGGAGCCACACTCTTCCACATAGTATTCCAAGGTCTAGTTGACCTGCCTGCAACAACACTCAGTCCCCTTTTGTATACCCTGTTAACAGGGAAAATTCCATCATTGTGGTGCCTCCAAATGAGTTTGTCTGAGTTTGTATTAGTGCCCAGAAAGTTTCCTATTAGTTTTAGAAAATCTACTACCCATGGTATTTCCCAATCATTTAGGGGTCTTCTGAAAGTCAGGTTCCACCCTTGAGGAGACCCCATTTCTTGTATATTGCATCCAGTATTCAAGCTTATTGAGAACAGTCCAGGAAAAAGGGAGTGAAGTGTGCCATGACCACTCCAGTCCTCTTCCCAAAAAAGTATCTTGTCTCCCCTACCAACTCTAACTTTAGTGTTTAGCTTGAGCGTCATCCATGATTCCTGATAGATTTCCAAACCCCAACCCCATATGTATTAATCACTTTATTAGTGCACCACTGCCCCTCCGGACCATACTTATGAAGGATAATCTCCCTCCACAAGGACTGATTTTCTTGAGTAAATCTCCATAGCCATTTGATAAGTAAACTCTTATTATGAAGCTTTAGGTTCCTTACTCCTAGACCTCCAAAACTCTTGCTTTGCTGAACTGTGCTCCATTTTACCAGGTTGAAACTTTTCTCAATCTTGCTTCCTTGCCATAAGAAATCCTTCCTCAACTTGTCTAAGATTTCCACCACCTCACCGGGGATGGGAAATAAAGACATTACATATGTTGGCAGAGAATCTAGGACTGCATTGATCAAAACAACTCTACCTCCCTGGGAAAGGTATTGTGATTTCCAAAGAGCTAGTCTTTTTTCTGTTTTCTCTATTATTCCATCCCATATATTCACAGCTTTGTGATTAGCACCCAATGGCATTCCCAAATAAATTGTGGGCAACTCCTCTATCCTGCACCTCAAAATAAGTGCCAGAGACTAAATTTGTTGCACCTCTTTCACTGGAAAAATATTGCTTTTCCTCCAGTTAATCTTCAACCCAGAGCAAGCTTCAAAGATCACCAGTATCACCCTTAGGTAGCAAATTTGTTCTTGTTCAGCTTCGTAGGAAACCAGTGTCATCAGCATATAGTAAGTGAATCTCCTCCATGATTTCATTGTTCATGTTCTTAATGTTGAAGCCTTTTATCCAGTTGTTTGTTGCTGCCCTTCTCATCAGACTGCCTAGCCCTTCCATAGCTATGATAAACAGGAAAGGGGACAAGGGATCCCCTTGTCTCAGACCCCTTTCAGCTGGAAAAAAACCTGCAGGTTCTCCATTTATCAGAATGGAGAACCGGGTAATTTTGATACAGAATTCTATCCACTTAGTCCACCTTCTCTCGAATCCCATTTGCCTGAGAGTGTTCAACAAGAAACTCCAGTTCAGGTGGTCAAAGGCCTTTTCAATATCTAATTTGCACATAACTCCAGGCACATCTCCTCTAATCGTGGTGTCAATGCATTCACTAGCAATAAGAGCAGCATCCATTATTTGTCTCCCTTTGATGAAAGCCATCTGGTGGTTGTTTACAACTCTGCTTATTACCTTCTTTAATCTCTCAGCCAACACCTTTGCTATGATTTTGTAGACCCGGAGATTAGACTAGTGGGTCTGAAATCTCTTAGATCATTTGCTCCAACCTTCTTAGGAATCAAAGCTACAAAGGTGGCATTGAAGCTCTTCTCAAACTTGTGGTGAGAATGAAATCTGTGGAATGTCTGCATCAGTTCTTCCTTTATTGTTTCCCAGAAAGCTTGAAAGAAAGCCATGATATAGCCATCTGGTCCAGGTGCTTTTTCTGCAGCACACATCTTTATCCCTGCCAGTACCTCTTCTTCCTCAAAAACTCTCTCAAGGTTGTTTCTTTTTTCTGTTGAAATACCTTGTACTTAATAATGATTCAAATAAGGTCTCCAATTTTCTGATTCTTTGTAGAGATCTTGATAAAAATCTACAATGGAGCATTTGATAGCCACAGGATAGTTCTCCATTGATCAACAAGGAATCTATAGCGTTGAGTCTTTTATGTGCAGTGGCCATTCTGTGAAAAAACATAGTGTTTTTATCACCACATTTGATCCACTGGACTCTGGATCTCTGCCTCCAAAATATTTCTTCATTCCTGGCCACTTCGTCATATTCCATGGCTAAATGTGCCTTTACCAACTGCTCATCATCATTTAAGGGTCTGCTTTCTTGCAGGGTCTCCAAGCTCCCTATTTGATCTAGGATGTGGCTTTTTCTTGCCTTCCAGTTCACCTTGTGCTCTTTGCTCCATTCTTTGAGTTTAGCCTTTAACATGCTTAATTTTGTTGCCAGAATATAGTCAGGGGTACCAGATATGATAAAAGAACACCACCATTCTTGAACTTTTTCTTTGAAACCTTCCACATTAAGCCACCACTTTTCGAATTTAAAGTAAGACTTCTTGATATTACCATCTCCACAAGTCCAAAGAATGGGGTTGTGGTCAGACCCAAGGCTAGGAAGAGAGCTTTGCCTAATCTGAGTGAACATTTCATCCCAAGGAAAAGAATACAAAAACCTGTCTATTCTAAAAGCATTCCTGTAATTTGCCCCTCCTCTCCAAGTATAGGATCCCCTGAAAAGTGGAGGGTCTATGAGTTCCAGCTCATTAATGCAGCTGGAAAAATCAGACATTGCTCCAGATAGGTTAACACAATTAGTTTTCTCAGATGGAAATCTTTTTGTATTGAAATCTCCACAAACCACCCAAGGCCCTTCACACAAACTCCTCATTGCTCCTAGTTCTTCCCATAAATCTCTTCTTTCATTCCTATCACAAGATGCATAGACAGCTGTGATAAACCAGTCTAAATCTTGATTAATCCCACACAATTTGCAAGTAATCATCTGGCTGCCACTCTCTACTTCCTCCCCGCTCCAAGCCCTTTTGTCCCACATGATAATGATTCCTCCCTTAGTCCCTAAAGCTTCCATCCATACTCCCCCCATCCATCTATTCCCACCCAATTGTTGAATATAGCTTCCCACTGTCCCATTTAGTTGTCTCAACCAAGACTATAATGTCTGCTCCCTCCTGTTGGATTCTGCTCCTTACTAGATTTCTTTTCTCCTCCCTATTTAACCCCCTAACATTCCATGCTAGAATTTTCAGCTTCATAACAACTGAATGGATTGTTTCCTCCCTCTGCTTTGTGAGTCGCTCCTTGATTCTGCATGCTTAAACTTTATATCAACGAAAAGGTTTTTGAGCTCTTGTGGGACCATCTGCTTGTCGTGATTTTTTGTTGAGAGTTCAATTGTTGGAGCTTCCTTCTCTCTCCTTTGATTGAGGAACAATGTTGTGGCCTCTTCTATACACCCCTCGAAAGCTGCCCCAAATTCTTGACTTAATCTGAGGATATTTTTTTGGACCCATAAATTTGCTTTTTCCCCTGCTGCTTTGCTACACCCAGAGGCATCAGAACAAATTGGGGTAGGATCCCCAAGAGTTATTTGCTTCATTGTGCCTTGGTCTTCTACCTCTTCTTCACTGCCTTCTTCCCCCCTTATGGTTAAATTTGCCCCTCCTGCATGTAATTGAAGTTCTGCTCCCAGAATCTCAATTTCTTGCTGGTCGAGCAATTTCTCAACTTCAGAGATAATGCTTTGATCGACTAAGGTTAAAGAGCTGTCTTGGGTTTCTGTGATGTTGGGCCATAAGTTTACTTTATCCAGAAAAGGCTCTATAATAATTGAGTTAGAGAGCAGGCCCACAGGTGGACCAAAACAATTCGTTGGGTTACAACCCACATTAAAAGACTCCATAGGTGGCCAGCTCACATTTGTTTTGCCCACGTGATTTTGGATCAGACTGGGCCCCACAATATTGCCTATAAAAGGCTCTTTATCTAGGGGTTCTTTCCCTTCCCTCTGTAACCCTAAAGTACGATAGGTCAGCAATACCTTTCCAGAGTTGCTCAACTTGTCCCTTTCACGTGCGCTTTCTAACCTAGGACTGATGTCTTGACTGTTGTGCTGGTTCTCCTCCAACCTACGAAACCTTGCCAGAGCTTCCACCCACACTGGAAGTGAAAAGATCAGGTCTCCGTCTGAGATTTCAACTTCTCTTGGGATGTTTTCAATGGGGCCTTGCACTTTTAGATGTGCCCATAGAAGATGATTTTTTAACGAGGTTTCTTCTTCTGTTTCTATCCACCCCCCGCACTTATCTCCTATTTCTTTAATGATTTTGGCCTACCAGAGATGCAAAGGAAGGCCAAAGATTCTAACCAAAACCAACCAAACTTGTGATGGGTTGGGAAAGCACCCACTGTTGGAGATCACCAATCCAACACTAGTTGCTTGCCCTGCCTCTTCCAGTTGCCAAGAAGAATATGTTCTGCATCCTCTCTCGAATGGAACTCGAACAGAAACTGTATGCCATTCATATCAAAGATTTGGAAGTTGAAAACTCCTTTCCAAACCTGTTGAGCCCACCTTCTTACTTCACTCCTCGTTGGGATCTCATCACACTCGGGAAAACTCCCTATTAAGCATCTGTTTAGGAGGTCCTTCCCATCATGGCTTGTAGAGGCTTTCAGAATCTTCTGCTTGTTTAAAATGATTGGCTCCTGAGCAGTCCACCTATTCTTTTGGAGAGCTTCCTTATAGCTATCTTCACCCCTCAAAAATTGATGTTTCAAGGCCCCAGGCACTGGAGCATAACCATGCTTTAAAGACCCCCTATTAATGAAGCTTTCAGTGCGATTTACAATACCCAACCACCCCTCATTGGCCTTGTTCTCAGGAATAATAATGACTGATATGGAATAGCCATTTACTGTGATAACTAACAGGAATCTACCGAACTTGTTAAACTTTAAAGAGCAAAAGATGTTAATAGAAACATCCCTGACTTTCCATGTCTTGAAAGTCCTCCCCCTTACTTCTGATGCTTCCTTCATTTTTCTGCATAACCACCAAAGAGCTCCACTGCTCAGTGTCATTCTCCTCGTATACAATCTGGAGCTCTCCACCCTTTCAAACCAGGTCTCGGTTGATGATTTAGTTTCTAAAATGTCATAAGACTTCCCCCCAGATCTGAAATAAATACGATTTTCCATAGTCTGGAAAAAAGGCTTTCAAAAAAATGGTTGAAAAAGAGATTCCGGTGGTTGAAGACCACCGAAGGAGGTTCCAAAGGCCCGGAAGGAGCCTTTAGAGAAGAGTCTTGGGATTAGTGCCTGAGAGAGTTTTTCTGGCTTTTCTTTTTATATTTGGTCATAACCCTCCTATGTACTATTAGATCTTCTTATGAGATTGTAAGAGATTTGCTTTTTTTGCTTACCTGTTGCTTTCAATTGATTTGTATTGAACTTCATAAATTCGAAAAGTAAAAAACGAACAGAGTGTTGTTGCTTTCGTGGTTCTGAATTTTGGGAGATAATAGAAGCTTCCCGCGGAACTAAATGTTTATTTGAGCATGTGACTATTTTTCCTGACAATAACTCATGAGTCAATTTTCTCCCTTTAGTGGTTTCCCAAATGATGTTTTTATACAAGGATTCCACTCCAAATGATTTGTTTTTAATGTCTAAGTGTGTGATTTCTTCCCATGTGTCCAAGCCTTGGTGGACAGTACCCTATGGAATGAGTCGAGGTTCGTGCACATTGCCCGAACACTGTCCTTATAAAAGCAAAGCCTAAGCTTGTGAATGAATTTTATTGTCTCATATTGCTAATGCTCACAAAAAGGAGTATAAAGGGAGTAACAATGACCATAATTAAGGACCTATGAACAAAGTGGTCTGACTTTTTGAGTGTTTGGTCACAACTGGTACCGAGGCTCGTGCTCTAGTTCTCTTGGCTCAAAAACTAAGTCCTGAGGTCGTCTCGATATGTTAAAATTAAATTACTGCCAGTAAATCATTCAACTCAATCATTAACCAATTTGAGTGAGATTAAGGCCTTAAATCTCTTTTCATTCTTTCCTACATAAAAACATGAAAGACTTTTTCTTGTGGAAGCCGAGAACATTTTGATTGAATTAGTAGACGAGTCACTAGCATCAATGGATTCAAGAAATAAGCTTCCTTTTGGAGAATTCACCAACACATTGATGATCATTTTTCCCGTTCTAGCCGTCCACTTATCCATCATAATGGAACATCCAAACTTGTTCCATTCTACTCTATGTTCTTCCACAATTTTTTGTCTCTCTTCCACTTCTTTGGCTAGACAACGGACACTAACTTCGTCATAAGTGGGAGGCTTCATTCCTGGACCACATTGCCTTATGGCCTCAATGAAGGCTCCAAAAGTGTCGGTATAATTGACACAATTGAAGGGGGGCCCTGCATCATACACCCACCGTGAAAAGGCAGCAACTGCGCATTCCCTTAAAATTCCCTTGGCAACATCCTGAAAACTTCTTTTACCATTTTTCCCTGCATCATCTCCTGACTTTTGTGGAAAATAACAATCTAAAGGACCTTTTCTATCGGTTGATCTGCAACTTGAAGAGATTGTTGCATTCATTGCTCCTTTTTGTGACTTTATATGAAATGATAAATCAGCAGCTTCACCTTCCTCCATTTCTTCGTCGTCATTGTGACTTTATATGAAGTGATAAATCAGCAACTTCACCTTCCTCCATTTCTTCGTCGTCATTGTGACTTTATATGAAGTGATAAATCAGCAGCTTCACCTTCCTCCATTTCTTCGTCATCATAATCATCAAGATTCCTCACATCCGTTTGATAAAACATTTGATGTTTTAGATCCTTTTTTCCCTTAACATATCTTCTAATTTCTTCCCTCACAACATTTGGGCATTTTGAACACCGTACGACATTCTTAGAAGTACCCATAAGATGTTCCTTGTGACGAAAGATTCCACCTTTAGATTGCTTGTTACAAAACACACATTCAACTGTAGATCGATTGGTCTCACTAACTTTTTTTCTATATTTCCAGGCTGGATCAGTCATTATTTTTTATCTTGCTGTTAAATTTGAAGAAAAAGCAAATATTATTTTCTAATCACTGTAGCAATGTATAATAATCAGACTCACTGTTAAGAAAAAAATCAGCAAGAAGTCCATTTTTTTTAAAAAAATAATCACTGTAGCAACAAATTATCTTGCTAAGAAATAAATCAACAATATAATCAGTTAATAAATGATTCACTTTTGATATAGAGCAGAAACAGAGCAGCAGTGCAGCAAAACAGAGTAGGACGAAAAAGGAGAAGTCTAGGTCCGCCAGAAAACAGAGCAACAAAGAGAGTATAAAAAAAGAACAGAAAGTCCTAGGTCCATGGTAAAGCAGAAGAAAAAAGATGTAGAAGAAGAAAGAACAAAGAAGAAGAAGAAGAACAAGAAGAAGAAGAAAGAAAGAATGAGAAATTACCTAAGGAAGAATGCGTGAAAACCCTAGAGGAGTAGTCAAACTAAATTGGGTCTCTTGAAATAAAAGGACACTACTTTTGTTTTTACTTTTAATCGATCTTTTAAGACCTAAAAAAATTAAGTGTCGCTTCTTGGGCTTCGGCCCGCTTCCTTGCTTGCTTCTTTTCGGCCTCATCGCTTCTATTCTGTAAAGCGTTCCCATGCCCAATCTCTATTTATTTCCGCCGGCCAGTAACCTGAAATGGGTTTCCACCATTCCAGCACTATTCTCGTCTTCCTTCACTCCCAGACCCCATTGAGCACATGTTCTGCACTTTTCCTTGATGGTAACTTGAAGAGAAAGAGTCGGTCATTCATCGCATGAACATTGACACTCACAGCTGATTTCCATGAGCTATTTGCTCATCCCCTTGCATCGTTCAGGGTTGGAGGTTCCTATGATTGGAACTTACCAACTAAGCATCTTCCCAGAAGATCTTTTTCTAATGCTGTCATGTCTTCAGTGATTTCAATGTTGGCATCATTTATTTGAATCTCTGCCTTCTTTGAAGCTGCTGTTGCCCATCTATTAGTATTGCAGCCTTTTTGAAGGACATCTCTAGTTTGATCTCAGTGATCGTTTGAGGCTGCTTCTCTCTTTCTGGTTCATAAATAAATCTTGCTATTTTGTGGGCTATGTTTGCCCACCCACCTCCGTGTGTTCTTTCCAGTGTGATAATAATAGATTCTTTTGACCTTGTAAGGCAATGAAACTGATGTACCTACCATTCTCATTGTATTTGAGAGTACAAAAAATGCTCTGAGAAATGGTACCTTGTTCTCCATTTTCTGCATAATGCCTAAAAGAACAGCTACGCGTCTTATTTATATGTACACACATGGATAATCAGCTTGCTGAGCTTGGGTTTGAGCATAACTTGTCATTGGTTTTAATATATTTGTACATGCATGTATATGGCCATGCAATGTTGACTTATTGAACTTGGTCTGTAAGTGACACAGCAGATCATAATCCAGCTTGAATTTTGATAAAAGGCTGGTGCTCGATCTTTTACAAAAAGTCAGTATTCTGGGCCTTTGTGTCTTGCATCCATTATTGGCCCATCTTTTCCATTTATTTGATTTCTCTTTTTGTGGCTTGCATCCATTTTTTGTTTCCACAACTATGGTCTGCATACCACAAGTTCCAGTTTGATTCTTTTTGGCACTTAACAATGCAGTTAATTATTAAGTCTTATCAGTTGGTTACCTAGCCTTCAATGTGAGCTATCTCTTTCACTTATCCAAAATATGTTCTCTTAATTGCTTACCAACTGGACCATTCTAGCTAGGAATTGGTCAGTATTGTTCTGGATATCTACTTAATTATGTCTCCTGTGTTTGCTTTTATACCTTCTTGTTTATGAAAATTTGGGTAAGGCTCTAAAACGATATATTAGATGTTCCTTTTTAAGGTTTGACAAATTAATAGAATTGCAGCAGTTTCATACAAAGTAATCCATGAATCATTAAAAGTAGGTTTTCTATCATTAATAGAAGGTAGATATGTAAAACATCTACTTTGACACATAAAATTTGTGTATAAGGCAACTAAGTAGCAATTGTTTATATTTTGTTTCTAAAGTTATACTTCCTAATTTGTTTCATCACTGTATTCTAGTAGGATTGCTGAAACAGACTATTTGTGAATAATTTGTATGTTGTATCAGCAGTGTTTCTTTGTCAAGCAATTGAGAATGACAGTATATATTACTTCAATAATTTGTTGTGCTTTCAGCGTTTTGCTGCAGTGATCATGAGAATTAGAGAACCAAAAACTACAGCATTGATTTTCGCTTCTGGGAAAATGGTATGTTCTAAACGGCTTTTGATGGGTTTGGTTTTAGCAAGTATTGTCATTGTTGCTGATCAAGTTGTTGATTAATTTGAATAATTCTGGAAACTTCTTACATAACCTTGGTATAATGAACTTCTCATTGTTCGTAAATATTCATTTTGTTATCTGCTGGTGATAAAAAAAACTTTTGTTATCTGCTTTTTAATTGTTAGTTTATCTGTCTCAGGTTTGTACTGGAGCCAAAAGTGAACAACAGTCAAAGTTGGCAGCCCGGAAAGTATGTACTAGTTAATAGCTAGTATTGTAACCTTTGTGATGAATCACCAGATCCTAATCTATGTTCGATGAATCAGATAATTCTAATTTGGATTAAGGATCAGTCTAGTATATTCCTTGAAAAGGTCCAGACTGTTCAACGAGCTTTTAATGTCTTATATTCCCTCCATTTCATATTACTTGACCCATGCTGACTTAGCACAACCCTTAAGAAAACTTTTGTTAGGGGTGTATTTTATTTAACTAATTTTATTAGTGATACTTTGCAAATAGCACAAGCAAACTGGAAAACGGAACTCTAAATTTGACTATTATTACTTTATGTAGTTATTGAATATTAAGGGTAGTATTGGAAAGAAATAGTACAACTCTTTGGATTTGCTAAAATGGACAAATAAAAAGAACAATCTACTTTTATAGAGGGGCCAAGTAAAATAAAACGGAGGGAGTAGTAGTTATTTTAAGAAATTGTCAAGTTCTCAAATTTCTTTTTATTTTTCAAGTACTTATCTTTCTTATTTTGATGTTCTCCTAATCTTTTTCAGTATGCTAGAATCATTCAAAAGCTTGGTTTTCCAGCCAAGTTTAAGGTAACCACCATCGCTCAGTTATTCAGTTTCTTGACATTTTATAGGCAGATATTGGCACATCCCTTCCCTCATCCTGAATGTGAAATGAAAATAACAAATTGGTAGAAGAAAACTGCCTCTTCAGCAAAAAAAATGGAAAGAGAAGAAAATAACTTATGTTCCCATCCTTATTACTACATTCTTTACAGTTTTAGATGTTTTTCCCATGAGTGCAAACTCTTTTCTAAGGTTCTACTTCAGAACTACACCTAATGGATATATTCCACTATATCTGGATCCAATAGTTCAATGCTGGTACCTATTTTCACTTGAGTCCCGCATAAATAAATAAGAGGACTTTCAAGTATATTTAGGATTCCAGCACAAAAGACAAATCAGAATACTGCTTTGAGCCAGGGGTAGGTGATCGAGGCAACTGCTCCGGTGCTTTGTATTCCCTAGAATCAAGGGAAAAAGTAAACTCACTACCTCCATCAACAAGTTGTGCAGAAGAAACCCTCTAGCTGCTTCTGTGCTGGGATGTGATTGAAAACATGCAGTATTCATTTTGCAATGTTCCGGAAGCGGCTAAGAAATATTTCTTTTATTTCAAGAATAGGCACTTGTTTTGAAATGCTTCAAAATGATTTAGAACTCTTTTAGACATTCCTTTCTTCTTTAGTTCTACTATTGTGGAAGCAATACACAAATAAAGGAACACTTGTTTCCAAACATTCCCTAGTCTGTAACTTTGTTCTTTTTGTTGTTTCTGCTATATATTTGAGTTATTTATACTGATTTTGCTCCATTGCAGGATTTTAAGATCCAGAATATAGTTGGTTCTTGTGATGTTAAATTTCCTATTCGACTTGAAGGCCTTGCATATGCCCACGGTGCTTTCTCAAGTGTAAGTATTGACATATATCAGTGTGCATAATTTTATATTGTAATTGCGATGGCTGTTGTACCTGTAAGCCCTTCATGGAATTTTTATTATTTGATTATGCTACTGGCCAACAAAATTCAGCATTTATTTGCCTTCTTTCTATTCAGTCTTCATATGTATAACCCTGTAATTGTATGTATATCAGAACAAATTTTAAAATTTCAATATATCATTCCTTTTGAAATATACTGTTTTAGGTAATATTCACTTTTTTCCTCATTATGTCTTCCTATTTATTAGTCTTCATTAGTAACAGATAAAATTCCAAAATTGATCAATTGTCTTGGAAATGATGGCTATTAGGAATACACAGAACTTTGTAGGCTCTGGTACCTTATGCGTGGTTAACAGAAGCTTTTGGTACAACAGAATAAGCAAGCATGAAAATGTAAATCTTTTCCTCAAAGTAGTTGGACCATTAATCAGAGAAAAAACTAGGTCATGGTTTTCGTTTAACTTTGGATTAACTGCAAATGGTGCTGAATTAAAGTGACAAAATACCTTGGTCATAAATAATCCACCTATCCAATCGACATCTCCTGTTTTGACTGGTCTGAAATATTAAACACACTGTAGAACTTCAGACCTACTATTTATATTTATCAACACTTCAAACTTAAACCATGACTTGATGTTCCTTATCACTATTGTTTATCAATTACTACTATGATATACAACAAACACAACAACTTACCCAGTGGAATTTCACAAGTGGCGTATGGGGAAGGTAGAGTGTACGCAGACCTAACTACTACCTCATGGAAGTAGAAGAGATTGTTTCCGAAAGACCCTCTATTCAAGTGTAGCAAGTCCAAGTACAAACAGTAAGAAAAAAATGAGGAAAAAAAAATAGCAATACCCTTCGGGGTGGCCCAGTGGTTTGGGCTTGGAACTTCCATGTTGGAGGTCTCAAGTTCGAAACCCCGTGCTAGCGAAAGCAAGGGGTTTGCTTCTAGGTCGAGCTCGTCGCACTGGGCTTACCTAGTGCGGGTTACCTCTCCTATGTGGTTTGCAAGCTATTGCATAGGAGCAGGGTAAACCCTGTGCGCACCGAAAGGGTAGTGGCTGCGAGTTTCCCTTGTCATAAAAAAAAAATAACAATGAACAAGGGAAGCAGTGCAAAGCCTCCCAGAAAGGAATAAGAACAACAATATAGTGCGACACTCAAAACACAATACACAACAGACTATGATAGATATCAAAAGCAAGAACTACAATATTACAGCTAGTACATCGACGACACGACTAAACACTCAGAAAGCAAGAGAACATTCCACTACCTACTAACCTTCTACCCTGTTATGCGTCTTCCACACTCTCCTATCTAAGGTCATGTCCTCAGTAACTTGAATTTGAGTCATGTCCTGTCTGATCATCTCTTCTAGTATTTCTTCGGTCTACCTCTCCTCGTACCTACTATAATATGTTTTTCCTAAAATATAATTATGTTGGTCAATTTAATTTTACAAAATTTGGTATGCGTATTATCACTCAGTTATAGAGAAACCAGTTATTTAACTGAATTTGATAGAGATGGACAAAGGCTCAACTTAGATTGTGATCTGTGTGTCCCCAGTGTCTGGCAAAGAACTTGTCGGCATGCTTTTTGTATCTTCTTGTCATGCAGTATGTTAGTACTTGTTACCTATTAAAAGTTTACAACCTTCCTGGTTTGTATGACCTTGTCGCTAATTGAATATCTCCCTCCTGGCCACCTTGATGGGCTTTTGGGGGGGGGGGGGGGGGGGAGGAGAAAAACTATGAAATACGAGAAGATAAATAAAATCTGGCGCCTCAACTCTAGCCTTTCAGTACACTTGCTTCCCTTCATCCTTTGTGGTCAAACTACTCTTGCCAAATCATGCAGTTAGTGTCTCTCATGGTCATCTGCTTCATACCCCATTGTATCAGCCTTGTGTAAGAATCTTGTAGGCATCTTTCTTATGACAATTTGATTCCCCCCAGTCCACCCCACCCTTTTGCAATATTGTGAGCATGTACTAAATTTAATTGAATAATTGCTTTGTAGGGTTAAGCTGTTCCATAATAGGAGAGTGGTATGATTGTATAACCAATCCTGCGTGCTTCATTTATGATTTGTAATTTAAAATGATTCCCACCCTTATTTCTGACTAGAAATGTAACTGGTACATAGTTCCAAGTGATTGGTCCAGGTGGGGATGCTTACCGTGATATGTTCATTCGAATCTGGATGTCATAAATAGAAACTCAAAAGAACTGTTTAGTGGGATTTCTGACAGATAAACCAGTATGTCGACTTGATTCTTAATATTCTTCCTCATCTTTCATTTTCTTTGTACAGTACGAGCCAGAACTATTTCCTGGATTAATATATCGCATGAAACAACCAAAAATAGTGCTGCTTATTTTTGTTTCTGGGAAAATTGTCATCACAGGAGCCAAGGTAATACAATAGTATCTGCCTGTTAAAGATTCTTCACTAAATTGCTGTATGTTATGCTGGTGACTTACCATTTTATCTTACTAGGGATTTTATTGTATTTCAGGTTAGAGATGAGACGTATACTGCCTTTGAGAACATATACCCAGTTCTTACTGAGTTCAGGAAGAATCAGCAATGGTATGATGATGGGTTGTTTATATATGCAATTTTTTGTTTCGCATGATAAAATGTTAGTCCGTTAATCAAACCAGGGAGAGGGTGTTCATATGCCCTTTAAATGTGTACTCCTAAGTGGTTACTTAACAAGCATGAAGACTCATGCGACACTGAAGCTAGTGTTGTGTCAAACTTTTAGCTTTGAAAGAGAAGACAAAATAGTTTGTAGGGAGAAAAAAGATGATTAGCAGTTTTAAAACTGAGGGGCCAGGGTATTCTTGTTTTAGCACCTTGTGCAATTTTTAGAGTGGCCTATTGCTATTTTATACAAGTAAATGTAGTTTGTTTCTACAAGTTATCCTCAATCCTTATATTACTATTGGTTGCTTGCAGAATTGATTTGATGGACTGTGGAGCATCTGCTATGACTAACTGCAGGGGGGTGGTTCAAAATTTGGAGACTTGTTTGTTTTTTTCTTAATTGTAGATATTCTATAAATCAGGCGTCGGCTTTTGTGGAAAGTTTGTTTAAGTTACAATTGATAGGTTGGAAGATTAGCAAGATGGGGATAACTGTGTTACTTCACCTGTAGTATATCATAAAATTTCAATTTAGAGACCAAAAGAAGCCAAACTGGTCATTGGTTCCAAATTTATTGTACTTGTTGCGTCTATAGTTCTTGATAGCGGTCTTTTGGTGTACTTTTCCTCAGTTTAACCTGTGCCTTATATGCTGAACGTTTTACCATGCCAATTTTATTTACAAAATATATATATAACAGCCGACCAAAATCTGTGAAACGAGGATACAGGAATCTCTTAAAGTGTATGTACAAGTTAAGTTTTGTTCTACATTGTTTTGTGTCCAGTACTTTTAGATCTTTACATCTCATTTCCTTCGCTAATTTCAACCCTTCTATGATGCTGCTACATAGTTATGTCATGAGACTTGAAGTAGGCTTCATTTTATTCCAATATCCCACTGCATGGTTATGTAATGAGACTTGAAGTAGGCTTCATTTTATTTCAATATCCCATGAACCACTTGCCTCGATCATTTCCAAAGATTCTTCCGAAAGCAGCATCTCCAGTTTGAAGCTTAATACCAAATTATTAGTACTTTATCAATTTCATCTGCATAATCTCTAAAGTGTTTACATATAAGATTTGGGGTGTCTTTGGTATGA
The DNA here is from genome assembly GCA_037074985.1 of Solanum bulbocastanum. Taxonomy (NCBI): domain Eukaryota; kingdom Viridiplantae; phylum Streptophyta; class Magnoliopsida; order Solanales; family Solanaceae; genus Solanum; species Solanum bulbocastanum. Next base: position 24,227,167 of record CM073597.1, on the reverse strand, counting down.
AGGAAATTGTTTTCTTGGAAATCAATTGGATTTTTGATTTATTTTTTCATATTTGGTTGGTGGGTTTTAGATTTTGGTTCGTGAACGAAAAACATTTTAAAGAAAATATATTTTATTTTTTACTAGAGAATAAAAAATAATTTTTCGCTCGGAAACCAACTTTGATGATCGATCTAGCACATGATCTCGAAACACGAAATATGACACAACCTTGAAGATAGATTTGACATCTGATCAGGACCTAACCCTGGCTTTTGACCCAAGATCGACAATCGAATTGGGAACGAAACTCCCGAACATGATTACGATCCATCAATCCAATTTTTGACACTCGAATCGAGACCCAACTTTCAAATCAAGATCTGACCCCCACAACAACAATTGATGTGAGACCCAAAATTCGACTGTCAAATCAAAATTTTAACCCTAACTTTCAAATCGGGATCCAACCACATCACTCTTTCAATCTAAGATTTATTTATTTTTTTAACAAAATAAAATTTAAAATTTCTTTTGTGTGATTGGAGGGGAGGGGGAGGGGGCATAGTACGGGGTCGAGGTGAGGGGGTAAAAACATAATATTTAAAAATTTTGAAAATATTTTTCAAAAACAAACTTTTAAATTATTTTTTAGGGGGTAGGGTGGGGTAAAAAAAATAAAATTTTAAAAATTTTTAAATATTTTTTTGAAATAAAATTTTAATTATCTTTTGAGGGGGGGGGGGGGGTAGGGGGTCGGAGGGAGGGGGGGTTAAAAGATAAAAATTTTAAAATATTTTTCAAAAACAAACTTTTAAATTATTTTTTATGTGGATGGGGGGTGGGGGGCTGGTAGGAGGGTTCGATAGGGTGTGTATAAAAATAAAAATTTTAAAATATTTTTCTAGAACAAACTTTTAAATTAATTTGGGGAGTGGGGATAGGAGTGTGGTAAAAAGAAAATTGAAAATATTTTTAAAAAATAAACTTTTAAGCTATTTCTTTTTTGGGAAAAGATTCAAATATGCCCCTAAACTATTCAAAAATGTTTAGATATACCCAGTTTGAAGTTTGGCTCACTCGTGCCCTCATTGTCCTACTTTTTGCATAGATATGCCCTTGTACACATTAGTTGGTTTGCTGGAAATAACCAGCTCATTTTTTCTTTCTTTAAATGACAAATGGAATTGCCACATCCCTTTTAAATTATCACATGGCATTTATGTTTAAAATAAATAAATTAATACACCTCTTTCAAATAACCTATCCGACCTGGTATCAACCCTTTAACCTATTCGTAAATCAAAGCCCTTCTTCAGTACCATCAAAATCGTGGTGCTAGGGTTCTTGAGAGCCCTCATTACCCCCATCGATTTCATTTCAAGAAGCTCGCACGACAATAGAAAGAGTGTTCTAGTCATCCTCCACTATTCAAGTTTTTTAAAAATGAGTCAGGATTTGAGTGCTTCAAGTCGGCCGACGATGAACTGTCAATCCGGTATTGCAATGAGAATTTTCATAGATTTCACTCCAACGAATGTTGGAAGACGCTTTTACAAGTGTTCCAAGTCTAATATAAATTTATCATACAATTTCATTAATTTTCAAATTTTTGGCCATTGTTGATTTCAAATTCATTATTGTGCAGGGGTTATAAATGTGATTATCGAAAATGGGTTGATGGTCCGCTCCATCTTAGAGTTACAAATTTCATTCACGATTTAAAGAAGGAAAACGATAATCTTCATTGTAAAAAGAAAGCTTTGGAGACAAGAATGGTGATCTTGAAAAGTACTTGGCATCTGATATTGAAGAAAATTGTGAACGTCTAGATGAGATTAATGTTTTCAAGAGTGAGGAGGTTGTCTTTGATAATGAAGAGGTTGTTGTCGATAAGTCTTTGCTAAATAATAATGATGGGATTCAAAAATCTTAGAGTTTTTTTTTACAGAATGTAGATTGTGATAGCTGTGTTGTGGTGGTGTTTTGCAACATTCATCACCCAAGGGTGATGAAATAATAGGAATTCCTAATTTTTTTGTCATGTGAATTTTGTAATCTTTAACTTAAAAAACGTTAAACATATGTGATGTGGTTCATGATTTTTGAATTTTAGTAGATATTTTGATTTATATGATCTATTAACTTCAATATAGCAACAATTGTAATGTTGTATCAAACATATTTGATAATTCAATTTCAATTGGATAACTTTATTGGTACAACATTTGTGCTACTTTGTTACCTTACCAAATCAAAGCCAAAAGAATAGACACAAAATTGGAACTTCAAGCCACCAGATTTCTTTAAAGATAAACTACAGTTTGAAATCTACATTCTTACTGTATTACTTTAGGCCTTGTAACCTGTATTACTTAATAGGCATGTCAAATATTGTATAGATAATTTGAAAATATAAATAATATTGCAATGGTGTCATAAATTCACATAAATTGAAAAAGACAAATAAGATAAATACAACCAAAAGAAGGTGTCGTTAATGCCATTCTACGAAGGCATATGAAAGTTTCACCTAACTTAATCTTTATGAACTAGCCCCAAAGAATTACTATCAGCTATATTTTTGTCAACCAATTGAGGTTAACCATGAGCATTAACAAAAAAAATTAACATAGAAAATAAATTACGAGGAACCATCATTGGGTGCAGGTTGTCTTCTCCCCTTAACTCCATCAGCTTGATTCTTTTCTTTTGCCTCCATTTGTACATGTCCAGTAAAGATAGCTTCTTCACCCTTTTATGTTTTTTTGATCGGAGAATAAGGTAGATTAGTTGGCACTGATGCACCAGTGTAATCTCCAGCAAATTTATTTTTTCTTGTACCAGTTGGAACAGTTTCTGTCTTCAACTTCTCAGCTCTTAACTCTGATTCACAAATCATGATTGGTCTTAGAGGTGGATCTTCTTCATTTTCAACATCAGGACCATATGGTTCAAACTCTTGTGTTTTAGCTTGTGATAGAAAAGTAGACTCTTGTGTACCAGCTTCGATCTCGTATTCACAGACATTGGTCTTTTTCCTTTCCTTGAATGTGCATTATTTTCACTACACTTTTTGTATAAAAAAAGTTTTGTATCATTAAGCATATTATTAATTAGCTTACGATAAAAAACCAAGGAATATTGTCAATAAGTATTTTGTATCTTACCTTGTAACAACTCCTTACATAGTGGTTTGGTTCACAACAGTTACCACATATCATTTGAGTGCCCTTTCTGGACTGAGACCACTCACCTTTTCTTTTTCTTGCTACGTCTGGTTCTCTATTCCTTTTCATTATAGGTCTGCCCATTTGTTTCACTGCATCATGAGGCAATATTGCACTTGAAGGATCAACCTTCTAGAACTTCTGACCTCTTAGAGATTGCATCTTGTTTTTATAGGTTAGTCTCCTTGCTATGTACTAGCGCGCGCGCGCACACACACACACATATATATTCATCGCCCATTAGACTTCTCAATCCTTTGCTCTTTTTCCTTCTCTCTTTCAATTCTCCCCCTCTACTTTATTTGATAGGGGCGGAGAATATTACTCTATCAATAACAAGAAAAAAGTAGCAATTTCGTTTCAAATGGTTTGAGCTTGGAAGTAACCTACTATCTATAGGCGAGAACAGACTGCTATTGGCTGCTTAGCCTATCGATTCTATTATGATCGGCTTGGAGACATCAGAGAAAGACCACCATCTCTCTCTCTCTCTCTCTCTCTCTCTCTCTATATATATATATATATATATATATATATATATATATATATATATTTGTGTGGTTTTTTTAGTTATTTGTATTTTGAACAATTTATAAAATTGAATCATATTAAAATCACAACTTGCATTTTTACGGTTCATTTAATTTTACTATTGTTTACTGTCTTTCAACTTTGAAGTAGACGATTTATCTTTTTAAAATTAAAAATTGACATTTTGTGAGTTACCAATTTATTAAGATGACAATTATTTATTCTTAAATAATTCAAGTGAAAAAATAGCAAACATGACAATTAAATTGTTCTTCTCCTAGCTAGTACGAAGACCTTAAAAATAATGATACTGTCCGACAATTATTTATCTTGACTCAATTACATAATACTTTTAGGGTATAATTGGAAAAAACTTTTTATAGAATTTTAATCCAAACACGAGATGATGTGTGAAATAATGAACCAAACATGATAAAAATAAAAGTTACATTACTAATTCCTACACTATTAACCTTATATTACTATTTCATGTCTTACTAATTTCTGCATTAATAATGGTACCAAACGACCCCTAATATGGAATGACAATTATTGGTCCTAACTGAAAGTCTAGCCCCCAAACTAGGCTATAACTTTTAGGTTTGGCATTTAATTAATGTCAAAGATGGTGGACCGTTGCCAAGAGGGAAACATTAATTGATAGGATGGCTCTAAAAATCATCTTACCTTTTTTTTAATTTGGCCTGGTATGTTTTGATATTAATTTTTAAAAGATAATACTTAAAAGTTTGAACTGATTTAGTATTAAATAACAAATAAATCAATTTATGTTAAATACTAATCGCGATAAATTTTTCTGGTTACACAATATTACAGGTTACTGAAATTAGGGGTATTTGTAGTTTGGTTTGAATCGGCTATTAGTTAAAATTAAAATTAAATAAATCTAATCGATTTTTTAAATTTCTACAATCAAATCAAACCAAACGAAAAAAATAATGTCAATTTGGTTCAGGTTTTTCGGTTTGAAAGTAATAAATTTTTTTAGAACATATGTATCTCGACAGACACAAACACCTAGCACATGAACAATCCACATGAAAGCAATTGTCGGTTCAATTAAACAATTAATCAATACCAAAGTTATTATTATACGAATAAAGTGATTCAATAATTAAGAGAAAATGTGACTATCTTATGTAAGGTATCAAGGTAAAGACTAAGGGTGTGTTTGATGAAGGAAAATGTTTTCCCAAAAAACAAGTAGATTTTTGACTTATTTTCTCATGTTTGGTTGGTGAGTAGAAAATATTTTTTGAAAAAGATTTTTAGTGTTTGGTTTATGAATGAAAAATATTTTTTGAGAAATATCTTTTATTTTTACTAGATTAGAAAATAAATTTTTGAATTTGAAAATATTTTTTATAAACAAATTTAATTTTTTTTAGGGGGAGGGAGGTCTGGTAGGGGGGGTGAGTGGGTGCTGAGGGGCAGGGCGGGGGTCGAGGGTAGGATGCAAAAATGAAATTTAAAGTTGAAAATACTTTTTTAAAAAAAAACTTAAAAATGTTTTTGGGGGTGGGGAGACTTGTAGTGGGGTGGGTGGGGCGCAGGTAGGGGGTGGGTAAAAAAATTAAAAATTGAAATTAGAAATATCTTTTAAAAATAATTTTTAATATTTTTTTGGGGGAGGGGGAAGTGGTAGGGGGCTGGGGGTAGGGGTGAGGGTGGGGTAGAAAAATTAAAGTTAAAAACATTTTTAAAAAATAAGTTTTAATTTTTTTTATGGAGGGTGGTTGGGTGGGGGGTGGGAAGGGTTGCTTTGAGGGTAAGGACAAAATAAATTGATTTTTTCAACAAAAAAATTGTAATTTGAAGTTGGAAGAGAGTTTTGGAAAATGTTTTCCTTAAATTTTGAAGAGAAGTTATTTTCCTTAAATTTGAGGAAAATGAGTTGGTTTGGAAAGCACTTAACCCAACTAAACATGAGAAAATTGGAACATATTTTTTGAAAAATGTTTTCCTTCCTACCAAACACACCCTAAATTAAAAACTTTTGATGGACTTGGACTTACTATTGTAATAGTTGGACTAAAATTTAAGTGAAAATGATAATGTTAAATATTTAAGTTAATTAAAATTTAACAAAATATTTATATTTTATTTATGAATGATATATAAATAATTACAAAATTTATTGATCTAATTTATTGATTTGGTTTAGTTATTTTTACGGTTATTTTTTCATAAAATCAAAATCAAATTAAATATTATCGATTTTTAAAATTTAAACCAAACTAAATATCAATTTTTTAATTGATTTGGTTCAAATTGCGGTTAGATTTGATTTTTTAACCATAATAATGAATTGCGCTAACTAAAATAATTGAAATGCCTAGACGATGCACCAATAAAACTCTAAATTTGAAGAATGATCGAAGCCTTTTCACTCACTAATAATTAATTAAGAGAGGTAATTTTCTATTATATTATGTGAGATATACTTATATTAGTAAATTTTTTATTTGAGGGTGGGATGTTCATGGGGTAGCAATTGGAGGGTGGAATGATTAAAGGATACAATAAATATAGGATGTCGTTTATAAAACTTATTTTTTCTATTTTCATTAGTTATTTTTCTCATTTTAAAGAAATTAATTTCATAGAAAGAATATTTTTAAAATTTTTGTCCAACATAATATGAAAAAATATAAAAATATTATAGCAAATTGTAAAGTAAGGAGATAAAAGACAAGAAATAATATAAATAAAATAAAAACAACAGATAAACGCAAATCACAATCACATAAGAGTGGAAGAGCAATAGGAACGAATTTAAATTTTCAAGAATGTAAGTGTAAATATAGTAATAAAAAAGTACTTGGTAGGATAAAATTGAAAACAACAAAACCTACCTAACTACCCAGAAAAAAAAATAGAAGTTATTTATGTTGGATAATTAGTCTTCACATTTAGTTAAATCAATTTTATTAATATAGTAAATAAATAATATTTTTATTATCTTAGACCGCTCAAATCAAATCATTCTGATTTGGCAACTTCTATTTATGGTATTATAAAATTAATAAAGAGGCCAGTAATCCATCAACTACAGGGAATGAGGACACACGTCTCCATCGACGTGTGTACTTTTCGAAAATTCATTAAATTCGAAAATAATTTAGTTATTTAAATTATTATGATGGCTTACAAATTGAGATTTTCAAAAAAAAAAAAAAAAAAAAAAAAATTAAAAAACACACCTAAACTAGATCTTTTTTTGAGTTTCATATTTAAATTATTAAGAGTGTGAGTTTATACATAAACTATCACTTATTAGTTTGAGAAACAGACATTTCTTTTTTATATCACTCTCATCATGGTATGTATAATACTTTTTCTTTTATTATAAAAAATTATCACATCACACTTCATATCGACAAAACATTTCACTTTGATAAAAAATAAACAAATTAGTAGTATTAGTTAAAATTAAAGATTAAAATTATTATCCCAAAAAATAATATTTTTTTATAAAATAAAATAATTTTTTTTACCCCACTCCATCACTTCCTCCCCACTCCCCCTCCAATACTAATTTAGATATTATTTTATTTTAAAAAATATAATTCTATCCACCAATCCACATAACCCTTCGCTTCCAATTTTTTTTCTAGTTTTGTGTTAGATATATATAAATATATCAAAAATATTTGTGCCGCAAGACTTTAATAAATTAAAATTTTTATTTATGTTATGTACGGTACACAAGTAGAAAAAATTTCTAAATATATATGTACATATATAACACAAAACGAGAAAAATATAAAATAAATAAATAAATTAGGAGTAGAGGGTTAAATAGGATGGGGTAGATTTTTTTTTAAAAATAAAATAAAATAATATTTTTTGGGGAATGAGTGGGTGGTTTTTTTTTTTTTGTTTTTGGGGAGGGGGCAGGTGGTGGAATGGGGTAAGAAAAATAATTTAAATTTTATTTTTTTAAAAAATATTTTTTTGGGGGATAGTAATACTTTAATTTTAAGTTTTAATTAATATTAATAGTTTATTAATTATTTTTTGTCAGGGTGGAATATTTTATCCATGTGGAATGCCACGTGTCAATGTTTTTTCAAATAAAAGAGAGTGCAAACACACACCACTAAGGTGTGTTTTTCAAACTAAAAAGTGATAGTTTAGGTATGAAACTCACACTCTCAATAATTTAGGTATGAAACTAAATAAATGGATAGTTTATGTGTGTTTTTGACACTTATCTCTTCTCAAAATATCACATATACCACATATATTATTTAAAAAATATATTGACAAGAAAGAGTTGCTCGGATGGTTAGTACCTGTCACTTCCAACCCTATGGTTGTGAGTTTGAGTCACCAAGGGATAAAAAATAAGAAATATTTAAAAAATATATTTAAAATATTATAAAAATAATTATCAATAAAATTATTAAAACTAAAACAAATAAAATAATATATATTGAGCCTGAATTTATCCGAGATTTTGTATCTAATATTGACTAAATGAAATATTACATAGGTCGTTTGGTTGGGAACAAATTATATATGAGATAACTTATATCATCACTATGATATAAATTGTAAGATAAGTTATTCCAAACATGACAATCAAACAAGATACAAAAAATTTATTCTATCATTATTTTCTTATCCATCACTATTTAATTTTATCGGTCACACCAAAGGATCCCTAATAGTATTATTGTTATTAGAGTAAATTGACTAAATGAAGTATTAGAGAGGATAATCTCTAACAACGTGGAGAATGCGTAAATTACTTCAAAATAATAATAAAAAAAGACATTGAATGCATACCCAACTCAATAATATATGCTTCGACTTCAATCTCAATTGTCGTCTTCTTCTTCTTCTTCTTCTTCTTCTTCTTCTTCTTAATCTTAGGTTAATCTTGTTCAGATTCCAACATTCTTGAGATTGTTGAGAGAAAGTTAAAGAAAATGGGTAGCAATTTCAGAAGAATTGGGAAATTGGCTGCAATTTCATCCAAAAGTCAAAGTTGTAGGGGATTTTCCTCAACAGTTAACAAAAATGACACTTCCACCAAATCTGTCAACCTTTTCTCTGCTATTAATCAAGCTCTTCACATCGCTTTAGACTCTGATCCTCGGTAATTTTTTCAACTTTTTTTTTCTAACTGAAAAGCTGTCGCAGAGTTTCATTGTCAGTTTTGTAGTAGATCAATCCAGAGCTACAGCCAAAAAGTTTAGCTTATGGGTTCTGAATTACAACTTTATTTGCTTTATGGGTTTTGAATATTCCTTATGTTTCAATTTGTTTATCCTATTTTGACTAGACAAGTTTATGGAACTTTTGAATCTTATGGTTCTAAAGAGTGATCAAAAAGGAAAAAAATAATTCTTTTTGGAAGGAGCTAAAAAGGAAAGAAGCACAAATAAATTGTCATAGAAACGGTAGATTATTTGGACATATTAAATAATTTTTCTTATTTAGGGTTTGAATCAAAGCTATTGGTTCTGCTTAACCTGTAGCTAGCGCCTTTGGCCCCGCTACTGGATCAATATATTACTTGATCACATTTTGAAGATTAGCGAAGTGGGAAAAGAAAGAGGGATGGTGTTAGTATTGTTAATTTGCTATCTAGAAAGATTAGTGCTTTTACTATGTGGATAGCGAAGGAAAACAAGAAAAAAAGGGGAAAGTACCTACTTTAAGTTATAAGGGAATATGACTATATGAGTAAGGTGCACCATTGAATTGCCAATTAAGATTTAATAATGAGACAAGTAGAGAATCCTGATCATCTTTTCCTTAAGCTAGGATGATCTTAATTATTTTACTCTTTTTTGAAATAACTATACAACCCTTCAATTCTCATCTAGAGGTTCATAAGTATTTGATAGTTTTAAATCTGATATTTTCATTTTTAAGCATAATTTAGTATTGAGTCAGCAATAATCAGATGACCGTAGAAAATCGAACTAGTTCACTCTTATTTCCCATGGATGTTTTATTATTTTCTATTTGCATGCCAACTAATTTTAAGCAATAACATATGAGAATGGTAATGGTTAAAGCATGAAGGGGTTCTGGGGTTGTTCGAAAAGAAAAATAAAGAGGCTGCTTTTCTCAAAATAAGAAGAAAGAGGTTGCTCCCACATCTTTCTCATTCTTTGCTTTTTCTACAGGAATAATTGTGACATTTAGCCTAAAAAGACCTCTTTTACTGTCCAAAAAGGCCAGAACAGTCTTTAAAAGTAATGCAACGATGTAGTGGCGTTAACTTTATGAAGAAGTACAAGGATGATAGCCTGAACATTTAGCTTTTATCCTTTTCCATCATATGAGTTATCAGTTGCCTCCGACTTGACTTTTTGGAATTAGTTGACCTATTATCCTTCTTTACGTTGCATCTAAATAACATCTTAACTTTTTCAAATAATGCCTGATCATTTCAGCATCTCCTTAGGCTCAATAAAAGATTATGCCTTCAACGACCTGTTCTCTATTTTTCTTGCAATTTTATACGCATGTTTATGGTGAATACTTCATAATGTGGTGTAAGATGAATTTTCTTCTCAGTTCTTATGTATTTGGAGAAGATGTTGGTTTTGGTGGTGTCTTTCGTTGCACTACTGGGCTAGCTGACCGATTTGGAAAACAGAGGGTCTTCAACACTCCTTTGTGTGAGCAGGTATCTGTAGCTTATCTACCATATTCCTTGTCTGCTCTAGCCCTTTTTGGGTGGAAGACCTGAGCAAATAATAATACTAACTATTTCATTGTTTTAATAATAGGAAATTCAGCATGAATTTCATTTTATACAAGTCACTTTTTTGTGTCAAGAAGTGTATCCACTAATGGCTTTTGATGTGCAGGGCATAGTTGGATTTGCGATTGGTCTTGCTGCAATGGTCAGTTTCTGAGCTTTAAATACTAAAAGCTAAATAGTTCTCAACTGTTTGCTGATATTGTTATTTTTTTTTGTTGCCTAAAATTTCAGGACAATCGAGCTATAGCAGAAATTCAATTTGCAGATTATATATTTCCTGCTTTTGATCAGGTACGCATCTATGCTGAGTCATGTACTAACACTTATCATGATGTTTATTGACTTTCAAATTTTCGTTTTGTAGATTGTCAATGAAGCTGCGAAATTCAGATACCGAAGTGGTAACCAGTTCAACTGCGGAGGTAACTGGAAGAAAACTTATAACTTTATTGGAGTTCATCATTTTCTCGAAGTTTCAAGATACTGAACTGGCTCATGGTTTCCAGGTTTAACTATAAGAGCACCTTATGGAGCTGTTGGACATGGTGGGCATTACCACTCTCAATCCCCTGAATCTTTCTTCTGCCATGTTCCTGGTATAAAGGTACTACATCTTTCTGTGAATCTTACACTTGTCAGGTTTCTTTTGCATGATTTTTCTTAGAATCAGAATATTAATGTTCTGATAAATGTGGGAGGAGTCCAAGTAGCGCACCCTTCTTAGTTTGTCCCTCGGCTTTGAGGTCGTCACAATTGTTATTTCTTCAGAAATTCTATTTGCCAAGTGAGTGGCAGCTTTATTTTCAAGCACTGCACTACATAGGAAATCTCATCTACTTTGCTTTCAGAAATAAATCTAGCTACTTCAGTTTCTCCTAAAAGTACTTTCCAGTAATGTTTCATCTGTATGCAGCATTCTTTGTTCATTGATGTACTTAAAAAAGTAGCTTTTAAGTCAAAAGTAAAAAGTCAAACTAAAATGACTTTTTAAGTCAAAAAATAAAAAATAGGGGGAGGCCTCCTTTTTGTTTTTAACTTATTTTAAGTCATTTTAAACTTATTTTAAGTTATTTTTAACCTTGTCAAACACTTCCTAACTTTTTAAGTCATTTTTACGTACTTTAAGTTATTTCTATATTTGCCAAACACTTCCCAAAGTCAAAAATTGACTTAAAAGTAGTTTTGACCAACTTTTAAGCCAATCCAAACACCCTTAATCTCTTAAACTAAGAATTGGAAAATGCTGAATCAACCTTTTACAGTTAGGAGACCAAGAACAATATTGATATGTCATGTACCATGCAAAATTCAAATTGTCCTTGGCACTCTGTTTTCTCTTGCTCAATGAGTATAGGACTGGTATGGTGTGCATAAATCTCCACTGTCCTTGGCACTCTATTTCTTTTTCTGTATGAGTATCACATGTATATTCTTCTTCCTCTCATTATAAATTTTCATCAGTCTTCAAAGAAAAAATATAGCTTTCTACTCTGCACAAATCCAAATTGGTATCGTTGTATTGTCCCCAAGTATATACTCTATCACTCATCTCTAAAGTCTCATCTTATGGTAATACATATTGGAATCAATATAATCTTTCTCCACTTGTTTGATATCTTTGCTCTCCTTACGGTAACATATAATAGCTTGGTAAAATGTACTGTTTCAACCTCTCCCAGACACTTCTAAACCTGCTTAGAGATTCCATTTTAACTGTAGGTTTTTCTAACTCTCATATTATTCATGATGTCCTCTACTTTTGCTGCCCTAATTTTATGAGCATAGCCATCTTTTCTAACCTATACAAATGCATGAAACTATCCTCGTGATTCTAGTTGAGCTATTGATCAAAATAACACCTCCATCTCTTGATTTCACTATCTCATCTCATTTGAAAAATTGTTAGGAATCGTCTTTATGTGTTCAAGTTTTTACCCTTCGTCTCCTTTTCATGTGCTAGTTTATACATTTCCCCTTTCCATTCCGCGCTCCTAGCTTCTGACACAAGTCATCTTAGCTTTTATTTTGGGCTTTAATGATAGCCCTTTGCTCTCGTTTTCTTGCGCCAGATTTCAGCATCCACTTTTTAGTTCCTTATTCCCTCTTTTAATAGCTTGTTCCTAATTTCTGGTTGGCTTGTGCCTTTTAGTGTCCACAGCCTATGTTTTGGTTGCATGCGACTATTCTCCTTTTCTGCTCCACCCTTTCTCTTCAATAGCATAACAAGTCTATGCTGAGTGGCTAAGCTTCTCTTAGTAGAACGTAGCAATCCTCTACATGTTGCGCTCTTACTTCTTCTGGTAAGGATGAAATCTATTTGGTTATGGTTTCATCCACTTTGATAGCAAAGAAATTCTTGAGGGCCAGTAGCACACGGCTCAAAAATCGGCGGGTGATGGGCCCACCCCCGTTTACCTTTCTCCACTTAAATGCAGACTTTTGGCTGCTGCATAGTTCAAACCCATGAGTGTGCCTAACTCGCACATCAACGTTGTGCTCTTACCACTAAACTAACACCCTCCGGTCCTCTTTGAAACGTTATCAAGTATGATTTACCTTTGTTAAAGGAAATATTAGCTAAAATTAAAACTAGAAGTTAAGACGAACTCTAAAGTAGCCGCCCCTTTATTCTTAGTACCATTACAATTTCCTGATGTATTTTCTCGAAATCATCACTGTATCTATCCACGTGTTCATTCAGATTCCCTCATTAAGGATTTGTTGGTCCTTTGAGTGTCCTTGGACCAAGGCATCCATACCCTCCCAAAATTAGTTTTTCACTTCCTCTTTTAATGAGCATAGGCACTAACAATGATGAATGATTTGTTTCCTATACTAATATTAATGAAATAATCATATCACCAATCTGACTACTTTATAGTTAAGTTCTAGTTTTTGCCCGTCGTTATTTTTTTTTTCTATCTCACAATAAAGACTTAAGTTCTATCTCACAGTTTCTATCTGATTTATAGTTAAAAAAGACTGTATGATTTGCCGGACTTCTTTATATATTTTCTCTAGAAATCAGATGCCTCATTTCTCCTCATAAGAATCCATGCATACCTTTGATAATTTTATGTGCAATTATCTGTTAGGTGGTCATCCCACGCAGTCCACAGCAAGCAAAAGGATTGCTGTTGTCAAGCATACGTGACCCAAATCCAGTTGTTTTTTTTGAACCAAAGGTGATCTCATTTTCCCTTGCTCCTGCTAGTCTGTTCTGCCAGATCATTGGAACTGTAACTCACTACTTTCTGGATGAATTTCAGTTGCTTTACCGGATGGCTGTTGAAGAAGTTCCTGAAGATGATTATATGTTGCCTCTATCTGAGGCAGAGGTATGATACTTCTTCTTTTGTTGTTTATAATTGTTGGAGTGGGTTAAAAGTCCCACGTGCCATATCTTTACATTGTATCTATTTGGGCTCCAAGTGCACACTCCAATCGGGCCTTGGCGTGAAGGAGAGTGTGTGTGTTAGAGTGGGTTAAAAGCCCCACATTGGTTGGAGAATAAACTGGTGGTCTGCTTATATAGACTTGACAATTCTCCCCTCATGAGTTAGCTTTTGGGGTTGAGTTGGGTCCAGGTGCCACATTTTTAAAATCATGAATTTGAAATTGAAGTGCATGCCTATGCAGGTCCTCGGGGAAGGTACTGATATCACATTAGTTGGTTGGGGAGCTCAGCTATCTATTATGGAGCAGGCATGCGTAGAAGCTGCAAAGGTGGATACTCGTTGCTAAAAGATTTGTTATATTCCATTTCCCTGAATAGAATTTTCTATTAGTCGTGTTATATTATTAGTTACCTTTATAAATGCATTTCGTGGTTCATGTTGCTGAGAGCTAAAATTTCGGTTTCTGCATTCTCAAACTTCTCTCTGTCGCTTGGTATAGTATCAAAAAATGTGTATCAATTTATCTTTCAACTGTAGTTCTTATGTAAAAACCTGGATTAGTTATCAGCTTCTGAATATGTATATTCTGCAGGAGGGGATCTCTTGTGAACTGATAGACCTTAAAACTTTAATACCATGGGACAAGGAGACGGTAGAGGCCTCTGTCAAAAAGACAGGAAGGCTGCTGGTGTGTATTTTACCTTATGTACGGAATTGAAGAGGGCCATTTCATCCTAAATAACTTACCGTAAATTTCTTGTTTGTAGATTAGTCATGAAGCTCCTGTGACAGGTGGATTTGGTGCTGAAATATCTGCATCTATAGTTGAACGTTGCTTCACGAGAGTAAGCATTTACTTTTTCTAGGTTTCCTTGGTATCCCTTTTATTTTCTGGATCACCTTGAAAGTGTTAAAACTCTATAAGATCTCCTGTACTAGGTCATATGTCCTCTATGCATATCAATTTGCAAAACATAGTTAAAAACATGCTTTCTTAAAGAATAATGGGTGGTACGTTGGTGGTTTCAGACAACACAAATAGTTTAGAGCTTTTGAACGTACACCTTGTGACCTTGGACTTAGCTTAGCGGTCATATCTTACTTGAGGGACTGTGATGTAATTTTTTTCACAAGAGAAACTACAATATAATGTGGAAATCGAAATATAAGAAAGTAAGATAGATAGACACAAAAAGAGGAAACAAATAGCAACCTAAGGGTATATTAAACCCAAAGACCTCAATTCGTTAATCCAACAAGAAGCACCTAACTCTTACGACGACCTCGAGGGAATCAATATCCCAAGCAACTGACGTTTCTAAACAAGGTTCAACAAAGCTTATACCAAGCTTTCAAACACTCACACAAAGAGTTTTAGGTTTATAACCACAATATTCAAACTAGTCTCCTAAAGGCCTATTTATAGTTTTAGACATTATTACATAGATGGGCCCAAAAGTGAGCCGAAATGGGCGAGCCAAGTCGGGCTAGCCTAATGGCTCGGCGATCCACCCAATGGGTTCGGCGAGAACCCTGCTCCTAGGCATTTCCTTGGATGGTTTGCTGTAACTTTCGGCGGTTTGGTGGTCAATGGGCGATGCGCCGAATGTCCTCCATGCTCACCAAATGGGCAACTTTCTCTTGCAGCTCATTGGATCAGTTGGCGACCTTGGAACCCTCACCAAAGGGTTTGGCGAGTCGTCGAAGTGGCTGACAGCTCGCCGAGTGGAGCAGCACCTCCACCTGCTTCTCCTTGCCTTGTTGAACCTCCCACGCTCCAAGCTATCATCCACACAGGGTGTTGCTCAGCTGGGAGCTCCTTCAAAGCGCATTTCTCAAGCCCACGAACCTCCATCCTCGAGAACAATCCATCAATACGTTGAAGTTCGTGAATGAATGGCTTGGAGGCAATCTGTGTTACATCATTCTCCTTCTTGAAAAGGATTCGTCCTCGAATTCGTACCTTGCAAAACCATAGGGGAAGCAAACAAGAACAAGATCCTCATGGCATGAGGGTTAGCGTTAGCAATAACAATTTCACTATCATGCCAAGGATGCATAAATCTAACATATAACCAAGCATCACAAATATCAACAAAGGGTTTGTAACCCATCAAAGTAATAAGACACTTGGCTACCTAATAGACTTTGACAAAGGGGTAGAACAAGGGAACCATTACACTTAAATAACTTCATATATAAGCCCTCATTGGTTCGACATTCAAACAAGCACAAGGCCTCCCTTATGCCAAGTAGGTAAAATTGAGTCCTCGAATCCAAACCTTGTAAAATCATATAGATCACAAGCAAGAAGCTTATCCTCTTAGCATGATGGATAGTACAAAGGTTAGCACTTAAAACAGTTAATCGAGGAGGCTCAAACTCAAGGAACAACCAAACATCCTCTATTGTCATGGCTATCAAGCCCACAAATGGAGAACAAGGACAATGGTTATTCTTCTCATCAACATGGTAATACCACCCAAAAGATGATACTCCCACTAGTTCAAATACCTTCATGCATTCACCAGGATCAAAATAATAGGGATGTCCACAGAACTGGATCATACCAACAAGTGTAGACTACAATAACACCCTAATCCACATGCAATGCACATTTAATCCAACTAGGGATTTCATCATATGCAAAGAGATAGTAAAGGAAGGTACATACTTCACCTTGTCTTGGCAAATATCTCCTACCCCATAAGATGCACAGTCAACAAGATGGGTAAGAAATAGAAAAGGGGTCTAGGAAGCTATCCTTCCCCACACACAATGTAGGCCTTTCAAGTGGATGGTAGAACCTCAAGAGCTTTCCTTCATAGGGAAAGGAATCAACAATGTCGCCTACCTTATGCCTTCCATTTTGACCAAGCATTCCCACATGAATTCCAGAACTCAGCTCACTACCGGGGTCAAATGGAAGGTCTTCTAAGAACTTGACTCAAGTGCACCTCCATTTATCAGGTTGGCACTCTTTCCTCCCAACAACATACTCCACTCAACAGCATGAACATCATCATATGTAAACAAGTAATAGAGGAAGGTGTCTCACAAGTCAACTTCCTCGAGGGTGTTTCCATAGGTATGACTACAAATAGGCTCAAAAGCAGTGGTCATACCCTTAAGAAGTGAAATACACCAAGAAGAAGAGGTAATGGGAAAACAAACACCACCTTACTCCTCATCACATTCCGTCCCTGCAAGAGTACTCTCATCTTCCAAAAAGAGATTTCCATCTTTGGGAGGACAAGCTTTACACCATAGTGGGTTATAATAGCAAGTATAGTTAACAAGAACTATACTACTCTCATGACTCACACCACTAGGTACATCACTAGGAGTGATTTCATCATCTTCAAATAAGATATTGTACTTAAAGAGGGAATGATCAACCACTAGGGAAGAATTAAAATACTCAAGTTCACCCTCAAAAAGACACATATCACTTTTCGAAGCATTTTCAAGCACATGATCTCTATGAGCAAAGCAAGCAATTGAATCTTCCACAAAAGATATGCTCATAGAGTCACTCCTATTCAATTGATCAACATTATCATTAACACCACTAACTTGAGGTTCCTTAATCACATTACAAGAACCCTCAACTAGTGAACTACACTCACAAGCAGGTTGATCAACACAATTGTCACCAAATAATGTACTAGCGTTCAAAGCACAGGTGTCAACACTAGGTAGACACAAATCGATCTTACTAGAAGAATCAATTCGGTCATCAATAGGATCAACTAGTGTATCCACACTTTCAACAAGCACATTATCAACACATGGTAAAGAAACAATAGGCTCACATAAAGACAAACTAACGTTTTGCACTTTGTTCATTTGCATTTGTTTGCACCTTATTGCTTGCTTTTAATTTCAGCTTTTTCCCCTCACATAGAAGTACTAAATTCCATGTGAAATTAGGGAGTAAGAGCATTACCCAAACTAAAACTAAACGACAGGATAGAAAAAGTAACCTTTCATTTTTCCTGGCATGGAGAATGTAAACATTACAGGATGCTGCATATCACTATGGTATATAAGTATTTTGTTACTATCCCTTGTTATAGATCTAGCTATGGGACGTTGCAAGACAAAATCAGAGTTAATGTTGAGTGACTTAAGGAGTGGTTTTCTTTTTTCTACCTATGGTGTTGGTTCATTAAGAAAGAACCTGCAATCTCTCGAGTTTGAAGTACTAAAAAATTTGACTAATTTTCTGCTTATCATTTCACTAAATGCAAATAATGTTAAATACAATACTGGTGGATTAACCACCCATCTAGAAATAAGGAAGTAACTTCCTACTACAATTGAAATGAGAAAGTGGAGGAATAACCTCAAGGACCCAAAGTGCACAACCATACTATACCAAGGACCATATCAAACCTGTGAAATTCTATGATAAGAAAATTAGTGCAAAGAGTAAATCCTTGAATGGTGAGTGAGACCTGAGGAACGACCCCCAAACATCTTAGTGTATAACCACTACCCACAAAAACTGAAAATTGGGATGAGGTCTCAATTGGTAGTTTGAGAAATTTTGTCACACGAGGATGCATAAAGTTATGAGTGCTAGCCCCGTCAAGAAGAACCTTAACGCGAGATTCCTTGATATTACTGTAGAAACAAAGGGTGGTAGGGTGTAAGCCGGATAAGGCGAGGGAACTGACAGCTGAAACTGGTGCTTCCTCAGTACAAGGAGTAGACTTCTCAACGATCTTTTCAACTTTAGGAAGTGGAATCGATAAGAGAAGTAGAGGGTGGGGGGTAGAAGTGCAACAGTGGTTCTTTTGCCATTTTCTCATCACAATGATAACAAAGATTGAGCTCATGTTTTTGTTGCATTTCAGCAGGAGTAAGCTTTTTATAAGGAACACGACCCACACCAGGTAGGGATGCTGAAGGGCCATGGGATGAAGACGATGAAATTAGTGTGGAAGAGGTCAGAGAAATGGAAGGGATATTTCAGTGATCGGAAAAATTAAGGGCATGGGTAATGAGAAGAAGTAGTTCGCGAGTTGGGCTTATCAAGCCCGATAACTTTTGCTCTTGTAAATAAGCCATCCCAATAGCATCATTAAGATCAACAGGGAGAAAGCTAATGCCTCAGACTTCTCGATATAAATGTGTGCATCAGTTAGTGCAATGCCATACCCGATGCCCGATTTGCGATCTTCTCGAATTGAGAAAGATATTCGCAAACATACGAGGTCACTTGGAGTTTTGCTAGAACACCTTCAGGAGCCTTTAGTATTTTTGCACCAAAACGAGTCACCAAAGCTCAGGTGAAATGCTCCCCGTGAATCAATGGGTGATTTTTGTACATCCATTGAAACTAGTGATGAGCAGCACCCTCAAGGTAAAAAGGGGCCAGTGTAAGGGGTTGTTTATCAGAAACCCCATTGACTTTGAAATATTGATTAGCTTGGAACACCCAGCTCTCAACATGAGCTCCATCAAATTTAGGCAAACCGATTGGGGCTGGTTTGTCACAACGAAACGCTGCATACGGGTTCGAAGGGGGAAGAAGAGGAAACTGGGTTTGTGGTGGAAACTGGGGTTGTGGAGGAAAATGGGAGAAAATGGCACTGGTGTGTTGGTGGTAGAAGGTTTATGGAGGTGGCATGGTGGGCAGAGATGGAACACTGGAAACAGGGCTTTTTGCTGGTTGCTACCTGACTGGTTAAGTTGTAGGGTGGAGAGCTGAGAAAGAATATCATGAAACATGGAAGTATGGCTCTGAATCATAGCAGCCGTGGATTTGAAGCTCTTGTTACAGGAAACAACTTGTTCCTAGACCTGTTTCAGAGCTTTATCCAATCTTTTGAGCTGGGTATTATGTGCCCCGTCATCCATTTGTAGAGGAGGGTCAATGAAAATACCAAATGATATGAACTAACTTGTATTGATAAACAGATGGGGAAAACAAGCTTTTAGGGAATCAGAACTTTCTGAGAAAAAATAAAAACTACACCCATTTAACTAAGGAAAGCAACCAAAAGGAAAACTAAGAAAAGAAATAAGCTCTCAGAATATGCATATCCGGTAGACTTGTATCTCTTTTTTATTTATAGGCTTTGTTGCTTGGAGAGGAATTCTATGTACTACCTGTGTAATGGCTTTTGGCATGCATGTCTGACACATTTGCCCCTTTATTGGTCCCTGTAGTGGAGTATTACTCCAAATATATAGGTGCAACTTTTGGCCTGTTGCTGTGCGTAAGTGTGAGTGGGTCATTACCCCAATTCATAACATAGGTTCCATGCGCCTCTACGTGTTCTCATGTTTCTATACCTATCTATTATTTTTTCATGTTCCAATATTTGGTTATGACATCACGTGTTGGAGTATTTAATTTGTAAGTGTTGATATTTGGGTGGTTTTGCAGTTAGAAGCTCCAGTGGCCAGAGTGTGTGGGTTAGATACTCCTTTTCCTCTGGTGTTCGAGCCCTTCTACTTGCCTACAAAGAACAAGGTAACAGGACATGAAACTTGTTTCATTTTCACAAGATTTCACTCTTGACCTCTTGACCAAAGTGCTGCCTTGTTTTTGGTTGCAGATACTGGATGCAATCAAATTTACTGTGAATTACTAGTGCTCATTCAGTCGTGCGAAGATGCTGGAGTGTTATAGTAGTGAATATTTATATGAATTGCCATAGATTATGATTCGGGGTTTCTCTATTAGCATACATATACAAAACACTGTTATTAATAACTTATGCAACCAAAAAAGGTCATGTATTCATTTACACCTTCTGGCACTGGCTCACTGCTTTCAGTTTTGGTGCACAAGGCTATGCTGCTTGCTTTGTTGAATCATAGGTTGTCCTGTTGTCACGACCTGAGCCTACACCCCGGACGTGACACTGCGTACAAGACTTTGAAAAGCCTCATAGCATGTCATGACATAAGATAACAGAAAATGGTGCAGAATTTAAAACTTTTATCCATACAATTGAGGTCTTTTATAAAAGCAAGTGAAAGTCTAGACATAGTCGCATTTAGCCATTTATTACAATTGAAGTCTCAAATAGGGTCATAACCCTTACAATAGAATTTGAAAGTCTAATACAATGAAAGGAAATGAAACAAGAAGGCATCACTTGTCCTCGGATTCATGACTCACCACAAGCTTTGGAGAACAGTCAATCTAAGCTTAGAACTAGAAGGAAGATCACCTCAAATGCTGAAACCTACACTTTGTAGAATAATGTAGAAGAATATGGGTTAGTACAAAAATGCATAAAGTATGATAGGATGCGCAAAATCCTTGAAAACATGCCAAAATGTGCATTTTAGTTGAATATCATGCATTTACTAAGTTTGAAAATCATCGTGCACTTTTAGTGTAAAAACATAAGATATAAGCATATTCAACATGTAAATCATTATAACATAATAAAACCATCTCTTAGGTAACCCTAAGTGTTATACTTGTGCAATATATGAATGGCATCCCATAATACCACTCATACTAAGTATCCCTTTGAGGCCACCATAGAAATACTCACCATTCTTCATTCTCATCTTTAGTTAGTACTCATAAACAAGAAACATTCATGTTTAATAAGTCATGTCAAGGAAAGCAACTCATAGCAACAATCCAAGTTAAGCCTTCATTATTTCATCTAGCCTTTATGCCAACATTCTCAATAGCATAATTATAAGCACATTCATTTCTTTAGACCTTATGACATTTGAGGAACACACCATAGCCACTCTCAAAGCCTACTTGTGCAATACATGAATGACATCCCATACTACCACCCACACTTCATAGGACCACCATAAAACTACAATTCAATCTTAATATATGATAATTAAAACATTGAAAACGTTTCTAGAAAGAATCCATGACTAGGAGTGAAAACTAGGTTTTGGAGACTTTTCTTCTTTGAAATTGGAAGTTTGGGGACTCCATGGAAGAAAGCTTTCCATGAATTAAGACTACCATACCTTAGATGAAAGAATCCAACCAAAATCATGTGAGAAAGTCCCCTCCTTCAAGCCCTAACTTGATCTTCCTCTTCTTCTTCAATGGAGTTTTTAGTGAGAAGATTTTTGGAAAGGGTTAAGTTGGTTATGATTTGGGTAGTTGAGATTTATGAAGTGTAAGGGTAAATTAGTAGCTTAAAAACCCTTATATAGGTCTAAATAAACAATATAAAATGACACTACATTGAAATAATTAAAAAGGAAATTACCTAAGAACCCCTAGCCCAAATTTGGGCAGTCTATAGGACTCCCATGGGGCGTGGATGGACCTACGGACCGTATTGGTCAAACGTGGGTTGGGTCAGCAACTTGTAAAATGGGGGGGGGGGGGGGGGGGAGGTCCAGTCTTGACCCACGACCCCCACTTACGGGGCATGGGTCCACCCACGGCTCATGGGTGCCTTTTCGTGGGTAGGCTATTTTTGTCAGTTTTTTTGGGCCAGTTTTATGATCCTCCTCAAGGACCCTTGGTTGGTCCTTTGGGAGTCGTACCTTGACGTTTAACCCCTAAACCCCTCCTTCTATGTACAGGAAGCCATTTTACCACATTGACCCATACAACAAACTCTAAAGGTCTCACATAAGGCTCTAGTTTCACCTACTAATTTTTCGACTCGTAATAATATATCCCCTTGGGAACATTCGTCCTCGAATGACACTTCTAAACATTTCACGAAATTAAAGACTCAAGACTAGTAGCCCATTATGCATGAAACATCAAAACAATGCATTATTTAAAGGAGAAAACATCAATTCCATTTCGACATACTCAATGCAACAAAAGGAAGTAGGAACTACATATAACAACCCATTATGCATGAAAACTTCAACATTTCAATATTCATAGGAGGAACTACCTTCTCCAACTCAAAAGCATGCTTAACTCAACATCATGAAGCAAATTATGCAATTATCCTCAAAAGCACATTTGAGCATGTTCAACAATTCATCTTATGAAGCATATAGACAAATTATACTAAATGCATACCAACATGAGGGACATAAATCATGAAAACTCATTTTCTCATTAAACATAAGTTTCATCAAGAACATGCATGCATAACATAAGGAGGTCATGGAAACCCTAAATCACACATGTCTCCAAAACATGAAAAAGCATATTTGAGCATGTTCAACAATTCATCTTATGAAGTATATAGACAAATCATACTAAATGCATATGAACATGAGGGACATAAATCATGAAAACTCATTTTCTCATTAAACATAAATTTCATCAAGAACATGCATGCATAACATAAGGAGGTCATGGAAACCATAAATCAAACATGTCTCCAAAACATGAAACAAACCATACAGAACTCATTGTCTCAAGCTTGAATAGGAATAGAAGAAAGAGATAAGGATATTATAACTCTCAACCATCTTGCCTTCCAAGGATACCATCTCCCCCTTGGGAGTAAACCCATACTAAGGCTAACATAAAAATCTAGCAAATAGCATAGGGACCTTAATAAAACATTTACTTCTTTAAGGAGTTATCAACCAGTGCCTTAATTCGGAAGGGATCCTTTGTCCTCTCTATCTCGGAGTGCATAGCAACGACCATACTTTGGAGCATTGGGATCCAGGCCACCAAGAGAAGCTTGTTTGGCCTCTCTTCCTTTGGCCGTAAGTGTAGGGTAATTTTTCACTTGATGATCACTCTTTCCAGAACCATAGAAACCATCCGTACCGGATAGGTACTTTCCATGATGCTTCTTTCCACAATTGGTGCAAGTAGGTTTAGGAAATGGAGACCCATTACCTTTCTCTTGGTTAACCCTAGGAGTGTTGGAAGGATCTTGGTTGAAGGACCTCTTTTCGAACCTTGTTTGACCTTGTTCATCGTACCTAGCTCTCTTCACATGCCTATTCATTTTCTTAAGCTTTTGCTCCTCAATTTGTTTAGCATGGACCATAAGACTCGAAATATTCATACTTGGGATAAGTATTGCCGAACGACATTCATTGACTACTAATTAGGACACTCCCATCACAAACTTATTCATTATATCCCTTGAGTCCGCCACCATGGTTGGAGAATACTTGGATAGTTGGGTGAACTTTAGAGCATACTCTTTCACACTCATGCCCCTCTGTCGAAGATTTATGAACTCTTGCATTTTTCTCTCCCTCAACTCTAGGGGAAAGAATCTATCAAGAAAGACCGACTTAAACAATTCCCAATCTATCGGGCCTGCTCCTATGGGTCTCTCACCCTTCCATTGATCATACCAAATTTGAGCAACACTTTTCAATTGATAAGCGGCCAACTCCATTTTCTTTACCGAACTCATTCCCATGACATCTAGCATCTTGTGAACCTCTTCCACAAATTCTTGAGGGTCATCCTCCACTTTGGATCCATGGAATTCGGGAGGATTCATTCTAGCAAAGTCCCTAGTCCTTGAAGCGACCGAATTCACATTTGGATTAGCCGAAGCAACAACTTCCCTATTAGCTTGGGCCGTCATGGCTTGGGCTTGAGTTTTCATGACTTGAGTCAATATTTAGAGAGCCGACCTTATTTCCACATTTGTTATAGCCCCCGCATCACTAGGAGCTTGAGGAACTTGAGGATATTGGGGATCTTAGGGATGAACTCCCTTATTCACAATCTCCTCCTCCCTTTTTCTTGCGTTTTCCCTTCTTGTAGTCATATCCTGAAGACATTCTGGGTTAGGAAAATGACTTTATAGAGTTAAACTCTATGGCATGACTTAAGAGTAATGAAGAAGTGTAACTTCCTAACATCTTATAGCCTCTCATTCATAAATGTGGCGCTCTTCACACTCATGAATAAGACTGTACTAGACGTGGCGTATTAGACATTATCCTAAAACCATCCCAAAATCTTGTGCTATGATACCATGTTTGTCACGACCCGAGACTACACCCCGGACCTAACACGATGTACAAGACTCCGAGAAGCCTCATAGCATATCATGACATAAGATAATATAAAATGGTACGAAATTTAAAACTTTTATCCATACATTCAAGGTCTTTTATAAAAGCAAGCAGAAGTCTAGACATAGTCTCATTTAGCCATCTATTCCAATCGAAGTCTCAAATAGGGTCACAACCCTTACAATAGAATCCGAAAGTCTAATACAATGAAATGAAATGAAACAAGGCATCACTCATCCTCGTATCCATGAGGAGTCACCACAAGCTTCGGAGAATAGTCAATTCAAACTTAGAACTAGAATTTAGATCACCTCAAACGCCAACACCTACAATTTGTAGTAAAAAGTAGAAGAAATATGGGTTAGTACAAAAATGCACTAAGTATGATAGCCATGCACAATATCCTTGAAAACATGCCAAAAGAGACATTTTAGTTGAAAAGCATGCATTTACTAAGTTTGAAAATCATCATGCACTTTCAGTGTAAAAACATAAGACATAAGCATATTCAACATGTAAATCATTATAACGTAATAGAACCATCTCTTAGGTAACCCTAAGTTATACTTGTGCAATGTATGAATGGCATCCCATAATATCACTCATACTAAGTATCCCTTTGAGGCCACCATAGACATACTAACCATTCTTCATTATCATCCTTAGTTAGTACTCATAAACAAGAAACATTTATGTTTAATAAGTCATATCAAGGAAAGCAACTCATAGCAACAATCCAAGTTAAGCCTTCATCATTTCATTTAGACTTTATGCCGACATTCTCAATAGCATCATTATAAGCACATTCATTTCTTTAGACCTTATGACATTTGAGGAACACACCGTAGCCACTCTCAAAGCCTACTCGTGCAATACATGAATTACATCCCATACTACCACCATACTGCGTAGGACCTCTTGATTAACCATAGCACATAACTCACAAGCCCTAACAGACATAGACCATATGAGAAAATCATGGAATCCGATGTCTATCACACATTGTAAAGGGTTGGTCTACTTGCCTAAGGTAGAACAGGTAATTTAGCTTAGATGGATCCACTAGCTATAACCTGTGAGGGCACATAGTTATGGGATAATGAGGTTGCTACTAGAAAACCCGGCCTAACATAGAGAGAGCTTCCACCCCATAATATCCACTCTTTTAACATTATTACACATGCGAGGGATGTCATTGGCCTACCGACTCTAGATACATTATTACACACACGAAAGGAATGCCATTGGCCTATCAATTCAAGGTACATTATTAGGATAACTCATTGAATCCTCATGAAAGGGTATCATTGGCCTATCGATTCAAGGTTCATTATTAGTCACTCATGAAAGGAATGCCTTGGCCTACCGATTCAAGGTTCATCATTACATTAATTCAGTGACTCATCATGAAAGGAATGCCATTGGCCTATCGATTCAAGACAAAGCCTTAGAGTACTTCATTAGCCATTTATGAAAGTGATGCCATTGGCCTACCGATTTGACATTCATTGTTACACACATGAAGAGGATGCCCTAAGCCTACCAATTCAAGTTATATTATACATTGAGAAACCTTTCACAACAGGTAATCATCATTCACAAGTGTATAATTGAGAATAGCCTTTCAACAACACCACAATTGCATTATAGTCATGATCACATTACTTTCAATATATTCATAAAGCAGGTACATAAGCATCACGGTTATACCATATTCTCACAATTTGCTCTTAAAGGACCATGAATCATAATTCACCAACACACCTAGAATTACTAAAATTAGGCATGAATAATTACATAATTCAAGTAATTAAACTACTACAAGAATAATTTCATAGTATTCATCTTACTACAATTCACCCACATCACATAGTCATCAATTAAAGTTATGGGGAATTCATGGATTCATGGGAGATTTTATCATAAAACCACCATAAAACAACAATTCAAACTTAATATATGATAATTAAAACATTGAAAACGTTTCTAGAAATAATCCATGACTTGGAGTGAAAACCCTAGGTTTTGGAGACTTTTCTTCTTTGAAATTGGAAGTTTGGGGACTCCATGGAAGAAAGCTTTCCATGAATCAAGACTACCATACCTTAGATGAAAGAATACAACCAAAATCGTATGAGAAATCCCCCTCCTTCAAGCCCTAACTTGATCTTTCTCGTCTTCTTCAATGGAGTTTTTAGAGAGAAGATATTTGGAAAGGGTTAAGTTGGTTATGATTTGGGTAGTTGAGATTTATGAAGTTCAAGTGTAAATTAATAGCTTAAAAACCCTTATATAGGTATAAATAAACAATAAAAAATGACCCTACATTGAAATTATTAAAAAGGAAATTACTTAAGAACCATTAGAATTGGCAGAATTTGGGCAGTCTACTGGACCCCAGCCACGGCCCCCAGCCACGGGGCGTGGATGGACCCATGGACTATACTGGTCAAATGCGGGTTGGGTCTGTAGCTTGTAAAATGGGGGGAGGTGAGGGAGGTCTAGCCTTGACCCACAACCCCCACCTACGGGGCGTGGGTCCACCCATGGCTCGTGGGTGCCCTTTCATGGGTAGGCTATTTTTGATAACTTTTGGGCCAGCTTTAGGGTCCTCTTCAAGGACCCTTGGTTGGTCCTTGGGGAGTCGTACCTTGGCATTTAAACCCTAAACCCACCCCTCATCCTAGTACGGGAAGCCATTTTACCACATTGACCCACACAAAAAACTCTAAAAATCTCACATAAGGCTCTAGTTTTACCTGCTAGTTTTCCGAATCGTAACATCTGTCCATCTTATAAAAGTAATAATTGGTGAAAAATAAAAATGAAGTATTTTGTATTAGTGACAGTTGGGTTGTTCAAAAGGGCTCATGTGTATCTGAAATGAGCTCGACTCTCAAAATGTGATACAATAGTTAGTAGTTGGGACTAATCCAAAAAGACAAAACTTTTATATATGGGTTCCTCGTTAATCTGTAATGAAGGTTGATGGACAAGGGTAAGACTAGAATACCCCATAAAATATTACCTAGTTACTTGGTATAGTGAAAAGTCGTTTAGCCTGTTGGAGCACACAACTTAATTCCCCTTATATTATTTATCTTTTTGGGGTAATGAATTTTGTTGGAAAGATAGATGTACCAAAAATCTTTAATGTAAATTCTCAACAAAATTTCGACTTATTTTTCAGTTTTTGGAGGAGTAATTGTCAAGACAAAGTGTTGTGGTAAGAAATAGAGGCTAATTGGTGAGGAAGGAAAACAAAGGCAGCAAATGAACTAGTATGAGGCACAGATGACAAACAAATCATTATTATGGCTACAAATCAATTATTCTATTAAATAAATTTGGAAATTGTCAACCATGTTGCAAAAGAGAGGGAAGGTTGATTTGATGTGGTATAAAGCAGATGACCATGGGAGACACTCACAACTGCATAATTACTGCAAGACACAAAGGGAAGCAAGTCGTTTCAAATTTATGGTCTGTAAAGATCGACTTTTACTTGTGTAGTTCGCAAAATGATCATCATAAAAAAAGATTTGGGGGGGGGGGGGGAGCTAATGGCCCCACAATAAAATAGGGCATGTGTCCCAATGATGTGGCACGAAAGGACAAATTCACTAGATATGATCATATGAGACCTTGCTCACAATAGAGGAATATCAAATTTTATTTGTATGCACTTAATGGAGGTCCGAATCTAAATGGTTTAAAATTAGACCATTAAGTGCGTATTTTTTTTTAAAGAAAATTCTCTTAATGGCTCTGAAAGCATTAATTCAGTTAGATCTATGAGAGAGTCTTACTTCTATTTAGTCTCTTTTTAAAACACTTATTAATTTTTCCATAAAGCTCAAACATATTTTTTTTCTCTCAATTGACAACTGCTCTCTCTCCAAGTATCAACATGATGAATCACTAACCCAACCCAAATTACAACTCACTCTATAGCTCAATCCAAAGTCCAGAAAGCCATAGCCTACCTCATTCCATATCACACATGCTCTAAAAATCACAAGCTTTACCCTTTCAAATTGCCTTCAAACACTATCACACTATTAAAAACACAAATACAACGTCACTACAAA
The DNA here is from genome assembly GCA_037074985.1 of Solanum bulbocastanum. NCBI lineage: Eukaryota > Viridiplantae > Streptophyta > Magnoliopsida > Solanales > Solanaceae > Solanum > Solanum bulbocastanum. Next base: position 24,198,264 of record CM073597.1, on the reverse strand, counting down.
TGTTTTGACATAGAAAACACAACAATTGGAAACAAACCCATAATCGAGTGAAAAATAGGAATGTGATACCCACATTGAGAATTTTGAAGTTGACTTGTTCAAAAGGCTCTAATGAGCTTATTGAACATGTGTCCCAAAATGGACAAAAAATTAAGCTCGAAAAGCAACCAAATCAGTTCATGCAATAAGAGGGAAAGAAAAACTCCATCAAAGGCCAAATAAAGGTCTAAGGAGTAAAACATTACCTCTGAAATGGACTTACGACGACTTCCCAAAGGTCTCTGATGAGTCTGAGATTTCGACTCATTTAGGGCTTAATCTTCATAGTTTTAGTGTCCTCAATGCCTATATTATGCTCTAAACTGATGTTTAAGTGCTAATTTGCATCTATGAAGGCAAAAGAGCAAGGCAAGGACATTATCAGGCAAAAAAGGAGCGAAAAAGCTGAAAAAGCTAAAGACAAGAAAAGCTGATATCGCCAAGACCACTTAGCAACTTACCGAGTGGTACTTCAGCTCGCCAAAAGTTACAGTGTGCCAGCCCTAGGAAAAGCCAACTCGGTGATGTAGTGTGCAACTCGGTGAATCACTGACTAGATCAGTGATGACGACTTAGCTCGCTCAAAGTTACAAAATGATTAGTGAAAAGACAAACCAAAAAGGCGAGATGAAGGAAGATTTTGTGCATCGCCGAATGGGTCGAGATTTGTGAAGAGTTTTCAAGAGTTGAAAGATAGACTTACTTCTACTTCGGTGTTGACCTTACCGAAAGGAATAGATGACTTTGTGGTTTATTGTGATGCCTTATGAATTGGGTTAGGGTGTGTGCTTATGAAAAATGTGAAAGTGATTGCCTATGCCTCAAGGCAACTGAAAGATCATGAAAAGAATTATCCTACCCATGACTTTGAACTAGCAGCGATTGTTTTTGCCTTAAGGATTTGGAGGCATTATTTGTATGGTGTGCATGTAGATGTGTTTACCGATCACAAGAGCTTGCAATACGTGTTCAATAAAAAAGATCTAAATCTTCTCTAAACAAGGTGGCTTGAGTTATGAAGGATTATGATATGAGTGTCCTTTATCACCCCGGTAAAGCTAATGTGGTAGCGGATGCTCTTAGTCGGTTATCTATGGGTAGTTGAGAAACAAGGAAATAGCTTTTGTGAAAGTATTGTGGAGGAATCAATTAGTTGATGGTGCTACTTAGGAGGCTGATATGATGTCCCGATATCCTCATCTTTTTCCTTCTACTCCTATTCTTGCTTGAGGTAATGAGTTCCTCTTGGTTTGACCATGTTTTTGGAAGTCATGTGTTTTATGTGTTTCCATGATTTCCTTATGTGATGAATGTTCATGAAAACTAGTGTTTTGAAAGAAAATGTGTTTATATGATTAATTTTCCTCATGTTATTGTGCATTGAGTATGAGTTGCCTATAGACTTCATGAGATGAATTGATGAACATACTTTAGATATGCTTTTTGAGAGTGAATTGCATATGAGCTCCATGAGATTGTGTTGAGCATGCTTTAACTTGGAGAAGGTAATTCCTCCTTGAAAATGAGAAATGTTGAAATTTCATGCCTATTGGGTTGCTAGATGTAGTTCCTACTTCCTTATGATGCATTTGAGTATGTAGAGCTTGGAGTTGATGTTTCCTCCTTATTTATGTGCATTGCATGCATAATGGGCTGCTAGAGTGAAATAGTTTCACCTATCTTATGATGTTTTGAGAACGTCGTAGCTTGGAGTCGATAGTTCCTCCTTGGTTGTATGCATCGCATTGTAGGTTGGGTTGTTAGTTCCATTCCTACTCTTTTAGAACCATTTCAAATCTCATTCGAGGATGAATGGTCCCAAGGGGGAGATATTGTGACACCCCATATCCAAAAGACCAAAATAGCAACTTTTCCAGAAGTTGTACGTATCAAACCATGCCGGCCACCCATGACCTGTGGAATGGTCTACGGACCGTAGGTGTGGTCTGTGGTTAGCCTAGTTGGGTAGCGTTTGAGGGTCTAGGACCAAGACAGGACCTACAGACCGTAGGTTAAACCACGGTCCGTGGTCGAGGTCAGTGGCTCGAGACCTTAAGGAGGTAAATTATAGACTTATGCATTGTTTATGAAATCTATGAAAATGTTTTATGGGTGCTTTGAGAGTAAAGTACTAATGATGATGTTGTGTTGTGAAGGGATTTTCTCACTAAAACACATAATATAATGATGTGAAATATTTGCTCACATAGAAAGGATTCTTAGGTTGAAAGGCTTTCTCATCTAATTGAATCAAAGACTAGGAGCTATCTTAATGAAACTAGCTTGAATTGGTAGGCCAAGGGCATCTTTTCATGAGTAATGAAGTCAAATAAGAAATGACTATTCCGTGGGAATTTATGCTTAGAACCTAGTGGATATTGATAGTGAGATGGAAGTTCTCCCGTAGTAGAGGCCGAGTTTCCAAAGTAATCTCATGAGATGAAAGCTCTCCCGTAGTAGAGGCTGAGTTTCTAGTGGCAATCTCCTTATCCCTTAACTATGTGCCCACATAGGTTGATTACTAGTGCATCCACTTAAGCTAGAAGTTCATGGTTCTACGTTAGGCAACTAGAACAACCCTTTTAGGTGTGGGAGACATCGGGGGATCATGTTATAGCTCACATGGTCTCAATGTTGGTTAAGGCTAATTCGCCACATGTAATAATGAACTAAGGTTACTTCAAGAAGTATCGCATATGAGTTCAAAGGTTGTAAGATGAAGTTAACTTGCATTGACCATTATTTATGACTTATGTTTTCTAACTCTTTCATATTATGTTTTAGCTTAGTCAATTGCATGTCATGAAATGAAACGTCCCTTTTAGCATCATTTAAATGTTTTATGCATGCCTATCATACTTGGTACATTGTTTTGTACAAACACATACTCTTGCCTACATTTTCCCCAAATGTAGGGTCCGATATTCATGGTGCTCAGTTTCATGGTTAGTTGGTGATTTGATTGATTCTCGAGATTTGGTGAGTCCTCATGCTTCAAGGATGGACTCTTATTGTTTAGTTCTTTCAAATATTTTTTTTTGGACATGATGTATGGGCTAGGCCCAATCTCACTCTATTGTATTAGATAGCTATGATGAGGCAAGAGTCTAGACTTCTGCTTTTCATTTTATAAAATGTTTTGGACTTGGAGTTTTGTTTTAATCTTATTTTTCTATTTCTTATGTTATGTGAGCTAAGTGGCTTGTATGGAGTCCTTCGGGGTTCTATTCGCCATGTTACATCTTGGGGGTACCCTTGGGTTGAGACAAAAGTAGTGGTCCGTCTGAATAACCAACCTAGGCCTAAAGCCTAAGTTGGGGTGTAGTGAAAAGGAAGAGAGCTAAGAATCTTGAGAAATTCGCCCTTGAAGGATCGTGTTGAAAAAGATGGAACCTCACCATATAAAAAAATGAGAGAAGAAAAGAGAAAGAAGAAAATATCGAAAAAGAAAAGAATTGTTGAAATAATGTTTGTACAATGGAGAAAAGAAATAGGGTGTCGATGAGTCATGCTTAAAAGAACATAAAGAACATAGAGTGGATTGTGGAAATCAAAAAAGAGTGAAAGAGAAGGAAAAAAGTGAAAATGCAGGCCATGATTCATGAAGGTAGAAGTCACTAAGACAAAATGATCATACCCTTACTCTCAGGACCATTAGAAGCCTTGAAAGACCTTTATGATCTAGATTGAGCTTAATGTCATGTTGATTGGAAAATACAGGCAAGCATATAGGGAAAATCATGCATGTGTTTATCTTTGAGAGTGTAAGAGTTGCCATTGACTCTGAAATTCTAAAAATTTGATGGATTTTTGTGCAAGCATGAAATCATTCTTGGTGTGAGGGCATTCAAATGCTTTTGTTGAGCTTGAAATTGCATTTGTAGCAAACATTGTGAGCTTGGGTTGTATTTGATGATGACTAGTTACAGTTTGAAACTTGTAGTGCACAATTATACATTGCATAGGTAGTTTGAACCTATTGTGTGCATTCATGTTGAGTTTTATGTAGCACTACTTGTAGACATCTCTATTGAACTGATTGATCTTGTGTTTTACTTGAGGACAAGCAAAAGTTGAAGTTGAAGGTGTTGATGAGTCTTAGATTTTGACTCATTTAGGGCTTAATCTTCATAGTTTTAGTGTCCTCAATGCCTATACTATGCTCTAAAACTGATGTTTAAGTGGTAATTTGCAGCTATGAAGGCAAAGGAGCAAGGCAAAGATATTACAGGGCAAAAAAGGAGCAAAAAAGCTGAAAACAAGAAAAGGTGATGATCGCCAAGACCACTCGGCGACTCGTCGAGTGGTACTTTAGCTCGCTGACAGTTACAGTGTGCAAGCCCTGGGAAAAGCCAACTCAGTGATGGAGTTTGAAACTCGGCAAATCACTGACTGGATCGGCGAGGAAGACTTAGCTCACCCAAAGTTACATAATGATTAGTGAAAAGGCAAACCAAAAAGGCAAGATGAAGGAAGATTGGGCGCATCGTGTGCCCAACCTGGATCGCTTAAAGTTACAGCAAGGGAAGATAAAAAAATCAAGCCAAGAAAGTGATGGAAGGCACACTTGGCGCATTGTTGATGATTGTAGTGATTGGGTTATTGTTGATTTAGTTTGAGAAAGTGAATCTGAATTTAATCTTTCCAATCTAGCTCGAGAGAGTAGATTAATTGAGGTTTTGGGCTGTTCTTAGTGTTATGCTTGTCGAGGTTCGAGAGAACTAGCTTGATCCATGATAGTTGATCGCGAGATGACTATTGCACTTAAACACTAGCCTACCCACTAAGATTTAATTTCTTTTAGTAAATAGTAATCACCCGTACATCGAAATTGGCTTTTAATTGATCACACCCCTAAGGATCCCTCTCTACTTGATTACTCCCCTATTTTCGTAGTTGTTAGTTGTCAATCTAATCCCCCCATTTGACACTAGTTGTCTACCCCTACAATTTACTTTATTTTTTTCAGAAATGTCTATTCCTATAACCGATTAGAACACCTCTTTTACTTTGTAATTGAATTCTCTACCATATCACTCCCTGGGGAATCGACCCCAACTCTTCGGTAGGATTATACTAGATTGCGATCACCTACACTTAGAATTGGATGAAGTGTTATTGAGCATTATTAATCCCCACACAATGTTCTTCTACCTAGCAAGAATAATCAAATCCCACGAAGAAATGAGCTGATAAGACTTTAATTTCAATCTTAAAACAATGAGAAAAGGACCCAAAAATGGTCTTAAACTACTTGTAGGTGTCACAAAAGCAGTCATTTATGCCGCGTAAGCATCAATGCAAAAGTGGTGTTTGTCTATACAAGCCGTCCATCACTTAAGCGAGCCCCTGACATTAAAGTGGCTTGCCAGGCCTGCAAAAGTGGACCAGCTAAAGCGATGACTGCTACAGCGGTGCTAGGGCCGCTGATAACACTCAAACTACTTGTAAAACCATTAAAAAAATTAGAAATTGTTAGCAATCTAATTACCCAATGTATGAGGTCGGGGTCGAATCCCACAAGGAGTGGTATGTGAAAGAATTCGATTACAAAGTCAATTTTTTCCCAATTCATTGTAAGTAGATGGTAACAAGGCTGAAATAAATTCCAATTATTAAATTAAGATTGTTTGGTAATCAATTTCGACCAATTGAACTTAAACAAACGATTAACAAGAAATCACAGTAATAATCTAGAAGTGTGCAGAAGTGAGTATCGATTTCAAAAGGTGGGTGAATGCTATTGCTCAATAACCTTGATTACACTTGGATAGGCTGGGTCAATCTCAAACACACATTATATTTCTCAATCATAATATGCTTATCACAAGTATTCCTCTCGGACATTCTCATGTGTAATCGACTAAACGACCCATTACCTTGACATAAATCTTCTCTCTCAAGCAAGATTAATATTTAGAGATGAAACCCCAATTTCTTTCTCAAGAAAATAGGGAATTTCATTTAATATGCTACCATTAAAGTAACTACCCACTTCATATATTCTCTCTCAAGCAATATATGAAGATCTAAAGTAGAATTAAGTTTGCAACATCAATTCATAAATTAAACACATGATAATCAAATAGAATCGATGAAAATCAAAGTAAAACAGAGTAAGACACACTGTCCCACCAATTTAATCAAAACCCAACTCCATTTGCACACCCATAGAATAGAGGTTTTAGCCAATCATGTTAAAATACAAGAAAATATGCCAAAAACATTCTCGGCCATCAGATTTTTGATTTGTAACTTCAATTAAGAGATCCATTTCTGAATTTCCAAAAATTATGGGTTACAAGCTTGTTTTTCACTCAACAAAATAGAAGGTTCTATTGTACTATAACTTTAGAAAAGTCTTTGATCCAAATTGTTAGGATGAAAGATATATTTTTCTCTCTCTTTTTGGATATTTATATTTTCCCAAAAATTACCCAAAAATTCATGAAATGAACAAGTTGGGGATTTTAGTTTGTCTCACCCAATCATTTGGTGAGTCACTGACCTTCTCTTCTTCTCTCCTTAATTTGAATTTAGGCTCCAGGTGTTTGAGCCGGAGTTGGCGAGCTGATGGAGTTTCCCATTCATGGAACAGCCCGAATCAGAAAGAGCGCAACTTATCAAAGTTTCAGGAATTGTTGGTGCCTGCCACGAGGGCCAACCACGGTCCATGGGTAGGGTCATAGACCATAGGTGTGGTCCATGGACTAGGCACCCAAGGTTGTCCAGAGGTCCAGGAACCACGGCCTGACCAACAGACCATCGGTCAGACCATGGTCCATGGTCGAAGACCCCAATTCGAACTTTCTATCCCCAAATAGACCGTCGGTCTGACCACAATTCATCGATCAGGGTCGTGGGTCAAGGTCAGCATTTAAGTTTTAGGGGTAGTTGGATCTTTTCCTAATTATTTTATATTGATACTATGTCATTTTGCATATGTCTAAGACCCTTATAAAAATGATTTTAACCCCTAAATTAATTCATCCTATTGATTCTCTAAAAAATTCTAAAAGAAGACCAAATTTCTTCCTCCCCAAGATGTTTCTCTCTCTAGAAGTTTGAAGAAGAAGATTCAAGCTAGGGTTGAAGGTCAAGTCTCCATTCTCTAATTGCTTGTCGGCTTTGATAACAAGGTATGATAGATTTATTCATCCATGGAGCCCCTAAGCTTCCCCAGTTGAAAAGGTAGAATTACCCAATTTGAGTTAGGGTTTTCTCCTAAGTTGTGGGTATTGATGGATATTGATCCAATTGCTTGGGTAGTGATTGTTTGTGCATGAATTGAATGGAATACATGTTTTTAGGATGAATTTACATGTACCCTTGCTTAACCCATGTTTCTAAGGTGAAATATATGTAAATGGATTTTGATCCATAGAAAGGGAAATTATGGATTTAGATGTATTCTTATAGGATAAATAAGGTACATGATGCATTGCTTGAGAGTGAAGTATATGTGATGATTATGATACGTATTGCTTTGAGAGTGAAGCATATGTTATATATTGTTGATTATTGATGTAATTGTTGCGGAAGGGATAGTTCCCACATAAATTACTTATGTACGTATGTGAAAGGTTTTCTCACATTGAATAACTTAGGTTGAAAGGAGTGCTTACCCAAAATGAATCTAAGCTAATGACTAAGAACTTAAAGAGGTTAGAGGCGATTACCTATCACCTCTAAATGAGAAGGATGTGAGGCGATTCCCTATGTTCCTTAGAACAAGATAAGAGGCGATTGCCTATATTCCTTAGAACAGGATAAGAGGTGATTGCCCTATTTTCTTAAAGTTTAAGAAGAGGCGAATACCCGTGTCTTATGATGAAGGACATGGAGGCGAGCACCCATGGTTCCTTATAGAATGATACGGAGGTGAGTACCTTTGCCATATGATGTTGGGCATGGATATGAGTACCCAAAATCTCATAAGTTGGACATGGAGGTGATTACCCATGATCCTTTATGTAAGGCAAAAGGAAAATACCCATGAGCCTTTTTAGTAAGGCAAAGAGGCGATTCCCCATGGTTATAAAAGATAAGCTATATATGTTATGATACGTGATGAGCTTGGATTGTTGTTTGAGTTGTAATCCATGGTGAGTAAGACCAGTGGAGGATTACCCATGTATTGGCTAAGTATGCTTTGAGGTTACTTCAAGAAGTATTCCTTGTACATTGATTATGCTTTCTGACTTATGTTGTCTAACTATTATGTTTATGTTGATGTTTATACAAGTTATCATACTTAGTACATTCTTTTACTAACACACTCTTGCCTACATTTCTTATCTAAATGTAGGGTCCGACGCTCCCAAATCTCACCCCCGTGGCTTGGATCTATAGTAGAGTCAAGATTGAAGATTGGTGAGTCCTTATAGCATTCGAGGATTTAGCCACCATTTCCTTATGTCTTTCATTTTATGTTTTGAACATTGTTGTATGGGCTGTGTCCCAAGATTCTATTATATTAAATGGTTTTTGAGACAAGTGTATTAGACTTCCTCTTCGTTTTATAAATACTTTGATATTGTTGAAAATGTTTTAAATTTTACCAAATTTCTATTATCTTGACTATGAAAGCTAAGTGGCTTATATGAGGTCTCTCGGGGTCTTGTATGCCATGTTACATCTAGGGGGTACCCTTGGGTCATGATAGTTCACATTGGGCGAGTCATCGATACTCACCCAATCGTTTAGTCACTTTTGGTGAACAAATGTCATCTCACCGATTGAGTTTGGCGAATTTCCGACTAGCACATTTTCTTACTGACCTGATTTGAACATTTTAGTTGAAGACCATATTTATTTTGGCGAGGTGTGGCACATTCGGCGAGTCGCCTAGTGCCTTTTGGCGAGCATCAATGTCATATTTTTGCTCTTTTCCATGTTTTAGCATCTTTTTGTGTGATTTCAGCCTTGCCTTGTCTTTTTATTTTTTGGTTTCCCATTTGGTGTTCGGTATCCACATTGGATCCAGACTATATTTGAGTTCGCACTGGGAAGTCCCGCATTGGGCGGTAAAGAGCTCCCTAACAAAGGTGACTCCGTACCCAAGGGGACTCGAACCCGAGACCTCTTGGTTAAGGATGAAGGAGTACTTGCCACTCTACCACAACCCTTGTTGGTTTGCCTTGTCCTTGAACCTTCATAGTTACAAAACACAATAAATCATTAAATATGGACTTAAAAAGGTATTGATGACACTAATTATTTAACTAAAAATGCCTCAAATGAGTCAAAATCTCAAACTCATCAACACCTCCAACTTAAAATTTTACTTGTGCTAAAGCAAATCAAGTATTCAACCAATTCAACAAGGGTGTCTGCAATAGTGCTTCTTGTGAGCCAACATGAAAGTTCTATCATAAGTCTAATATAAAGATAATGCAATTCTCAATTATGCTAAAAAGACCACAAATGATGACTAGTAGTTATCAATATAAGTTCAAGCTCACATGTGCTTATTCATGATTCAAACTATTGAATAAAAGTATTCAAGTGACTTAACAACAACATACGATTCTATGTTCTCACAAAGCATATCTATAATGAAGTTAAGGAATGAACACAAACTCTCACTCTCTCAAAGAGAAATGCATTCATGTTTCAACCCATAGGCTTGACCATACTTTCCAATCATCACATCACCCAGGTTTATGCAAGATCGGCAAGGTCCTTTAAAGCTTGTAATGGGGATGAGGGTAAAGGTATTATTAATTTGGCTTATTGAATTTACCTTTTCAAAGAATTATTGTTTTCAACTTCACCTCTTCTCATGCTCTTTCCATATTTTGACCAAGAGACTTTGATTAATGTTTCAAGCACACTTCATCCAATTCTAGGTGCAAATGATCGTTAAGCAGTATAAAACCCGACAAATGAGTTGGGGTTGAACCCGTAGGGAAATGTACGTGTTCAAAATTCAGTTATGTAGTACAAATGTGATCTAACTAGCTATAGGAATATATATTATTGGGAAAGGCATATTAACAAGTCAAAAGAGTGACACAAATGTCAAATGGGGTGGGGGGGTGGGGGGTTTGGTTTGCAATTATCAACTACAACGTAGTCACAAAAAAATTGAAATAACAATAAGGAGAGGAATTCTCGGGATGTGATCGATTATAGGCAAATTTTGATAAATGGGTAATTGAAACTACTAGTAAATAGCTAAATATCAGTGGGTAGGCAAGATAATAATTGAAATAGCTTTCTCTCGAACAATTATTCCGCTTCAAGCGATTTCTTCGAACATCAACAAGCATAGAAATTAAGAACAACCTACAACCTTAATACATCTTCTCTCTCATGCAAGATGGGTAGGATTGGGTTTAGGATTTACTCTCTTGAGCTAAACCAAAGCAATCCAATACCTACAAACAGTTAATCAAAAGCTTTGGTTCTAAAACCTCTTTCTCGAGCAATCTAAGAACACAAAATTAGAACTATATTTGCAACTACAATTCGTAAATTAAACCTCAGCTAATGATTAAACCCACTTTAATATAGCATTTAAACTAGTAATTAGCAATACCCATAAACTAATTCAATCCATAATCACATAATCACACCCCAAGAATTGGGTTTTAGCCAAATATCATAAAAGAGACAATGGTTATGAAATCTATTAGCCATCAACTAGGTAAGAGTAAATAAGCCTTTACAATGCTCCAATTTGCAGAAAATTCGAAACCCACTTCAAAAATATCAAAATTGATTCTCCAAAACCTTCAAGTCTACTAAGAAACTCCAGAGAAAGTTGTTCTAGACTAAAAATGGTGAGCCACACATTGCTCTTTTCTATCGCCTTTTTGCATGAGCTCTCAGCATCCTCAAATCTTGTAACTTTGGGAAATCTCCCTTGGCATCGCAGAACTGTCGACGATTTGCCAACTGATCCTTTTCTGTCGCCGACTTCGTTTCTTCCCTCAGGGATGGAACACTAGAACTTTAGGCGATCAAAATAGCCACTCGGCAACACGCCAAGTGCTCTTGGCGATCATCAATCTCGCCTTTCTTCACTTCTTCAATTTGTTTTGTTTCTTTTTGCCTGCTAGTGTCCTTGATTTTATCCTCAATCCATATACATAAAAATCAAGGTATTAACATCAATTTATAGCATAAATTAGGCATTTGAGGATACTAAATCTATCAAAACAAAGCCCTAAATGAGTTCAAATCCTAGACTCATCAGACTGACCTTCAAGCAATTCACAACATTCATTTCTTATTCAATTCATTGGGAACCTCTTTTTAATCTATCATGCCATGAAGATGATCAAGGAATTACCTTGAAACATATTCCTTTTTCATTTCATATTCTTTTCTTCAGTTTTCTTTTTCTCATGTTTTTTATATGGTCGAGTTCTATCTTTTTGACAAAGAATCTCATGCTTTATTTTCACTTGGGATATTTTCTCCTTCTTACCAAACCCCCAACTTAGGCTAAGCGTAAGTTGGCTATTCAAATAAATAAATGCTTTAAAAAAGATTTATAGGTGAGAAGGTGTAATACCTCAGAATCTAGTAGTCTAAGAGATGGGCTAAGTGTCAAGTCATGAACTAGAGTATTTAGCCTTGGCACCCTCTATAAAGGTCCACACGGCTTGTAGTGGTGCCCATGGGCCTTGGAAGTAGCTACCCAAGCTAAGCTCACCTCCTATGACCACCATGATGCCTCGTGATGGGGACCAGAGGTCGTGGTGAGGGGTGTGAAGGTGAGGTAGTGAGCCTCTATAATCCGCTTAGAAAGAGACCCTCCCATGAGCCACTAGACGGCTCATGAAGGACACCAAGGGCCGTGAGAGGGGTCATGATCCTTACTTACTTTTAAGAGGGAAAGTGGTGGCAAGCCAAGCCACTGGTCCAAGACCACGGATGGAACCACGGATGGAACCACGGCTCGTATTAGGCACCATTGTTCATGGTAGTTACCACGACTCATGGAGCCTCACGTGGTAATAGGGCAGTCCCCTGTAAGTTAGGGGCTAAATGGGTCTTTCCCAATTAGAAGTGAATCAAAGCTACGTCATTTTACCCAAGATCATGACCCATATATAAGTTATTTTATCCCCAAAACTCACCCATTAAAATCATTATTTCCAAAACCCAAAAGAAATCCCAAAGTTCTTATCTCAAATATTTCTCTCTCTAGAACTTGAAGAAGAAGAAAGAGTTGGATCTTGGGTTAAGGTCAAGTCTCCATTCCTCAAGAATTTGTGGGATTTTTTTATCAAGGTATGATGTCCTTTCATCCATGGAATCCTTTCTTCCATGGAGTCCCTAAGATTTCCCAACTTGAAAAGTAGAAATTCCCCAATTTGAGTTAGGGTTTTCTTCTATAGTTATGGGTATTGATAAAGTTTGACCCAACTGATTGGATGATGATTGTTTATGCATAATTGATAGGATTACATGTTTTTAGGATGAATTAACATGTACCCTTGCATAACCCATGTCTAGAAAGATGAAATTGATATAGATGGTTTTTACGCCATGAAAGGAAAGATTGTGGGTTTAGATGTATCCCTATAGGATTGGTGAATTATGATTAGCATATCTGTGAGATTGAGGCTTATGAAATGATATGATATTGATTGCTTGAGAGTGAAGCTATATGATGATTATGAGATGTAGGTCTTTTCACGGCTTGTAACGGGGTTGAGTGTCAAGGTATGGTCATTTAGGCTTAGTGGTTGCTACCTTCATGAAGTATGGTTTGAACATCACTTTCCTATTTTTCTTTGACATTTCAAGTCTGCTCACAATCCACCCCATTATTCAACTTCATGAGAACTTTTGGATAGCCTATTTCTTTTGCAAATTCCACCACTTTATTTCAAAACTTTTTCATTCTTCTTCTTTGCTTCTTTTCTCTTTTCTTTGATTTGTTTACATGGAGGGGTTCCATGTTTTTCATAATCATTACTCCAAGGGGGATTTCTCACACTTCTTGACTTTCCTTCTCATTCCACGACACCCCAAACTTAGGCTTTTGGCCTAAGTTGGCGATTCAAACAAACCACACTTCATGAATGTTATGGGTGAATGGAATAAAGAGAGGTCATAATTGTTCAAGTTTCTTCCAAGAAAAAGGGTAAGGCTCAAAATGTGCCAATCAAGGTTCACTCATCTCACAAGGTTGGCCAAAAGAGGTATATTGTCAAATTGTTTTCACTCTTCAAAATTGTTGCCTAAGATCTTTTCAAGTGCTTGCATCACTCAATCAAACGGACCAACGGGGCAAATTCTAGGTGTCATTACACAGAATGTTCAAAGTAATCTCATCACACAAGGCATTGACACCAATATCAAATAAGACTCCACACTTTCTAGCTAGTGTGCAATGTTCATCACAAGAGACTTATTCGATAACAGGCTAGTCACAACGAGAGGCTGAAAGTTCACACATTGTCTATGCAACTTCATTGGCCTCATCGTAGCTGCACATTTATATCATTCAATTAAGAGCACTATTCAAGTCATTATTATTGATCACAATCGATAATGAAATTCGCACAAGAACAACCACAATCGCATACAATAGAGGTGGCAATTTTTTTTTGAAATTTAGGTCAAAACCATTTCCATTAAAAACAAGGGACCACAAGCTAAAACATCCACAAAAATCAAGATCACAACACGATCAAAACACATATATAGATGACAAAACCCAATATTCACAAAAAAAATATAATCACAAGAGAAAGGTATGGAAATACCTCACCCCACCCACAAAAGAAAAATAATTGTCCTCAAATGCAACTAAAAAAAAGAATCAGTAAAACAACAGAGAGGGAGGTAAAAGTGATCCTGTGTACATAATAACTCTGTCTGTCGGCTCATCAATGCCCGAGGTAGCATCAACTAGAGCTGCACTAGGGCCTACTATAGTAGTGCCTCTCAAAGAGGCCTGTCGGTCAGTCTCAAACATGGCACCATCTAAGTCGGCCAGATCATCATAAACAACTACATCTTGCTCCTCAAGCTGCTCCTCATCGATCTCGGCCTCAAACTCAGCATCAACAGCATCCTCCATAATATCATCTCTGGTGGTAGCTCGAGGTACCTCAACATGGGTTGGAATCTCAGCACTGGGATCATCAGAGATCTATACTGTCCTTAGCAGCGAAGTGAAGTCTGTGGACTTAAGATATTACACATCCTTCCTAAGCTTAGAAACTTCGGCTTTCAAAGCCGTAACTCCAGTAGTCACCCTTTGTCCTCTCTCGTAAATCACTACTCTCATTTTGAGAGCATCACTGAAAGCCTTGAGAGGTGTCAACGTAGCTGTGGTGGCTCTCTCAATCATCCAGGGCACCTCAGCCTCTAGCTAGCTAGGAAGCCTGTACATCTGTAGAATGGACTAGGTGCCCAATCTTGAGGTGCATGGCTTGAGTGATCTAAAGCATGAAGGCAGTGGTGCTAGCAGTAGCTCTAGGAGGATGGGAGGCAACAAAAGAACTCGATGCCTGGGAAGGAGTGGAAGTAGATGTACCTAAAGGACTAGGGGCCAAAGTAGGCAAGGCTACCTCTGCAGGTAAACAATTAAGATCAACCTCCGAGGATGTATCCACCGGAGTTGCCCTCCTCTTATCAGCCTCATCCCATGTGTACTCGGCCTCTATGCGCCGAATATCGGTGGAGGATATGGGTGTAACTTTAAAGTCCTTCTTCTTGTCATGAGAAACTCCCACCCGATGACACAACTCTATACTGAGTACTGGGAATGGAAGGGACGTCTGGCGCTGCTTGTCCCTCATGTCCATCTCATACTCTATAGCCAACCCCAAATTCAGACTCTTCTTGGCTATGAGAGATCTGAGACAAGCCACCTTTGGGTGGCTGAGAATGGAGTCCCTAAGATTTCCCAACTTGAAAAGTAGAGATTCCCTAATTTGAGTTATGGTTTTCTTCTATAGTTGTGGGTATTGATAAAGGTTGACCCAACTAGTTGGGTGATGATTGTTTATGCATAATTTATAGGATTACATGTTTTTAGGATGAATTAACATGTACCCTTGGATAACTCATGTCTAGAAAAATGAAATTGTTGTAGATGGTTTTTATGCCATGAAAGGAGAAATTATGGGTTTAGATGTATCCCTATAGGATTGGTGAATTATGATTATAATATCTTTGAGATTGAGGCTTATGAGATGATAAGATATTGATTGCTTGAGAGTGAAGCTTATATGATGATTATGAGATGTAGGGCTATGAGAGTAAAGCTTATATTATGAATTGATGATTTAGATGTAATTGTTGTGGAAGGGATAGTTTCCATATAAATTGCTTATATATGAATGTGAATGATTCTAGGTTGAAAGGCTTGCTCACCTAAAATGAATCTAAGAACTTAGGAGTCCTGATAATAAGACCTAGTTTGGATTCTAGCTCAATGGATAGATTGGATTGATAATATGATACCTCTATGGATAACTTGGATTTGTAATGTGATACCTCCATGGGTAGCTTGAATTGGTAAGGAGATGATGCCATTTCATGGTAGATTGGATGGGTGAGGAGATGACACCTTTCCATGGTAGCTTAGATGGGTGAGATGATACCTTTCCATGGTATCTTGGATTGACAAGATGACATGTCTTCCATGGACAATGAGAACAACCAAGAATTGAATACTTCTCACATCAAGTTAGCATAGTTATAATGAAACAAGGTTACTTCAACGAGGTTTCATAAGTATGTCTTAAGATGATATCCATTTGTGTTGTTCATGGTTTGTGACTTATGATGTGTAACTCTTATGCTTATGTTGATGTTTATGAAAGCTATCATATTTAGTACATATTTGTACTAACACATACTCTTTCCTACATTTCTTATCCAAATGTAGGGTCCGACAATCTCGACTCTCATCCCCGTGGCTAAGATCTTAGTAGAGGCAAGACTTGAAGATTGGTGACTCCTCATAGCATTCAAGGATTTAGCCACCATGGTTCTTATGTTCTTTTCTATTAAGTTTTGAACAATGTTGTATGGGTTGTGTACTAAGATATTCATGTTTTATATGGGTTGAGACAAAGTGTCATAGACTTCATTTTTTTATGAACTTTGATGTTGTTGAAAATGTTTTAAATTTCAGCTCATTTCTATTATCTTATGTTATGAAAGCTAAGTGGCTTATATGAGGCCTCCCGGGGTCTTGTATGCCATGTTACATCTAGGGTGTACCCCTGGGTCGTGACAAACTTGGTAATCAAAGCATAAGGTTTACAATGGTTCTAGGATGTCTCAAAACCACATCTAGTAGAGTCTTGTTCATAAGTGTGAAGCGCACCACATTTATGAATGAGAGGCTACAAGATGTGACTACTTGAAGATCTTTTTCTAGAAGGAACAAGGGAGAAAATGTTGACCAAGGAGCTCCTCCTCAAGCTCCTCAAGCTGCTGTTGACCCTTTGGCTGAGCAAGTGACTAATGCGGAGTTTAGGATGACTTTTTAAGTGTTGGATCAAGACATGAAGGCCCAAGCCAATAGGGAAGTTATGAACCCCGTGATCCCCGTGAACCCAAATACGGGTATGGCGACATTAGAGTGAGGGACTTTACAAGGATGAATCCTCCAAAATTCTATGGTTCTAAGGTTGAGGAAGATCCTCAAGAGTTCATTGACGAGGTCTACAAGGTGTTGGCCTTCATGGGAGTGACTCTGGTGGAGAAGCATATTTGGCCACTTATCAGCTAAAATGGGTTGCTCAAATTTGGTTCAACTAATGAAAGGAATCAAGACTGATAGATGGGGTTCCCTTGAATGGGAATGCTTTAAGTCTGCTTTTATTGTTAAGTTTTTTCCTCTTGAAATGAGGGAGGCTAAAGAGCTTGAGTTTATCAATCTCCAATAAGGAAATATAAGAGTTAAAGAATATGCCTTGAGATTCACTCTATTGTCTAAGTATGCTCCTTCTATAGTTGCTGACTCTAGGGCAAGGATGAGAAAGTTCATTTTGGGTGTGTCCGACTTGGTAGTTAAAGAGTACTGTACAGCTAGGCTTGTCCATAACATGGATATTTCTCGTCTCATGGTCCATGGTCAACAAATTGAAGAGGAAAAGCTCAAAGAGAGGTCTAGGGAAACAAAGAAGGCAAGAACGGATGATAGTAACTTTTTATACTGTAGGTCCGATGGACGTGGTCATCTAAGGTTTTGACAAAGGTTCTCTGGGCAAGGTTCTTCTAATATTCCTCCAAGGTCTAACAATGAAAGGGTGTATAAACCTAAACTTCAAGGAGGAAATGGTAGTGGATCCCTATTACCTACTTGCGCCAGGTGTGGAAAGAAGTATGAGGATAAGTGTGTATTCGGCACTGATGGTTGCTTCAGTTATGGTAAAAGTGGTCACAAAATGACGGATTGTCCGATGATTAAGGTTAAAGGAAGAGAGGGCAATCAAGCTCCTCTTAGTGATTTGGGTTCCAATGCTCCTAAGCAGAACAAGTTTTATGCACTTTAGACTCGTGGTGAGCAAGAGGCTTCTTTGGATGCGGTTACCGGTATGGTAAAAGTCTTCCACCTCGATATTTTTGCATTACTTGATCCAGGTACTACTCTGTCTTTTGTGATGCCATATGTGGCTATGAGATTTGATGTACTTCCTAATGTGTTGTTAGAACCTTTTTCTCTCTCTACTCTTGTTGGTGATTCTGTGTTGGATGAGAGGGTCTATAGAAAATATGTCGTCTCCTTATCCCATAGAGTTACTCTTGTGGATTTGATAGAGCAACACATGCTAGATTTTGATGTTATTTTGGGTATGGATTGGCTGCATTCTTGTTTTCTTCTATTGACTGTAGAACACGTGTAGTCAGATTGCTCCAGTTCTGTTTGTTAAGAAGAAAGATGGTTCACTTTGTATGTGTATTGACTATTGACAATTGAACAAGGTGACCATTAAGAATAAGTATTGTCTTCGAAGGATAGATGATTTATTTGATCAACTCCAAGGAGTGAGTTACTTTTCTATGATCGACCTTTGATCGAGTTATCACCAAGGGTGAAGGATGATGTATTCCAAAAATGACTTTTAGAACCCGGTATGGTCATTATGAGTTTTTGGTGATGTCATTTGGTTTGACTAATGCTTTATTGTCATTCATGGATTTGATGAATAGGGTGTTTAGAAAATACTTGGATATGTTTGTAATTGTGTTCATTGATGATATATTGATATATTAAAGAAGTGAGGATGATCACATCATTCATTTGAGGATTGTGGTGCAAATTCTCAAAGACCAATAACTTTTTGCAAAGTTTAGCAAGTGTGAGTTTTGGCTAATGTCCGTAGCTTTTCTTGGTCATATTAGTTCAAGCAAGGGTATTGAGGTAGATCCTATGAAGACAGATGCGGTCAAGAGTTGGCCTAGACCTCTATCACCTTTGGACATTAGAAGTTTCTTTGGTTTAGCCGGTTATAATGAAGATTTGTTGAGGGGTTTTCTTCGATTGCCTTTTCATTGACCGCTTTGACTCAAAAGTAGGCTAAGTTCAAATGGTTCGAATTATGTGAGAAGAGTTTTCAAGAGTTGAAAGATATACTCACTTCCACTCCGGTGTTGACTTTACCAGATGGGACTAATGGTTTTTCACATAACCCAGGGGTACCCCCTAGATGAAACATGATGTGTAGAAACCCGAAGGACTCCATACAAGTCACTTTTAGTATCATAACATAAGCAATAGAACAATAAGAGTAAAAACACATTTCAAGTCCAAGTACAAAATTTTCATTTAAAGAAAAAGTGGAAATCTAGACTCTTAAGTCTCAACATAGCCATCTATTACAATATTTGAATATGAGAGGGACACAGACCATACAACATAGTCCAAAAAGGAAATACAAGAAAAGAAACCATAAGTGAAAACATTCATCTTCGAATCATGAGGACTCACCAACAAGCTAGGAGAAATGAACAAATCCAAGCTTTATCCACAATGAGGACCACCTTGAGAACCGGACCCTACTCTTGGGAAAAATGTAGGAAAAGTAGGCGTTAGTACAAACATGCACTAAGTATGATAGCCATGCATAGAAACCTTGAAAACATGCTAAAAAGGGACATTTCATTTGAAAGTATGCAATTACTAAGTTTAAACCTTATTTGAGAGTTTAGAGAACATAAGTCATAAAAACATAAGTCATAGACATAATCAATACATAGGTCGTCTTAACATAAGATAAACACTTCATAAACAACCTTACAACATACTTGTGCAATGCATGAATAAGACCCCATAAATCTCACCCATGTTAAGTACACCTCTTTAGGCCATCATTCATATTCTTGTTCATATTGTTGTTATTGTGGAAAACAAACTTTAACCAACATGAGACCATGTATGCTAAACAATGAATCCGGTGGCTCCCACAATGAAAAGGGTTGTTCTACTTGCTTAAGGTAGAACTATACGCTTATCTTAGGTGGATACACTAGCTAAATACCTATGAGGGCACATAATTTATGGGATAAGGGGATTGCTACTAGAAAATCCGGCCTCTACTAACGGGAGAGCTTCCATCCCAAGAGATTGCTCCTACAAACCCAACCTCTACTAATGAGAGGGCTCCCATCTCATATCAAGATCCACTCAGTGCAAAGCAATAATTCCCACGGGTTCATATTAAGTCTTGACTTAGTTCATAATCATGGAAGAATGTCTTGACACTTAATCCAACATAATTCATTTGATAGCTCTTAGATCATTTGTGATAATAGCTTTTCACTGTCCATGTCTACATATACATATCTTAGATTCAAGTAGGTGATAATAGCCTTTCAAACTTAGAATCATCATATTGTGAGAAGACCTTTCACATCATATCAAATTCATACATAGGTGTGTAAGTGAGAATATCCTTTCAACAATACACAACAAGATCATTATCATAGATACTCCACTCTCAAAATGTTCTTAAAGCATATACATAATCACACAAATATAAATAATTCTCATACTTTGCCCTTCAAGGTTCAAAACTCATACATGGATGTAATCATAATTCAAGTAACCCAAACATCACATACATAATTTCATAAGATTCTTCTATTATCAACAAACCCACATCAGAAGATCATAATTGGGAAATATGGGGATTTCATGGGTTCTTGGGATACAATATAAATATCATAATAAATCTTCAAGTAATACATAATATAACATAATTCAATCATTAAAATCGATTTTTAAAGGAACCCATGACTTTGGAATCACACCCTAACTTTTGGGGATTTCTATCTTTGAAATTTAGATTTTAAAGGGGCTCCGTGGATGAATTCTATCCACGGATGAAGAGCTACCAAACCTTAGCAATGGAATACAATAAGTTTGAGTAGAAAACCTTGTTCCTTGAGAAGAGAGAATTTTTGAGAAGATGAACTTTTGGGAATTGATTTGGGTTTTGAAAATAATGAGGTGAATGGGTTGGTTTTAGACTTAAAAAGGCTTATATAAGCGTATAAAATTATGGCAAAACGACCTCACTTAATACCCATCTGAAAAGGCACTTCCCAAAATACCCCTTTATTTAAGTGACCTACTTAGGGACCATGAGAGGCAGCAAGAGCCGTGGTCCCCTCCGTGGACCTTGAGACAGTGTCTAGGTCTTCATGGCTTGCCCCCCTTGAGGCTAAGTTAAGACCACCACCACTCCCACAACCCTTGGTGGCCTTCAGGAGCCATCAAGTGGCTCGTGGGGGAGGGTCTCACTTTGGTAGCTTGGCAAGCACACTGCCTAGCCCACCATAGACCACACCACGAACTGTGGTCCCCACCATGAGCTGTGGTCCCCAACATGAGCCGTGGTCCCCAAAACAAGCCATCGTGGTGGTTGTGGTCACTAAGGCAGTGTCTAGGAGAGAGTGGACTGCCCTAGTCCTCTCCCTTGGCCCTTTCCCACTTCCTTGACTCTGACCCCAACGTTTAGCTCTAGTTTTTTCCTACCAATTTTTGGGGTGTTACAATATCTCCCGCTTTGGAACATTTGTCTTCGAATGATGATCTAGACACCTTTCGGAAGAAAAGACTTAAGACTAGCTGCCCATCATGCATGCAACATCAAAATAGTGCACAATTCAACGGAGGAAACTTTAACTCCATCTCAAACATAATCAATGCATCACAAGGGAGTAGGAACTACATGTAACAACATATTATGCATGAAAATTCAAAATTTCACATATTCATAGGAGGAACTATCTTATCCAAACAAAAAGCATGTTCAACACAATCTCATGGAGCCCGTATGCAATATGCTTTCAAGAAGCCCCACTAAAGAATGTTAAACAATTCATCTCATTAAGCATTTAGGCAAATCTTACTCAATGCACAACAAAATGAGGAAAATCAATCATTAAAACTCATTTTCGTACTAAACATAAATTTCTCAAGAACATGCATAACATAAGGAAATCATGGAAACACTCAAATAACACACATGACTTACAAAACAAGGAAAACTCAAAAGGAACTACTTACCTCAAGCTAGGGTAGGAATAGAAGGAAAAAGATGAGGATAGCGGGATATCATATCGGCCTTGGCCTCCCAAGTAGCACCCCAACTAGATGATTCCTCCACAAAACCTTCATGGAAGCTATTTCCTTGTTTCTTAACCTCTTAACTTGTCGGTCTAGAATATCCACCGGAAATTCCACATATGAAAGACTTTCATCAACCCCCAACCCTTCTAAGGGAATAATGGATACTGGATCTCCAATACACTTCTTGAGCATGGAAACATGAAATATCAGATGCACCAGAGCCAACTCATTTGGCAAATCTAACTAATAGGCAACTTTCCCATTACGTTTCAAAATTTGGTAAGGGTCCACATATCAGGGACTAAGTTTTCCCATCTTGCCGAACCTCATCACACCTTTCATAGGTGAGATTTTTAGATAGACCTAATAATTAACCTCAAATTCTAACCCCTTCTTCTAACATCGGTATAAGACTTTTGCCAACTTTGGGACATCCTCAACCTCTTTTTAATGAGTTGTACTTTCTCAATGGCCTCATAAGCTAGTTCGGGACCTTGTAGGGCAACTTCCCTTACTTCAAACCAACCAACAGGAGACCTACATCTCTTACCATAAAAGACTTCAAACGGAGCCATACCAATACTTCAGTGATAGCTATTATTGTAGGCAAATTCTATTAATGGAAAGTGGTCATCCCAATTGCCCTTGAAGTCAATTACACATGCCCTCAACATATTATCCAATGTTTGGATGTTACGTTCCACTTGCCCATCTGTTTTGGGAGGAAAAGCCACAGTCAGCTTAACCTTAGTTCCAAGACCTTTTTGGAATGACTTCCGAAAATGTGAAGTAAATTGAGTACCCCGATATGAAATAATGGATAAGGGAACCACATGCAACTTCACTATCACTCTTATGTATAACTTGGCATAGTCTTCCGCCAAAAATGAAACCTTGACGGGTATAAAGTGAGTTGATTTTTTCATCCGATCTATAATCAACCAAATGGTATCATGTTGCCTTCGGTTGTGAGGCAAACCCATAATAAATTCCATATTTATCTCTTCCCACTTCCAAGTGGGGATACATATATCTTGGGATATGCCTCCCGGTATTTGATGCTCAACCTTAACTTGTTGAGAATTTGGACATCTAGCCACAAATCCCGCAATGTTATTTTTCATCCCGTTCCACCAATAGACTTCCCGTAAGTCACGGTACATCTTGGTGGCTCCCAAGTGTATAGAATATCAAGAACTATGGGCTTCCGATAAAATTTTATCCCTCAAGTCATCAACATACGAAACACATAACCTGCCTTGGTATCTAAGCTTACCATCTCCCCCTTAGGTGAAAGCCTCAACAGATTTCTTAAGTACCGCCTCTTTCATTTCTACCAAAATAGGATCAAGGCCTTGTTTAGCCTTTACATCCATCACAAAGGATGATTCGGACCCATTATGAGCCATGACACCACCCTTAGTGGAATCCACTAGTTGAACACCTAACCGGGCCAACCTATGAATATCACAAACCAACTCTTTCTTACCATCATCGACATGAGTTACACTACCCATAGAAAATCGTCTAAGAGCATCCACTACCACATTGACATTGCCGGGGTGATAATGATCACTCATGTCACAGTCCTTCAATAATTCTAACCACCTTCTTTGTCGAAGATTCACTTTTGACTAAATACATATTGTAAGGTCTTGTGATCGGTAAGCACATTAATATGAACCCCATATATATAGTGCCTCCATATCTTTAAGGCAAAAAAAATCGCTGCTAATTCAAGGTCATGGGTAGGATAATTCATCTCATTGACTTTAAGTTGCCTAGAGGCATAGGCAATCACCTTACCATTTTGCACAAGCACACATCCCAACCCAACTCTATAGGCATCACAATATACTACAAAACCATCCGTACCATCGGGAAAGTTAACATTTGAATGGGAGTAAGTCTATCTTTCAACTCTTGGAAACTTTTCTCACAAGATTTTGACCAAACCAACTTAGACTTCTTTTGAGTCAAAGCCGTTAAAGGAGAAGCAATGGAAGAAAAACACTCAAAAAATCTCCTATATTAACCGGCAAAACCCAAAAAACTTCTAATGTCCGAAGGAATTAGAGGTCTTGGACAACACTTGACCACATCTATCTTCTTAGGATCCACCTCTATACCCATACTTGACAAAATATGACCAAGGAATGCTACGGACCTTAACCAAAATTCACACTTGCTAAACTTTGTGAAAAGTTGATAGTCCTTAAGAACTTGCAACACAATTCTCAAATGTTCGACATACTTATTCTCACTCCTTGAATAGATCAAAATATCATCGATAAACACTATCACAAAATGGAATACTCTATTCATCAAGTCCATGAATGCCACCGGATCATTAGTTAAACCAAAGGACATTACTAGAAACCCATAGTGACCATATCGAGTTTGTAAAATAGTCTTGGGAATATCTTCACCTCTCACCCTTAATTGGTGATAACCCGAACGAAGATCAATCTTAGAGAAATAACTAGCCCCTTGAAGTTGGTCAAACAAGTCATCAATTCTCGGAAGGGAATAATTGTCCTTAATAGTCACCTTGTTCAATTGGCGATAATTGATGCACATTCTAAGAGACCCATATTTCTTTCTAACAAACAACACAGGAGCACACCATGGAGAGATACTTGATTGGATGAAACCCTTATTTAATAAATTATTTAGTTGCTCTATTAAATCCTTTAACTCAGACGAATCCATTTTACAAGGAGGAATAGAGATAGGTTGCATATCCGGATGAAGGTCAATACCAAAATCTATTTCCCGCTCGAGAGGAATACCAAGCAATTCATTAGGGAAAACTTACGAGAACTCATTAACCACGGGAACCGACTCAAGAGAAGGGGTTTTGGAATCTACATCCCTAACCCTAACAACATGGTAAAAGCAACCCTTCGATATCATCTTCCTAGCTTTAAGGTATGACATAAATTGACCTTTAGGCATGGAATTTCCTCCCTTGCACTCTATATAGACTTATTCGGAAATTGGAATCTAACCACCCGAGTTCTACAATTAATAGAGGCGTAACATGCATGGAACCAAT